>JACEFZ010009327.1:0-91616 GCA_014155875.1 Cepaea nemoralis
CCCCTTAATAATTGGATATATAATAATAACAAAACCCTAGTATAACAGCCAATCCCCTTTTTGTAGGCCAGTATATTCCACATGGCTAATAACAAGTGTCAGACCATTATCTAGTATTACTGTGTCGTGTATATTTGATGTTTGCATTTTGCCCATGCCTTTATAATGCATATCTTTTATATTGTTGCTGTTCTTTGTTAGCCTTGAATGATGTGTGAATGAAATAATGTATGAAAGAGAGTGATAGAAGGGCAGAATGTTAGACGGGCCTGCGTGCCCAATTCTTAACCCTTTGATAATAAAGTTTGTTCGTTCGTTCGTTCGTTCGTTCTCCACACTTGCCATTTCTCTCTCCACACCTGCCATTTCTCTCTCCACACCTGCCATTTCTCTCTCCATACTTGCCATTTCTCTCTCCACACCTGCCATTTCTCTCTCCACACCTGCCATTTTTCTCTCCATACTTGCCATTTCTCTCTCCACACCTGCCATTTCTCTCTCCACACCTGCCATTTCTCTTTCCACACTTGCCATTTCTCTCTCCACACCTGCCATTTCTCTCTCCACACCTGCCATTTCTCACCTGCCATTTCCACGTTTTTACACCATCATTCAATACAACTTAGACCGAATGTGCCAGATGCCATGTGCCACCTTTAAATACAACTGACGCCTCATGAACCCCACTGTTGACCTGGTCGAGACGAAGTCAATCTTGACCTACATAGTTGTGACTGGGATACCGCTCCAACCTTCCGTCCTGAGTCGTGGTCTTCGTGAGTACACTGCGCTCATACTTAATAACTGACATGAGCAGATTGTGGTATACATGCAATATCAGCTCTGTAGCATATTCTGTGACGACACTTCATAGATATGTCTACTATTTCACATGTATCAGAAGTGTGCTATACATCTGTATGCTTAGTGGACCTGGCGTTCTGATAACTTTAGTTGTAGCCGTATTTACACTCATATTAAATCTGTTGCATGTTAAACTCAGCTTATAATTTGATTTTGCAGTCTGCCCTCGTCGTTATGAAACATTCACTGATCGTCTGCAAATAGAATTTTATGTATTGCGTGTGGATCTGTTGTTTCATCGAGAGTAAGCAATAGTTCTGCAGTATGCGGGTGGCCAGGCGCAGCTAACAGTAATCAAGAGATATTCATTTTTGCCATCATTGTTTGTGTGTGAAATGGTCCGTGCCGGTGTAATGACGCATATGTGTGACGTGAGAGCACCGTCACGTGGTGTAGGCCTGACTGCAGGCAAGAATAGGTGACTGTGACGTGACTGTGCCATGACGGGTGGTTAACCTGATGCAAGAATGGGTAACTGTGACATGACAGCACCATGACATATGGTAGGCCTGACTGCTAGAATGGGTGGCTGAGACTTGACAGCGCCATGATATGTGGTAGGCCTGACTGCAGGCAAGAATGGGTAACTGTGACATGGCAGCGCCATAATATGAGGTAGGCATGACTGTAAGAATGGGTGGCTGTGTCTTGACAGCGCCATGATATGAGGTAGGCATGACTGTAAGAATGGGTGGCTGTGTCTTGACAGCGCCATGATATGAGGTAGGCATGACTGTAAGAATGAGTGGCTGTGTCTTGACAGCGCCATAATATGTGGTAGGCATGACTGTAAGAATGGGTGGCTGTGTCTTGACAGCGCCATGATATGAGGTAGGCATGACTGTAAGAATGGTGGCTGTGTCTTGACAGCGCCATGATATGAGGTAGGCATGACTGTAAGAATGGGTGGCTGTGTCTTGACAGCGCCATGATATGAGGTAGGCATGACTGTAAGAATGAGTGGCTGTGTCTTGACAGCGCCATGATATGAGGTATGCATGACTGTAAGAATGAGTGGCTGTGTCTTGACAGCGCCATAATATGTGGTAGGCATGACTGTAAGAATGGGTGGCTGTGTCTTGACAGCGCCGTGATATGAGGTAGGCATGACTGTAAGAATGAGTGGCTGTGTCTTGACAGCGCCATAATATGAGGTAGACATGACTGTAAGAATGGGTGGCTGTGTCTTGACAGCGCCATGATATGAGGTAGGCATGACTGTAAGAATGAGTGGCTGTGTCTTGACAGCGCCATAATATGTGATAGGCATGACTGTAAGAATGGGTGGCTGTGTCTTGACAGCGCCATGATATGAGGTAGGCATGACTGTAAGAATGGGTGGCTGTGTCTTGACAGCGCCATGATATGAGGTAGGCATGACTGTAAGAATGGGTGGCTGTGTCTTGACAGCGCCATGATATGAGGTAGGCATGACTGTAAGAATGGGTGGCTGTGTCTTGACAGCGCCATGATATGAGGTAGGCATGACTGTAAGAATGGGTGGCTGTGTCTTGACAGCGCCATGATATGAGGTAGGCATGACTGTAAGAATGGGTGGCTGTGTCTGACAGCGCCATGATATGAGGTAGGCATGACTGTAAGAATGAGTGGCTGTGTCTTGACAGCGCCATAATATGTGGTAGGCATGACTGTAAGAATGGGTGGCTGTGTCTTGACAGCGCCATGATATGAGGTAGGCATGGCTGTAAGAATGGGTGACTGTGTCTTGACAGCGCCATAATATGTGGTAGGCATGACTGTAAGAATGGGTGACTGTGTCTTGACAGCGCCATAATATGAGGTAGGCATGACTGTAAGAATGAGTGGCTGTGTCTTGACAGCGCCATAATATGTGGTAGGCATGACTGTAAGAATGGGTGGCTGTGTCTTGACAGCGCCATGATATGAGGTAGGCATGACTGTAAGAATGGGTGGCTGTGTCTTGACAGCGCCATAATATGTGGTAGGCATGACTATAAGAATGGGTGACTGTGACTTGATAGCGATATGACGTGTGGTAAACCTGACTGTAACAATGGGTGACTGTGACTTGATAGCGCTATGACGTGTGGTAGTCCTGACTGCTCTAGAATGGGTGGCTGTGACTTGATAGTGCCATGACATGTGGTAGGCCTGACTGCAGGCTAGAATGAGTGGTTGCGACTTGTCAACACCAGCATCTTTCAGCTGATTGTTGATTCCTTGGCAAGTTTACGCTCAGTAGTTTGCCATTGCTTTCTGAGCGGCCGGCTCACATACCCCATAAGCTACCAACGTGATTCGAACCACTGCTGATTCTCACCGTCGTCACGTTACTTACGAGAGTATTCGTAATTACGGAGAGAAGTCGCTAATATCTAGGCCAGGAAGCCTGCCAATACAAGACAGATTCGTAATATATAGCAACCGGCTGTCGTGGATGCAAGCATGAGAACATAAATTTGGCCAATTGTAGATAGAAAATAGTAGATAGAGGAGCGGCTGGCCGAGTGGATAGAACGCCGGACTCTCATTCGGGAGACCCGGGTTCGATCCCCGGTAAGGTGCGGGATTTTTTTCTGTCGGGGGCAAAAAGAAAATCCTAACCTGCACAGTTCGCGGCGACTGCACTAGCCAGGCGGCCTTTATTCCTCAGGCTCAAAGACCCCTCTGCCATACACCGCAAGGTACTATATTGGCAGTAAATGACAGTTGACAGTTTTTGACAGTAGATAGAAAATTCACCAGTAAGGCAACTGCCCAACGACTGACCCCATTTGACATCCCTAAAGTACGCAAGCCTAGGGTTCCACTGAGACTTATCTATGGTCAATTCTGTTTACACTGAAAAGATGTGGCTTCTCACAACTCTCAAACTATCAGAGCCACAATTATGCTACACTTTACTACTCAACACAGGAAGGCGGGATGGCTTGTCACAACTCTCAAACCCCAGAGCCATAATAATGCTATTCAACGATTCCTGTGTACTTCTCCAACTATTGGGCTCTACGATCAATCTTAAACACAACCATATGTCCTACAGAACATTGGCTTTCCTTGCACAAATGGTAGTCCGATGGAAGAAATAGCAAGCGAAGGTAAGGTAGCGATAGACAGTCTAAAAACTATTACTACTGTGCACATCTAATATTACATTCACATAGCTATTCATCATACGCAACAGATGTTCACTTAGAACAGTGGTTTATCACTGTAACATATAATCATCGGTTATAATTCCCTCCCTGCAGGCTCATTATACCCAAACCACTTGTGCTATTTCTATATTTACAATGTTCACAATTGACATCTCTCTCGAACCCCCCTCCCCCTCTCCCCACCCCCAGCCCAACACACACACACACACACACACACACACACACACACACACACACAACCCAGGACTAACAGGAGAAGGGGCGACGGCGAGTTTCTGGCGCCGAAAAATAACCAGTATGCTCTAGATGTGTATGCACGTACATGCATGCGCAGACACGTGTGTGCGCGCGTACACATCTACACTCGGGTGGGACCACAGTCTGCTCTAGCAAAGAAATGTGCTGAAGACGGAGGCAACCAGCCAGGAGGCGCACCACAGAAATCAGGATGCCACGCAATTACGCAAAATGAAATATGTCGACTACTGATAAATGTTATGGTGCTCTGTAACAAGATCGCCTCGGGTAGTGAGAGTGAACCACACTCGAGATGTCTCTAGCACTCCAGTGTATTCTAACCCCAGGGGTTGGAAAGGCAGATACACATTTTTACTCTGTGGCTGATCTCATATTAGTTAATTATGTCTACAATCCCCTCCAGATTCTAGACCCCCACTAACTACCTACTCCTGTGGAACAATGAACACTTAGGCATCGTCCGAGACCACACTCAATCATTATACAAAGAGCAAGTCAACTTACATAAAGTTTATTCTACCCTTGAGAATATAGAACTGAAATGAACATCCTGATAGAATATTCTATTTACACAAATAGAGGATAGAGTAGAGACAGAATCAAAGATATGGTTGTCATCATCAGGTTGAGAAGTAGATTGGATGCAGATGTCCCGTCCAGTCGGTCCGCCACTCACCCGGCTTCCTTCCAGTGAGATGACTAGAACCTTGGAGACCACTCCGTCCCCAGAGCGTGGATCCACAACAATAGAGTCACCGCTGGACCTCACTCAACTGGACCAACTGCATCTTGATCATTCCTACTAAGTCACTGTTAATACACAGTTCTCTAACAACACTGGCTGGGAGACAATCCGCCTGGATTTGACTCCAAGTATTCGTGACTTCGATGAACCTGAGTAATCACTGACCAATCTAATGGTCCCTCAGTATTACATTACCCGTGGTTGGATAATAAGTCTATTGACCAATTCAATGGTCCCGTACTCACAACACAGTAACACTGGTTATAGAATAAGTCCCTGACCAATCTAATGGTCCCGCAATCATAGTACAGTAACACTGCTTGAAGAATATGTCAATGACCAATTCAATGGTCCCGTACTCATATCACAGTAACACTGCTTGAAGAATCAGATAAGGCAACTGATATGTCACTGAGTCCTACACGAACACAGTTCCAAGTCTTCGTACTCGTTCAGTACACTATTAGAATCAGACATCTACTTTCAAGGAAGACAATTCAGGTTGGACTATAATCTGTTGTCCCTTCCACCTGGTAACACTTGCCACAAGTTATTAATAGCTGGTGTAGTTCTTCTCAAGACCTGCCACTATAGCTGTCATAAGAACCATTCAAGTGTCTAAATTTCGTTTTTCCGTGTTTAGGCGGAAACACCGTAATAATATACGGTCAGGTGTTTCCCTTCTTTGAGCATGATTGCTCAAATTGCTGAAATGTTCCTGGCTGAAATAGAGTATCTTCTAATGCAGACAAAAATCACAAACCATCACGTCCCACACGTGCATCTTCAGGGCACCAAAATCACTGGATGCACCTTCACGCATGATGAATCACACTGGGTACATGGCGTGGTTGAGTCTGGCGTGATAAGTAAAGAATTGAACCCTTCGCTGTGTCACACGAAGTGGTTTCCCGCCAACGACACTTATAGTTGACTGGTTCCTCAACAGGCAAACTCCTGAAAAGGAAGAGCGACCGGTGAGAGTATACTGGCCCAAACATTAGTCCACATGCATCCTACCAATGACTACTCAACCCTCAGTCATGCTATTTAGTTATGCATATAACTAAGGCATTATCGCTATATGGAGAGTAGTGAAGCATGGGTTCAGTAATGTCAGCTGGCCTCACAGAACAGCCCGTCAAACAGAGCAAGAAATCAGAATGACGAGTCTGATCGTAGGTCTCACCTATTCCTAATCATCTACCAGTCGTCGCTAACGTCAGTAGTGATAGTAGGCTGTTATCATAGTTCTAATTTAATCGAACAAAACATTAAGGAAAAGAGTCCCTGGACTCGTTCCTTACATCATCGATGGTCATTAATAAACATAATACTGATCAATATACCATCCCTCGGGATATAGGAATAGTACATGATCACATCCAATATGTACACAGTCCTGTTTGCTGGTGGGACCACCTGCCCACGCCATAGCAAACTCTTCTTATCAGACTCCTCCTTAGAGTCAAGAAGCCTTCTTGAGAATACATGTTCCCCACATGTTCCAAGGGTGATGTTCCAGTTCCACCCTCCCAAGTGGTTTAGCCTTGGCCGGGACCGAACTTCATCGTTGGCCTGGTCTGCATACCTATACTTTCATAACTTGCTTTCACATCCCCCATATCCTATATGTCCCCTGTCTCATACAACCTCCTTGCCTCTTTCCATACTTCTAGCACCTTAGCATTCACTCGCACTAGCGCCAGTTTGAAAGAACAGGATAGCTAAGACAAGAATTCAGAACGCATATGTACATCGCGACGGCACGCATGGTTATACCGCGTCGACCTATTCGGCGTTCGGAATTACTCCAGGAAGTATCACATGCCATGACCTAATATATATATATATACGCAATGCCACATCATATATATATATATATATATAGTATATATATATATATATATATATATATATATATATATATATATATATATATATATATCACCATTGCAGACTTACCTTCGCATAGAAATCCCGTGTTCCACACAATGAATTCACTATTAAGTTACTACACAATAGTTACATCATTCCTGGTGGCACAGAACTAAGTTCTTTCTTTACTTAGTAACTAAGCACAGTTTTGTCTGAATCTCCACCTACCAACTTACCTGGTTTTCTAACCGTTCTCCTTGCTTCAGCAACTGACTGAGATAAATCTAGGTTTCTATCAGGCACAAGTAACTCTGTTATATTCTAACACAGTAACCTAATAGATGCAACGATTTGCGATACATGGTAAATATAATTTAAACCCAAATCGCCCACATCGCATTCCTGCGTTCACAACAGCTGATTCGCGAACACACGTTGGTAAACCAACCCACGACCTAGCCGTCAACAGCGTTATCGATCGGTTTGCTAATTAGTTATGCAAGGACATCCGCATAGGTAATGAGGTAAGAACGATGGCGTTTTGTACACACTTACAAAGTTAAATGATTTAAACAAATAAGTACCTGAATGTTCAGAACCAGACTCCAGTCAGCTTTTAGAACTGTTCAAGGGCTCCTCAGCCTCCTGTCTATAACAGTCAGCCGAATCATGGTTGAGGTGAGACGCAACACAAAATGGCGTAACACAGGCCTGCGTCTGCTCTCTTCGAGCAAAATGAAGTGAATGAATGGTTTAGCCAATTTCCCCTCTCGTGGCAACTCAATGCGCACGAGGAGCTAGTGCTTCTTGGGAAAAGACACTTTCTCTGGAAACAGTCATTCCCCGCCTAGAATTTCTAGATCTCTCTGCACGAGAATCTAGTGCTATACCCAGCCTCACGGGTCACTCAAATTCAGGTGCTCCGAGAAGATTCTAGATGGTAATTCCTCCATCGGCTTCCTTCCGTCTATTTATAGCTGGGAAAGTCCCCCGATGACGCGCTAAAATAGTGCGGGATCCTGACGACCAAAGACAGATAAACGCGTTTCGTCACATGCTCGCCCTGCTTTGGACCCCCAGGCAGGTGCAGTGTCGGGCCCTATGTCTCGAAAGGGTCCAACCACAACTACTGGAGTTCCCTCTCAGATGTCCTTGGAGCCACGGGACATAAGAATAGGACGGCTGGCCATACTAAACAATGACTTAAAATAATGCACTGGAATGTGTAGTGAGTCAGCAACAACACACACACAAAAATAGAATTAGAAAACATCTTGGACCAAGAAAAAGTAAGCGTATGTTGCTTGCAAGAAACTCACCTCAACGAAAATATAGCCTTCAAAATCAGAGGCTGTCAGTGTTACCGATCTGACCGAAAAGACAGGCAAAAGGGTGGGATACTGACTCTTGTAAAAAATAACATCACTGCTTCCCAAATCGAAGTCTATATGGAAGGGGCTGAGGATCAGACACTTAAACTTAAGACAGGCAATACAGACCTACATCTGATCAATTACTACTGTCCAAGTGACAGCCCACAGGCACTGGACACACTACCATTAAAAGAAATAAATTATTGTGTGTGGCGATTTCAACAGCAACTCGCAGAGCTGGGGGTATGATCACATGGACCAGAGAGGAGAGAGACTGTAAGACTAGCAGAATGAAAATAGATTCATCTTGGTTAACAAGCCGTCCCACCCACATACTTTCTACTCGAGATCATGGCACACTACAACTACACCTGACTTGGCTTTTTATTCACCAGACCTGGAGTGGAACATTACACGAATTGTTGGGAAACAACTTGGTGGCAGTGACCATCGGTCAGTCTTTCTAACCGTAGAAAATGAGCTTGTATGTCAAAGCAGCACCCTCTCGAGATGGAACTACAAGAAAGCAGACTGGGCAATGTACAAGCATCGCACCAGCATACTGGTTAGAAACCTGAACACTGAGAAAGACATAAATAAAGTAGTTGAAGAGTTTGGGAAATGCTTGCTACAGGCAGAGCGAGAAACAGTACCTAGAGGAGCCCGTAAACAATATAAACCCTACTGGAGTAGTGAACTTGAACAGTTGCATAACGATGTGGAATTGTGTAGAAAGCCAACACAGGCCACACCCAGCCAAGAGCACCACAATTAATTCTAGCACGCAAAAGCCAAATTTCAAAGGGCCAAGCTGCAGGCTAGACGGAAAAGCTGGTAGGAGAAAACAAAGTCTCTGAACTTTGAAAGAGACACAAGAAATTGTGGAAGCATATAAAACAACTTAACGATAAGGGCACAGGGAGAAACTCAAAAATTGCACTACATAAAGATGGAAACATCTTAACAAGAAAGCAAGCAGCTGACCATTTTGAGGACTCATTCGCACAAGGTAACAATATAAAAATTAGTCCAGAGAAACAACAAGAGATTCGAGAGAAACGACAACATACAGGACAGAAGGAAATAGTACATGAGGTTCTGGAGGCATCCATCACAATTAGCGAACTGGAGCTAGCCATATCAAAACTTAAAACGAGAAAGTCACCAGGAGCTGATGGTATCTCCAATGAAATGATCAGGAACCTAGGAACAGAGGCCAAAGCAAAGCTGTTGCAGATCTTCAATAACAGCTGGACCTTAGGCAGTGTTCCACAAGCCTGGAGAGAAGCAATCATGACACCCCTTCTAAAATCAGGGAAATATGGTTCCATTGCCTCTAGCTACAGACCAATTAGTCTCACCAGATGTCTCTGCAAAACACTGGAGCGCATCATCAATCACAGACTGCAGTGGTACATTGAAAGTAAAAATATCCTTGTGCCACAGCAGGCTGGCTTTAGGCAGTGCTACTCTACGGAATATCAGACAACCTACCTCTCTCAAGAAATTGAGGATGAATTCAAAGAGAAGTAGCTGGTACTTGCGGCAAGGATAGATCTGAAGAAAGCCTTTGACCAAGTCTGAAAAGAAGGTCTGATGAAGAAACTGAGAAACTGCAAAGTCAATGGAAGCATTTACAAATGGGTGAAAGCATACTTACACAACAGAAGAGCCTGAGTACAGATAGACGGACTCAAGAGCAAGAAAGTACTACTGCGTCACTGTGTTCCCCAGGGCGGAGTCTTGTCCTCCACACTTTTTCTAATATTCATCAATGATCTTGTTGCTAATCTACCGCATGGAATTAAAGTGGCAATGTACGCCGATGACCTGGTTGTATGGAGCACAAATGAACATGCATCAGTGGACACCAAATTGCTACAAAGAGCTGTAGATACATTTGCTGCATGGGCTAATAGATGGTGTTAGCATAAACACTGACAAATGCAGCACCACTCCATTTACCTTCTCTTCAAACCAAAAGGCAGAGATCATCCAGATAAAAGGAACACCCCTAAGAGAAGATAAAGAACCAACATACCGTGGAGTAACATTTGAAGGCAGGCTGACATGGAGAAAGCACACCAACAAAGCAGTAGCAAAATCCAGAAGGAAAATAGCCATCCTGAGAAAGCTAAATGAAACCACATGGGGAGCCAGTGGGAAAGTAATTAGCAAAGTTTACCAACCGAGCATACGACCAGACCTGGAATATGGGTCAACTGCGTGGTGTTCAGCATCAAAAACCACACTACAAGATCTGGACAAGGTGCAAAATCAAGCACTTAGAATCACCACAGGAGGGATGGGATCAACCCCTATAACAGAAATGAAGAAGATGGGGAGGACACAAGCACTCAGTGAGCGCAGAGATACGAAAACGCTAATACAAGCAGAAAAGTTCCTCAGCTTGCCAGGCCACCCTATGAAGAACAGATTTCTTCTTCTTCTTCTTCGTTCATCCGGAGTTTTTTTCCGGATGTGATTGCGTTGTGCCTGTTTACAGCAGAGCTGCGTTCTTGCGCCGTTAGGCCGACACATCCGACTTCTGCGGGCATTTGTTGACCGGGTTAACCTTCCCGGGGAACAGATTTGAAAACCTAGCTATGGGGCGGTTGAAAAGAAGTAGTTTTATCCACCAGGCCAAACGACTCTGCAGAGAAAACACCGATCTGCCCACAGTTGGTATCCCCCTAACAACTATTCCAGAGCGAACTCCATGGAAAGATGAGCATAGAATATCGCTACAAATCCAGATAAAAGTGAGAGGAATATTTGACAAGGAAGAACAGAACAGTGTACAGCGCAGAACAGCTACTCTCAGCTTCCTTGATGAAGAATACCCAAAGGACCTATGGATACGAGTCTACACAGGTGGGTCGGCACAAAACGCTGTTCGAAATGGAGGAGCGGGAGTGTACATAGAATACACAAATAATACTAGGGACAGCCAGAGTACCGACAGGAAAGAACTACCATAACTATGATGCTGAAATTGAGGCAATCAAGATAGCAGCAGAGAAATTACTAAATACCAGCAATGGTACGCAACCTGTGGTGCTACTGACAGATGCAAAATCAGTACTCGAGGCGCTCCTGTCTGGGAAATTGCCAGTACTAAGGACACTACTTTCTGAACTTAGCAGTCAGCATAAGGTCACCATACAGTGGATACCATCCCACTGTGGAGTACGAAAAAATGACAGAGCTGATCAGTTGGCTCAGGAAGGAGCCAAAGAAGAACAGCCTGATGTGCCCGGTGCATACCACCAAAAAAAAAGAAAGATCAAATCAGTCAGAAAGCCACCAAAACCTGCTCAAGATGACTACCACGTTATGGACAGACCAGAACAAGTCATCATTCTGCGCCTCAGAACAGGACACAATAGATTACGCAATCACATGTATACAAAATTCAAGATTAGTGAATCAGCCATGTGCAAATGTGGATTGGCGTCGCAGACAGCAGAGCACATACTCCAAGGCTGCCCAAAATATAACATCTAGGCAAACCTTCTGGCCGAGAAAAACGACAGTGGAAAATAACCTCTATGGACCACTGTGTGAACTGAAAAAGACAGTTAAATTCATACAAGAGACAACATTGCAGATATAGACATATTTCAAGCGAACGAAAGAAGAAGAAGAAGAAGAAGAAGAAGAAGAAGAAGAAGAAGAAGAAGAAGAAGAAGAAGAAGAAGAAGAAGAAGAAGTTATTGCCCCCTGCAACAGGTGATGCCTGATATCACGTGTTATAATTAAATCAGCCATAGCCAGGACCAACCCCTATATTGACCTGATTGAGAGGAGGCCACCCGCATTGTTGTGACTTGGATATTGCTTCACTTGCCCGCACTGAGTCGCTGACAGCTAGAATACACTCAACCTTACAGTATACCTGACAAGTCCAAATGATCATATAGTATTCTCCATCTGTTTACTCTGAAAGTCGAATAGTAACCTCCACCTGTTTACTCTAAACATGAAATAGTTTCCTTCATCTGTTTACTCTTCACGTTAAATAATCTTCTCCACCTGTTGACTCCGCACGTAGAATATTGTCCTGTACCTGTTTACTCTGCATTTAAAGTAGTCTGCTCAACCTAATTAGTTTACACCGAAGTAGTCTCCTCAACCAGTTTACTCTGCACGCGGAATAGTCTCCTCAACGTGTTTACTCTGCACGTGGAATAGTCTCCTCAACGTGTTTACTCTGCACGCGGTAAACATGAAGCAGTCTGGTCAAAGTAATGATAGCGAGGCCAGCTGGTATCTCGGTTAATACCATCTGCAGTAAAATCATGCTCACATTAAAGGCATGACAACCGTTGATCATATATGTATTCAAATGTATACTAAATAAGTCAACAGGGGGTTGGCTTGGTTATTGTTGCTATGTTCCAGGTCACAGCTTCTGTAAACACATCCCAGCTGTCACTAATGCTACTAGTTGCTACAATATTTGTATGTTGGAGATCGTCTCATACGCATTTCCTTATGACTGCAATGTATCCACATCTCATTATACAGTGTTGGATGTGTGTGAGAGATAAGTGTATGGTTGGGGGATGTGTGTGTTTGTGGGAAGATGTGTGTGTGCAGAGGATGTGTGTGGGTGGGTATATGTGGGTGGTGGGGTGTGTGTGTGGGTGGGAAGTGTGTGTTTTTTGTGGGTGTTTACGGGTGGGGGGATATGTGTGGGCAGGTGGGGGGATGTGTTTGTGGGTGGGGATGTGTGTATAGGTGGGGGATGTGTAGTTGAGAGGTGGCGGATGTTGGGTCGGCGAGTTCGTGTAGGGTGGCTGATGTGTGTGTGGGTGGATGGAGAAAATTGTGAGGGTGCGGGATGTATGTGTGGATAGGTGCGGGATGTGTGGGTTGACGGGGGTATGTGTGTGTGGTTTTGTGATGTGTGCTTTGCTGGGTGGTTGCGGGTGTGTAGGTGGGTGGTGGAGAATATGTGGGTGGGTGTGTGCGTGTCGGTTATGGGATGGGTGGGGGATGTATGTGTGGATGGGGAAATGTGTGTGGGTGGGGGATCAGTGGGTGGGTGGCGGCATGTATGTTTGCCTGAGTCTGTGTGAGTGCATGGAGGTATGTGTGAGTGGGTGAGAGTGTGGTGGGTGGGGGATGTGTGGGTGTCTGAGGGTGGGAGGGTGGATGCGGGATGTGTCTCACAACATTGCAATATGCACTGTTTATGTTTACAACTTTCATTGACATGTTTGTTTGTTTTTTTCTCCATGCGAATGTACCATGCGTAATATGCATTGTTTATGCTTACAAAATCCATTTGATAATGTTTTTTTTCCCCAATATGTAAATGTAACATGCACATTTGATTAATGAAAGATGAGTGATCGAAAGGGCAGAATGTAAGAAGGACCTGCGTGCCCAATTTGTTACCCTTTTAATATAAAGTTTGTTCGTTCGTTTGTTCGTGTTGATTAAGAGAACACCAGACGATCTGTGGGGCTGTATATGCTATTTTTCATTTCAACTTAATCACTTAGATGAACACTTGTACAAGATTAAGTAATTTCAGAGAACTCTCTCTCTCTCTCTCTCTCTCTGTCTCTCTCTCTGTCTCTCTGTCTCTCTCTCTCTCTCTCTCTCTCTCTCTCTCTCTCTCTCTCTCTCTCTCTCTCTCTCTCTCTCTCTCTCTCTCGTTGCCGTGTGTCTCAATGGTAGAGAAGACAGGATAACACGCAGCCTCTCAGACTTTGTGGTTTCTGGCCTTCATTTTTGTACACAGATGTTAAGGTGAGTCAACATACGGGAGTTCAACATGTATAGCCATGCAGACAGACATGCATATCTGAACAATTCCGGCGTGCAAAAGCGGCATGACAACCACACACGAGGGAAGGGAGAAGGGTGATAAACATGAGTATGATGTAGGCAGGCTGGTAACTAGAACGTGGGTGTGAAGCAGGCAGTCTGGTAAAAAAAAAAATGAGTGTCAGGTAGGCAGGCTGGTACAAAACTGGAGAGTGAGGTAGACAGGATGGTAACTAGAACTGGAGTGTGAGGTAGACAGGATGGTAACTAGAACTGGAGTGTGAGGTAGACAGGATGGTAACTAGAACTGGTGTGTGAGGTAGACAGAATGGTAACTAGAACTTGAGTGTGAGGTAGACAGGATGGGAAAAGTGGGGTGGTAAATATAATACATGATAATAAGGACAAGTTCCCAGAAGACTGGGAAACCGAGTGCACGAGGAAAGGCGAGTAACGCTGGTCAGCACAGCCAGGGCCCAGCACGTAAACCAACGACCGCACGCTGAGCTAATTGCTGGTGGCTGAACACACCACGCTCAGCGAGGACAGACATACTTCAGACGGCTTAGAGATCGGACGTGTATCCGCTAGGGACACTTTGTGTTTAATAAAGGACAGTATTATAGTTATATAGTCTAGCTTAGCTTCATTAGTTACAATGTATACATTATCTCCTCATTCCATTTTATCGTCATCACATTCTATGTTAAATACCGTGATGGTATTCCGCTCATGGAGTTATTGTTGTTCAGCTCCAAATAAACATGTATCCTTTTACGTATAATGCGAGTTGTCACTTCGTGTAGTGTAAAAGAAGGGAATCCTTGTACGCCTGTCGCAAGTGGGTTGCTGACAGGCAGGATACCAATTGGTGTCAGAAGTGCATGAAGCACCACGCATTACCAGGTGAACATAATCTAACACCAAAATACCAATTGGTGTCAGAAGTGCTTGAATCACCACGCATTACCAGGTGAGCATAATCTGACACCAGGATACCAATTGGTGTCAGAAGTGCTTGAATCACCACGCATTAACGGGTGGACATAATCTGACACCAGAATATCAAATAGTGTCAGAAAGCGCTTGAATCAACGCTGATTAACAAGTAGACACCATCTGACACCGAGATATAATTTGTGTCAGAAGTCCCTGAACTACAGCTCAGTACCAAGTATCAATAGGATACCATTTTGTGAAATGTTTTTGGAACCACCTCAAAATGTGTGTAATTAATTAAAGTAACCAAATAATGTGCTATTTTCGGTAATTATACAGCATATTGTGAGGATATTACCTATGTAAACTATTTGTATGAACGAATTGTGAAATTAACCATGTTGTGTATCACTATCAGAATGTCAACATCCATCACTATCACATTAATATTTGTGCAAAAACAAAATGTTTTTGCATAACAGTAGGAGATTACAGGCTAGGCTAGAGTGATACATTCAGAAGAATTAGAAAGTGAAGACAAAGACGACATTGATATTCATCGACGTTCATTGAGACTATCATACATTCATATCATCTACATTAATCACTATCATTTATATCACATTTAATGTTTGTCGTACTTCGAAATAAGAATATGTCTATTAACACCATGTATTACACATTACATGCTTGTTGCTAAAATGTTGATGTTCCATTAAACAGAAACATCAGATATAAAAGCAAGTCGAGCAGGCGTATGTAGGAAAGACAGCGGCGGAACATCCCGAGTGCCGTATTTTGCCCAAGATCAGATGAGTATATTTTCCTCTAATTGTGATATGCAGGTTTAACGAACGCATCCTCTTTTTCAGAAAAACGTTGTAAACAACTGTGAAATTGTACGGGAAAATATTTTACTATCAATTGTCAGACAACATAAAAGCCTAACAATGTCATCATTACATGACTTCATACAGGCTGGTAAAGAACTAGAATATACTGGAGAAAAACTGGAGAAATGGGCAAACGAAAGATACAAAGAAGAGATGGAGAGACAAACAGCTCTAGAGAGAGACCAAAGAGCATTAGAAAGACAACATCAAAAAGAGATGAAGGAGTTGGAAGAAGTCACTAAACAAAAGCAGTTAGATTTAGACCAAGCCACTAAACAAATCAAATCAAATCAAATCAAATCAACTTTATTAGGGTCACAAATTGGGCGCGCAGGCCTGTCTTACATTCGGCCCTTCCAATCACTCGTCTTTCGTTCATCAAGAGCATTATACATTTGCATATGAAGAAAAATAAACATTGTGAAATGAATGTTGTAAACATAAACAAGGCTAATTACCATGGTATGAAGCCCATCTCCCACCTATCCATACATCACCCCACCCACACAACACCCCCACCTACCCACACACATGCGCACCAAGGGACACATACACACCCCCACCTACCGACACACAAGCACACCAAGGGACACATACATACCCCACCAACCGACCCATCCCCCTCCCGCACATCCCCCACCCACACACACTGCCCTCACCTGATCCCCCAACCAAAACACACTCGCCACCCACAAACATTCCCCCACCAACCCACACATCCCACGCCCATCCACATTCTACCCCACACATCCTCTCCCCACCCACACCTCAAACCACCCTTCCCCCAGCCACATCTCCATCGACAACATATTCCCCACCCACACACACAATCCCCCACCAACCCACACATCGCACATCCACTCACACATCCCCAAACCATACACACACATCCCCACCAACTGACATGTCCCTACCCCCCCCCCCCCCCAACACACACACATCTCCCTAACCACCCATACATCCCCAATCCACTCACACACACACCACCACCCACACATACAACTTCCACCCACCCACACATGCCTTAACCTAATCCCCCACCACACAATCCCCCACCCGCACATCACATACACCTCCTACCACGCACTATTCCCAACCCACGCACCACACACACACATATCCCTCACCAACACATCCCCACTTACACACCACACACATATCCCCCACCCAGATACCACAAAATAATCCCACCCACACCCACACAGATACCCTTACCCATCCACCCCACATACCCCCACTCACACACCACAAAAATCCCCACCCACACACACATACCTCACCCACACAATATCACCAACCAACACACCACACACCTCTCCCCACCCACACACGCATTCCCTACCCGTCCACCAACACACACTCACTCACACATCCTCCACTACGCACCCACACACCCCCACCAACCCACTCCCAACCAAACATCTCTCCATCACAATACCCCTACCCCCACACACATCCTCCACCCACTCACACATCCCACCCCGACACATACAACTCCCTCACCCACCTACACATCCCTAAGCCACTCACACACCCCACCCACACATTCCCCATCCACATACACACATCTCCCACACACACTCCCCCACATACTTCCCCCAACCACCACAATCCCCTGCTCACCCACACATATACCCCACCCATACGCACATTCCCCACACCCATCACACATATCCCCTACACCACACACTATCCTCCACCCATACCACCACAAACATACCCTCCACCCACACATCATTCACACATCCCCCACCAACACACCGCACACATATCTCAAACCCACACACCATACACTTCTCCCCATCCGCCCTTCCATCCCAAATCCACCCAACACAATCCCCTACCCACACAACCCCGCCTCCCACACATACTTCCTCAAACCATCCACACATCTCCACCCACATAAACACACATCCCCTGCATCCGTCCCATACACATATCCTCCACCCATACACACATCCCCCACACCCATTCCAACACCCGTACTTTCACCCCCACACATCCATCCACACATCCCACCAACACCCACAAATACCACTACCCATCAAAACCCACACACCCCAACCCATCCAAATGCATACCCCCACCCACACACCCCCCACCCACACATATCCCCACACTCACACACATCCTCCACATACACTCACACTTCCTCACATCTAGACACATACAAAATGTCTCACGTTAGTATTGAAACTAGTATGAACAAACTCCCACACTTTACTCACACACATACACTGACACTTGTCATGAGCAGTCTCATAAAAATGTTAAACATGGAGAAAAATGTGTACATAAAATGTATGTGACGTAAAAATAGTGATGCTCTCTCTCTCTCTCTCTCTCTCTCTCTCTCTCTCTCTCTCTCTCTCTCTCTCTCTCTCTCTCTCTCTCTCTCTCTCTCTCTCTCTCCCTCTCTCACACACACACACACACACACATTCACTCTCACGCTCACACATTCACTCTTCCGCTCATTCATTCACTCTCACGCATTCACTCTCCCGCTCATTCACTCGCATCTGCTCAGCTCTCTCTCTCTCTCTCTCTCTCTGTATTCTTTCATATACACACACTCACACGCATGCGCGCGCTCTCACACACACACACACTAACACATCAACTCTCCCACTGTCTCACTCTCTAACACACAATCCTTCACACACCACTCACTCTCTCAATCACACTCTCTCACACATACACATACACATGAACGCATGCACGCACGCATACACTCCCTCACTCACTCTCACACATACACGTACGAATGCATGCGCTGACACATTCCCCCACCATTTCTCGCTCAATCACTCTCTCCACACACACGCATGCACGTGCGCACACACGCATTCACTCTCTCCCTCTCACTGACACCCACTTTCTCTCTCTTTCTCTCTCTCTCTCTCTCTCTCTCTCTCTCTCTCTCTCTCTCTCTCTCTCTCTCTCTCTCTCTCTCGCTCCCACACGCACACACATATATAGTGAACAATTATAGTTAAACAATTATAATGAACAATTATACTGAACAATTATACCAGTAAATGAATTATGGTGGCATATAGTCGGTATGGATTAAGTATTGAAAGAGTTTTCGGTTCAATGTGTAGGGACTCATTGGAGTTTTCAGATCTGGAGGCAGATCATTCCATAAGTGAGCACCAGAATAGGCGAAACATGTTTTGTATAGGTCCAATCTAGGCTTTGAGACATGTAACAAATTTAGGCGCTTGCTGTTCATTGCATTAGATTGAATCAGCGGCAGAAGATACTCTGGGGTATTATGAGATATAATTTTATTCACTAATTTGGCTTTGTTGAAAAGGAAGCGCTTTTGTAGTGGTAGAAGTCTTAGATGACTGTACAAATTATTACTTTCAACGTGCTTTATGTCAGAAACCAGACGAATAGCGCGGTTTTGTAGAGAACATAGTCGTTTTAAATTAGATTTAGGGCAACCATCCCAAACTGTGGAACAGTAATCGAGATGTGATTGGATATAGCATGTATAGAATATTTTTCGTGTGCTTTCGTCCAGGAAGTGCTGAATTTTAGCAAGTTGGTACACTTTTTGTGCTATTTTCTTGGTAAGAGCGTGAACATGAGAGCTCCAGTTCAAATGGCTGCCTATTAAAAGCCCTAGTGTTTTATGTTCAGTCACATTAACTATAGGTAACGTGCCCATGCGGAGTTCGAGCGGTGATCCAGTTATGGCTAGTGTCTGTAGTTTTTGTCTGGTCGTTATTAGCATGGATTTGGTTTTGTCGATGTTAATTTGCATGCGGTTTTCATTGCTCCATCTAGTAAGATTATCAAGTTCCTTTTGTAAAGAATAGAAGCAGTTAGATGTAGACCAAGCCATAAGACAGAAGCAGATAGAAATGGACGATGCCACCAAGCAGAAACAGATAGAGGTGGAGTCACAAACGAAAGTAAAGATGAAATAAATGGAGATTGACTCTAATACCTAGATAGCCTCTACTAAATTAAAAAGCCAGGAAGAACAAAATAAGTTCTCCAAATATAAAGGGTTAATCAAACCATTCAGTCAAGGCGATTCAATATCAGCTTAAACTGAGAATATCGAGTTACAACTGAGAACCCAGAAAGTACCATTAAATGATTGGGTGATGATCTACATGAGAAATCTCAGTGGGGAGCCATTAAAGGCCATAGAAACTATACCATCAGAACTTAGAAGTAATTATCAGTACATTCACGATAGGATAATGCAGCACTTTCTTCTTGATGCTGCTGGCTATCAAACCCAGTTCTCACAGATAAAGCCAAAAGCTACCGAAACGTTCCTAGATTACGTATCAAATGTCCAAAGTATATTTTAAAAATGGCTTAGAGCAGCGAAAGTTGGAAAGAACTTTGACAAATTGGAAGACTTAATGGTGATGGATAAAGTCATATCCACCGTGCCGACTCCGTTTGCTAAGTTCCTCCAGCAGGCAGACATTGAAACAACAGCTGAGTAAAAAAGTAACTCGTGTGTATGCCGCAGTGCCAAACGATTGCACCGAGTGACCAAATGATTGTACCTGATTTTCTACAACGTGAAATGAGTATATCCTACGTATTTGGCATGCAATGTGATTAATAATTCATCTCTTTTTCAGCTTGTGATGCATTAGCATATTTTTGTGCTGTGTTTTTCAGGAAAAATTTTTTCCAGGTTATAAACTAGCAGTACATTTTGTAGTGCTCAGATATTAAAGAACATAACATATCTAAGATAAATAAGCCTTATCTAAGATAAATAAGTGAATACATATTCGAGTGCCTGTCAAGTCTATCTAATCTCCCAACAACATGGCAACGTTAGATGACTTCATAAAAGCTGGCAAGGAGTTACAATACACAGGGAAGGACTTAGAACAATATGCTGATAAGAAATTTAAAGAAGCAAAAGATGCAGAGAGAGATGAACGCGCTCAAGAAAGACAACACCAGAAAGAACTAGCTGAGATTACAAAACATAAAGAATTAGAGATTAAGCAAAAACAGCTAGAACATGATAAGGAAATTAAACAAAGGGAATTAGATTTAAAGCAAAATCAATTAGATCAAGAGAAAGAATTAAAACAAAAAGAATTAGATCTAAAGCAAAAAGAGATAGATGAAATGGCAAGAATTAAGGAAAAACAAATACAAGTGGAATCAGAGACACAGTTAAAGATGAAAGGTATGGATGTAGACTCACACGCAGAAATCTCTGCTACTAAACTAAAAAGTCAACAAGAAGAAAATAAGTTTAATAAGTACAAAAATATTATTAAACCTTTCTGTAAAGAAGATTCCATATCAGCCTGGACAGAAAATGTCGAGTATCAGTTTAAATACCACCAAGTTCCAATAGAGATGTGGGCTATGATTTATATGAAGAACCTGAGTGGTGAGCCCCTTAAAGTAATAGAATCTATACCAACTGATCTTAGATCTAACTATCAGTACATCCATGATAGGATAATGCAACACTTTTTACTTGATGCCCCTGGGTATCAGGTTCAGTTCTCAAATTTAAAACCAAAACCTAGTGAGACTTTCATTGATTACGTCTCAAATGTCCAAAGTGTACTAAATAGGTGGCTTAACGCAGCTAACATAGGAAAAGACTTTGATAGACTTAAAAATCTAATAGCCATGGATAAAGTCATATCCACTATACCATCTCCTTTTGCTAAATTCCTGCAGCAGTCAGACATTGAGACCATAGAACAATTTGAAAAGAAAGGCTCTGCATATTTTTCTTCAAATAGAGATATTTTTAAGACTTCAGATAGCAACTCTGAAATAGTTTCTTTTGTAAAGGACCAACCTAAAAACTATCAGAGTAATAGAAAACCATTTCATAAAGTCGCCAAGAAAGATAAGAAAGTGTCAAAATGTATCTACTGTCAACTTTTGCATGACACTTATTCTATGTGTGACAAATCGCCTAACTATCCGGCACATCTTGAGAATGTCATTAAGAAGCAACAAAACAAAAGAACTGCATACAGGCGTGCAGTCAAATGCTTCTTCTGTTCCAGCTACGGCCATTATTCAAATAAGTGCCTGGGCCGCCAACGTATGAAAGCCAACAATGCTATTTTGATTGATACATCTTCTGATAGTGGTAGTGACTCTGAGTGTGAAGTTGAAAATGAATTACCTGCTAACCAGTCTGAAGATGTGTGTTGTGTAAACGATATATTGAGCTTTGACAGTTGTGAACGATGTCACCAATTTCATGCTGACGGAAAATTAGAATGTGGACATACAGTACCATTCTCAACTGAGAGTGTAAATGCAGCATTAGCCTCCAGAGGCAATTTGGTGTTCCACAATGCAATGGTCAACGACAGACCATGCCAATGTTTGCTGGACAGCGGCAGCACCCTTATTGGTCTTAGAAAGGAACTGGTGAATCCAAATGATTATACAGGTGACTCAGTCAAATGCCGAACCTTTTCGGGTAACATTGAAATTTACCCTTTGGCCAAAGCCCGTATTAACACTCCTTTCCTTTCTGGTACCTTTACTTGTGCAATACTTGACAATCCTTGTACTGATTTAATTTTGGGCTGCTTACCCCAATTGAAACAATGCACTAGCAATGAAATAGCTGCATGGGAAAAATTAAATGCAGCTAATGCAACAACCAGAGCAGACACTATGAAACATCAAGACACACTACAAGATGAGAGACTACTGTTGCTATCACCAACTAGCACAGATGATACCAGACAAAAATTCATAGAACAGCAGAAAGCTGATCCTAGTGTGTCTCCATATTTAAAATTATTGAAAGAAAAAGCAAAAGTGACCAAGAATGCATCATGGGTTTTTGGACTGAATAATGGTATTCTTACTAGGTATTATACAACTGGTAACCATGAGATTCAGCAAACGGTGTTACCTGTACAACACCGCCTAACTGTGCTAAAGATTGCACATGAGTCACCGTTTGCTGGTCACCTTGCATACGACAAAACCAGGGCCAGAATTCAGGCTCATTTCTATTGGCCAGGTTTTTGTAATGATATAAAATTATTTTGTCGTTCTTGTAATGTCTGTCAACAACTAGTACGTAAGGGTAAACATCCTACAGCTGAAGTACAACCTTCTACACTGGCTTCTAGGCCATTTGAGAGTGTGGCGGTAGATATTGTTGGACCCCTGAATCAGGTGTCCAGCAAAGGAAATCGCTTCATATTAACAATGGTCGACCTGTGTTCAAGGTGGGTTGAGGCAGTAGCTTTGAAATACATCACCTCCAAAGACGTTGCCAATGTATTTCTACACCTGTTCTCACGATTCGGATTTCCACGTACCATCTTATCCGATCGTGGAACTCAATTCATATCGGCTGCAACGCAAGCCCTTACAAAAATGTTAGGGATTAAACAACATTTTACAACAGCGTACCATCCAGCCAGCAATGGTATAGTAGAGAAAATTAACGGAGATCTTAAGCATATGCTGGCTAAGGTAACAGCAGAAAACCCAGCTGATTGGGATACACTGTTACCAACAGTGCTGTTCGCCTATCGGGAGATTCCCCATTCAAGCACGGGTTTCTCACCGTTTGAATTAGTATACGGGGCTAACCCACGTGGACCCCTAACCATTTACCATCAGGTAATAACTAATTCCATTGAAATTCCAACCCCAAAAACACCTTATGAAATGGTGACAGAAACACGAGATAAAATCATGAAATCGTGTATCATAGCTAAGGCAGCTTTGGAGAGGAAGGGTCAAATCTACCGCCAATATGCAAACAAAGGTGCGAGAACAATTGATCTTGAACCAGATCAAGACATACTTTTGTTACTTCCAGACAAACGAAATTTATTATTGACCTCATGGCAAGGGCCATTCAAGGTGGTACGAAAAATTTCAGATGTTGACTATGAAATATCAATAAACGGACACTTAAAGATATTCCATGTCAACATGTTGAAACCTTACTTTTCACGACAAGAGACAGAAGTAGAGACAGACGAACACAGTGCAACCACACCTAGTGATGAGACGACAGACGTACACAACGCAACTACACTAGTTAGTGAGACTGGCAAATCCGACGAGATGCATACACTTAATGAGAATACAGAATACGCACTTAGCACCACTACCGTACTGAATCAGGTAGACGACGACGGAATGGAACTACCTGTTCCCATTGTAGACAAGACTGCAACATTGGATAGCATACGGATAGAACAGGGACTAACAGACGGTCAACGACGACAATTAATAGAATTAGTGACGGAGTATAAAGACATATTTTCTGACATTCCAGGTAGGACGGACAGAATCGAGCACTCCATTCTTCTTTCGGACTCTAAGCCTATCAAATGCAGGCCGTACTCTATCCCACTCAGCTATAGAGAAAATCTGAATAAGGAAATTCTTAATTTAGAAGCTAGTGGGATAATTCAGAAATCTACATCTGAGTACTCCTTTCCAATAGTCCTTGTTAAGAAAAAAAGACTCCACAATTCGTTTGTGTGTGGACTATAGAAAACTCAACAACGTCACTAAGATCGACGCAGAACCAATTCCTTCCTGCGAAGATCTTATTCTTGACATGTCCACCTCCAAAATCTTTTCTAAATTAGATCTGACTAAGGGATATTGGCAGGTCCCTATGCAGACTCAATCCATTCATCTTACTGCTTTTTCAACACCTTTAGGACTTTACGAGTGGCGTTTTCTTCCTTTCGGACTTCGAAACGCTCCTGCCACTTTCGTACGCTTAACAAGGGATCTACTTCATGGAGTGACGAATACAGTGACGTATATAGATGATATATGTGTCCATACAGAGGACTGGACAACACACTTACTGAAACTAAGACATGTCTTCGATAGGTTGCGACTCTTCGGTCTCACTGTCAAACCGAGCAAAGTCGAATTGGGCCTACAAGAAATTGATTTTTTGGGTCATGTCATTTCACAAGGTCAACTTAAAACTGACAATAGAATTATTACCAAAATTATGAACCTGACCATGCCTACAACAAAGAAGCAGGTCAGAAGCCTTTTGGGTTAGTAAATTACTATAGCAAGTTCATACCAAACTTAGCTGAAATTACAAGTGTATTTTCAAATGTTTTAAAAGCATCTGTAAAATTAGATGTCAAAGATGCATTATTAATTTCTGCATTGTCAAAATTGAAAATCCTGTTTAGTAATGTACCAATCCTCCGCCTGCCTAATCCTGGGCTCGTTTATTATCTTAGGACAGATGCCAGCAGGATCTCCATCGCTGCAGTATTAGGCCAATTTTATGATGGCATCTTCCATCCGATTTGCTACGTGAGCCGCAAGATCACACCTGCTGAGTCCAGATATTCCATATCAGAGTTGGAAGCCCTTAGCGTCATCTATGCGGTGAGGAAGCTGCATCGATTTCTAGCGGGTGTTCACTTCGTTGTCCAGACTGACAACTCCCCAATCACGGTCATACAAAGTGGTGTCCATCGGAATGACCGTATCTACAGGTGGTCGTTAATACTCCAAAATTATACTTTTAGTATAGAGCATATTAAGGGTAAGGACAACATTCTGGCTGATACCCTGAGTCGACCATCTGAGGTAGAAATACCGGAGATTCCACATGAGAATGTAGAGTAATAAAGGTTAGATTAGTACATTAGAATATTCTATGTGATATAGATTACGAATACATAGACATTATGTTCTGAACCATGTACTAAGAACAGTGAACTACCATATGTCCGTAGACATCAAGATAAGAACTGTGCTTCGAAAACAAGTATATCACCGTGTGAACTAAGACAGCTCGTTACATACTAAGCTCCATATATGTGCCGGTGAACCATCTGTGTAAGCATAGAAGAACAGTGTCAGAACAGTACATAAATAACAGACACGAAAATACTTGTCTACGACACCAGCGAACTCTACAGGTGCAATACCCATAGGACACAAGTATGACTGTGCAATGTATTTAATATACCCAGGCCAATTGTGTATATATATCATGCCTATGAAAGCAATTTCTAAACATTAAGGCCACAACTAACCTGAGGTAATTGAATACCATGTATATATAAACTTATTGTGATATGTATTATAACATTTTAATATAGTGATAAATTAGAGTTAGATTAGGTCACTCTAAGATACATTTGGATTTAGGAAATATAATAGTTTTCATTTTTTTTTATTAGTTTAGATAGATCATTAATTTACCCACTTACTTAGCTTAAAAGTAGATTAGGATAGTAATTTAGACTTAATAACATCTAATTATAAACTAGGATTAAAGCTTAGATAGTAATAGTACCATTTAGTTTGTTACAATTCATTTAGTTTCACTCCATTTGAGTTCATTCCATCTTAATGAACCAGTCCATTTAACAAACTTATTCATTTAGTATTATGATTAGTTTACACCGTATAAGATAAAAGGATTATACACATAAACATACATCATTTACACCATTTAGAGTAAAAATATCAATCATATTTTTTTCATTTTTTTCATTTAAAAACATTATTTATAATTAACCATGTTAGAAAGGTACATAAGTTATTACATTTCACATTACCCATTTCAGAAAGGTACATAACTCATCTCACATCAATTTCATTTTAAATAGTTAGATTACTTCCCTTAAATTAGATGACACTAGGTAACACATTAAATCCATATTTATAGAGCTATTAGTAATATGTCATTATTTAGAGTATTATTTCAGTAGAATTTAGTTATTGATAATACCAGGGGACAAACCATCAAACCCTTTCTCCTATATGTAAATATGTTGTAAATACATGACTCGTGCAGCAATTTACGCACAGTCATGAAGCTCAACTTTGTAAAACTGAGCCAAACTTGTACAGTGTCACTCCAAGGTTTTTAAATAATTGTGAGGGTAAAAGATGTGTGACAAAAGTGAGGGTAAAAGATCTGTGATAGAAGTGTGAAAGTGAGAGCAGATGTAAAATATACAAGAGAGAGCAAGATCAGTCAGCGGATTTTTTCTGCCGCTCAACGCGACTTTTTGTCTGCGTCAAGTGTTTGCTTTCAATGTTGAAAATGTGCTGTGTTGAATGTATTGTGTGTAGTTTAGTGTAGATCTTATTTTAAGTCTCATAAGACGGAAACGTAGCCACGAATTAGTGTGATACACTTGTTTGTGGCCACATTTAACCGAATTATGGCACTTGAAAACTAACTTACATACACATGATAGATAGACACATAGGTTAGAAATGAGATTATACTATTAGTTAGATTCAAACACGCAAACATTCAGGAAAACAAACATGTAAATTACATACATTTTTGGTAGATCAAAGGGAGATAACTCTGGGGTCAGGGGACACAATAGACAACGAAACTCTAACTTAACAGTGAAAGATAACTTTACACGCGGAAGCGAGATAGGTAAAGCCTGTCGCACACAGCTTGTGTAATGGTTGTTTAATATTATATGGGGGACATGAAGCAATTCATGTGTTGACCCTAAGAAAGTCAACTTTGTATGGGTAGTGAGTTAATTTACTATTTGAGGGCAGGTCTTATAAGACAACGGTCCGGTTCAGACATACCTCTAATTAATATAATATTGCGATTGAGAATAGGGCTCACGCCAACCAGACAAGTTTGTGGCGATTGCCAGTAGCCAAGTAAAGTAATACTACATTGTGACAATAGTCAGTAGAAGTCTATTCAGTTACCCAAAACCAGGTTATCAAACAGTCTTTGACAAAAATTAGATACACTAATTTTTAGAAACCTCTTGCGTCACAACCAATGAGTCAAAGTTGATGACGCAACACAGGAGGGGAGGGTGTGTGTCAAAGACTGAAGGATAGGGATCTGAGGTCTGCCTCAAGATAGAAGACCACCGGGAAGAGTGGTCAACCTCAAGTAGATTAGAGGTAACACAGTGCCCCGATATGAGGGCAGGGTAGGTGATAGGAAGGGGGACTATTAACTAGTTCTCTCATGAGACACGGAGGCGTCGACCAGATAGTTAGCACTCTGGTCACGACAGAATCACGCCTACGTGATAGCCACGAAGAAGTGGATTGCCACTCAATAGGAAACGGCTGCTATACGCGTGCTGAGTGTGACGCACGCAAAAAGCCGAAGGACGTACAAGGTCCTTCCGCGTGCTGTGTAGCCACGCGTGTAGGAAAGTCAGACTGGGGACTGACTTCGAAGCGGGTGCACCGTTTAGTGTCGATAGGGGTTTTTCTGTAGCCAAATAGATAGATATTAGCAATAGGGTTAGGAAACTAGTGATAGGCAATTCTGTGGCTTTGTGTGTGATTTGATAGCGACTGTTTTGTAAATGTAAAGAGCCAACGGCAATAAAATGTATCATCCATTTCCTCTCACACGACTTGCAAGTTCCTTGTGTGGTGCGAGAGAAGTAATCCTGTGATGCCTGAAACATCGGTTGATGACATATACATATCTCCTCATTCCATTTTAGCGTCATCACATTCTATGTTAAATACCGTGATGGTATTCCGCTCATGGAGCTATTGTTGTTCAGCTCCAAATAGACATGTATCCTTTTACGTATAATGCCAGTTGTCACTTCGTGTAGTGTAAAAGAATGGAATCCTTGTACGCCTGTCGCAAGTAGGTTGCTGACAGGCAGGATACCAATTGGTGTCAGAAGTGCATGAAGCACCACGCATTACCAGGTGGACATAATCTGACACCAAAATACCTATTGTTGTCAGAAGTGCTTGAATCACCACGCATTACCAGGTGAGCATAATCTGACACCAGGATACCAATTGGTGTCAGAAGTGCTTGAATCACCACGCATTAACGGGTGAACATAATCTGACACCAGAATATCAAATAGTGTCAGAAAGCGCTTGAATCAACGCTGATTAACAAGTAGACACCATCTGACACCGAGATATAATTTGTGTCAGAAGTCCCTGAACTACAGCTCAGTACCAAGTATCAATAGGATACCATTTTGTGAAATGTTTTTGGAACCACCTCAAAATGTGTGTTATTAATTAAAGTAACCAAATAATGTGCTATTTTCGGTAATTATACAGCATATTGTGAGGATATTACCTATGTAAACTATTTGTATGAACGAATTGTGAAATTAATCATGTTGTGTATCATTATCAGAAGGTCAACATCCATCACTATCACATTAATATTTGTGCAAAAACAAAATGTTTTTGCATAACAGTAGGAGATTACAGGCTAGGCTAGAGTGATACATTCAGAAGAATTAGAAAGTGAAGACAAAGACGACATTGACATTCATCGACGTTCATTGAGACTATCATACATTCATATCATCTACATTAATCACTATCATTTATATCACATTTAATGTTTGTCGTACTTCGAAATAAGAATATGTCTATTAACACCATGTATTACACATTACATGCTTGTTGCTAAAATGTTGATGTTCCATTAAACAGAAACATCAGATATAAAAGCAAGTCGAGCAGTCGAGTGTGTGGGAAAGACAGCGGCGAAACATCCCGATTGCCGAATTTTGCCCCAAGATTAGATGAGTATATTTTCCTCTAATTGTGATATGCAGGTTTAACGAACGCATCCTCTTTTTCAGAAAAACGTTGTAAACAACTGTGAAATTGTACGGGAAAATATTTTACTATCAATTGTCAGACAACATAAAAGCCTAACAATGTCATCATTACATGACTTCATACAGGCTGGTAAAGAACTAGAATATACTGGAGAAAAACTGGAGAAATGGGCAAACGAAAGATACAAAGAAGAGATGGAGAGACAAACAGCTCTAGAGAGAGACCAAAGAGCATTAGAAAGACAACATCAAAAGGAGATGAAGGAGTTGGAAGAAGTCACTAAACAAAACAGTTAGATTTAGACCAAGCCACTAAACAGAAGCAGTTAGATGTAGACCAAGCCATAAGACAGAAGCAGATAGAAATGGACGATGCCACCAAGCAGAAACAGATAGAGGTGGAGTCACAAACGAATGTAAAGATGAAATAAATGGAGATTGACTCTAATACCTAGATAGCCTCTACTAAATTAAAAAGCCAGGAAGAACAAATTAATTTCTCCAAATATAAAGGGTTAATCAAGCCATTCAGTCAAGGCGATTCAATATCAGCTTAAACTGAGAATATCGAGTTCCAACTGAGAACCCAGAAAGTACCATTAAATGATTGGGTGATGATCTACATGAGAAATCTCAGTGGGGAGCCATTAAAGGTCATAGAAACTATACCATCAGAACTTAGAAGTAATTATCAGTACATTCACGATAGGATAATGCAGCACTTTCTTCTTGATGCTGCTGGCTATCAAACCCAGTTCTCACAGATAAAGCCACAAGCTACTGAAACGTTCCTAGATTACGTATCAAATGTCCAAAGTATATTTTAAAAATGGCTTAGAGCAGCGAAAGTTGGAAAGAACTTTGACAAATTGGAAGAATTAATGGTGATGGATAAAGTCATATCCACCGTGCCGACTCCGTTTGCTAAGTTCCTCCAGCAGGCAGACATTGAATCCATAGAACAACTCGAAAAACGAGGGTCTGCTTAGTTTTCCTCAAAAAGGGACGTATTTAAGACATCCATGCATGATAGTGACATTTCTGCCTTTGTCAAAAACATACCAAATAGGTCTTACAAACAAAAAGACTATCAACACAAAGATAATCCGTACCAGAAGCCACCACAATGCGGGTATTGTAAATTATTTCATCCAAGTTACGCCATGTGTGACAGAAGTCGCTCCTATCCTGCTCATCTAGAAATGATGATGAAGAAGCAGGAGAACAAACGTAATTCTTACAAACGTGCTGTTAAATGTTTTTTTTCCTTCTAGTTATGGCCATTATAGTTCTAAGTGTTTGGGAAGGCAAAGAATGAAGGCAAGTAATGCCGTACTCATCGATACGTCATCTGACGATGAGAGTATAATCGATTCTGAACTTGTAAATGTATTACCAACCAGTGAGTGTGAAAGTGTGAGTGCAGCTATTGATATATTAGACTTCAATAAGTGTGACATATGCCACCAGTTTCAGATGGACAGCAAACTTGAATGTGGGCATTGTATACCATGTTCCAACGAAGTTGCCAATGCAGCTGTAGCCTCCAGAGGCAACTTAAAGTTCCACGATGCACTGGTAAACGAACAACCATGCCAATGTTTACTGGATAGCGGGAGTACTCTACTTGGCGTTAAAAGAGACCTAGTTAAGCCAGAAGATTACACGGGTGAGTTTGTCAAATGCCGCACTTTCTCTGGAAACATAGAGAAATACCCGCTGGCTAAAGTACGCATAAACACCCCGTTCCTTTCAGGCACATTCAAATGCGCAATCCTGCAAAATCCCTGTACGGATTTGATCTTAGGGTGTTTACCATCATTGAAACAGTGTACTGATCAAGAAATATTAGCCTGGAAACAAGCACACACGGCTAATGCTGTAACAAGGTCAGATACTCAAACACATTACACTGACCTACAAAACGAAATGTTACAGTTGTTAACACCCACCGGTGCGAGTAACAGTGCTACTCGACAAGAATTCATCGAGGCACAACGCAACGACCAAACTATCACACCTTATTTAAATTATTAGGTGAGCGAGCGAAAGTTACTAAGAATGCATCATGGTATTTTAGAGTACATAACGGAATTCTCATGCGTTATTATACAACAAATAACCATGAAATTCAGCAAACGGTGTTACCTGTAAAACACCGACAAACTGTGCTAAACATTGCACATGAGTCACCGTTTGCTGGACATTTATCCTACAACAAAACGAGAGCCAGAATTTTGGGACACTTTTACTGGCCCAAATTTTGTAATGACATTAAAAAGTCATGTAGATCATGTAATATATGTCAACATTTAGTACGAAAGGGAAAGCATGCGACAGCCGAGGTTCAGCGTTCTAGTTTGGCTTCTAGACCATTGGAAGTAAAGGCCAAACTGTACCGCGATTATGCAAACAAGGGTGCCAAAACCCGCCACCTTGAACCCAATCAGAAAGTAGGCTACTGCTTTTACTACCGGATAAACGTAAATTTACACTAATATCATGGCAATGGCCATTCATCGTCAAACGAAAGATATCAGATGTCGACTATGAAATATCGATAAAGGGAAAATTAAAGATATTTCATATCAACATGCTGAAGCCTTATTACTCACGACACGAACTGAGGACAGACGAACAGAGTGCACCTACACCAGTTAACCGGACGACAGACGTACATAACACAACTACACTAGGTAGGGCGACAGATCTTGACGACATCGCAAACACACTTAGCCAGGAAACAGTATACACAGCTAGTACAACAACAGTACTTAATCAGACGGATGGCGACGGAATAGAATTACCTGTCCCGACAGTCGACACGACAGGGACAATCAATAGCATACGGATAGAAACGAAACTGACAGACTAGCAACGACAGCAACTGATAGAACTAGTAACTGAGTACAAGGACATCTTCTCCGACATCCCAGGTAGGACAGACAGAATACAACACTCTATAAGTCTGACTGATAGCACACCTATCAAATGTAGACCTTATTCCATCCCATTGAGTTACAGGGAAAATCTCGATAAGGAATTGCTAAATCTAGAGTCGAGTGGAATAATTCAGAAATCTCAGTCAGAGTATTCTTTTCCAATAGTCCTTGTTAAAAAGAAGGACTCGACCATCCGCCTCTGCGTCGATTATAGGCGCTTAAACAACGTGACAAGGGTCGACGCTGATGACATTTGCATCCATACAGCAGACTGGACAAAACACCTACTAAAACTGCGACACGTCTTCGACAGATTGCGATTATTTGGTCTGACAGTGAAACCCACCAAAGAGGAATTGGGAATGGAAGAAATTGATCTTTTGGGCCATACAATAATCAGAGGCCAATTAAGAACTGATGAGAAAATAGTGACCAAGATTCTCAATCTAACTATGCCTACGACCAAGAAACAGGTCTGTAGCTTACTTGGTGTTGTTAACTATTACAGCAAATTTATTTCCAATTTGGCTGAAATTACTAGTGTGTTTTCTAATGTTCTAAAAGCATCTGTAAAGCTCAATGTAAAGGATGCAGAATTAATCAGTGCGTTATCAAAATTGAACCATTTATTTAGCGTTCCACCTATCTTGCGTTTGCCTAATGTCAATCTTACGTATTATCTCCGCACAGACGCAAGCTCCATTTCCATCTCGGGAGTCCTACGTCAAATGTATGAAGGCAAGTTTCACCCAATAATGTACGTGAGTCGCAAGATTAGCCCAGCTGAAAGAAGGTATTCTACATCTGAATTAGAAGCTTTAAGCGTGATATATTGTGTAAGAAAACTACATCGTTTCCTGGCGGGTACAGAGTTTGTTATCGAGACCGATAATTCGCCTCTGACGGTCATGCAAACAGGTGTTCATAGGATCAATAGGATCTACAGATGGTCCTTGATTTTGCAAAATTACGACTTCACGATTAAACATTTGAAGGGCAGTTTAAACGTTTTAGCTGACACTTTGAGCAGACCTTCTCCCATTGAAATACCTTAAATACGAGAAGAGAGCGACCTTACATCATCAGAAACATTGACACTGTAAATGCTTAGTGCCCTATGTGGTGATTGTGAAACACTAAAGTGCGTTAGCATCGCCAGTCGCGTATATGTATGGAATATAAACTGTGTCAGCATTAATGGTATGAGCAGACGCATTTGTGAATTGTCTACACCACTACCACTTATACCACCCTTGAGTGTATCGAATTTGAGACTTGAACCTACACCAACCAGTAACATACCCTTAGTATGAACGTTACCCAGGACAAGAGCAGTGAATCAGACTTTGTCTATCCTGAACGTTGTTTTCGAGGACATTCTACAGAGAACACGGCTCGAAGCTTCACACCTGGATGTAATTAGTTAGTGTAGTTAGTTAATCTATTATTTGTGATATGTATATAACATGTTTTTATAAACAGTCGCGTATAACTTCATATTTTGTCAAAATATTAGAATTATTTCTATAGATTTACCATATAACTTTGTTTAGAACATTTTATAGTTATAATTCACCTATAGTCAGTTAAGAACTTAATTAAGGTAACATCCACATCATATTACTTTAATTTATCACCATTTACACTTATTTAGTTAGATAAGTTAGTTAAAACATCATTTACAAATTAACCTGATCATTTAATAATTGATATCATTTTAGGCATTAATATACTTTAAGGTAACCCATTTTTCTTAAATGAAATTATTTAGTTAGATTATTTCCCTTAGATAAATTTATAACAGTACACCAACTTAGAATAGATTAGTTAGAGCAGTCATTACTATAGGAATTGGTAGCGAACAATCCGTGTCAATATTGTATATTGTTGTATATATTGACAAGTGCATAAACATAGCTCAGTCATGTGGCTCGAATGCCCAGATAATTCAGCCAGCTGTTTAATGTACATAATTTTGGTTCGACCATGCAATATTTCTTGAACCATATTCTAATGACAGCCTATACTTTAAAACCACTTTTTGAATGAAAGATGCGTGAATGGTACAGAGAAAGGAGAACGAAAGATGCGTGAAAGAGAGGAACAGAACGAATGAAATTAAGAGAGTCAGAGAGATTGCGGCATTTTTTCACCGCACAAAATGACTGGTTTTGACTTGTCTGCGTCAACCTGTGTCATCGATGTGTTGTCAATTTTATAAATGTGTAGTTGCCATACTTTAGTGTAAAACATAGGGAACGTATTTTGGGTTTCATAAAACGGCACTGTAGACATAAATTAGCATAACACACTCATTTGTGACTACAATAAACCACTTTACGGCACTCGAAATAATACATACACGTATATTAGAAATGCATACACATGTCAGTTAGTTAAATACACTTTAATTTAGTAGATAACACACAACCAACCAGAAAAACAAACAGGTAAACTTGCACACACCATTGGGTTCAAAGAACCATAACTATTCCAACAGGGAAAACAATAATATTTCTAAAGCCTTAGTGTAACACTTAAATATTTCTTCACAAGCGGGAGCTAAAAGGTGAAGAGCGGCACATTAAACATGCTTACAAGTTGGGACTTATTTTATGGGAGCATGAACATTTATTGTCCATGTTTTGCACTCATAATGGAGGCAAGTTGTTAGGGATTGTTAATTTTGGACAGTCTGAGGACAGGCCATTTGGGCATTGGTTCCGGTTCTACCAATTCTCATAATAGTATAGCCAACTGTACTAGTGTATTGAGCTACTCAATCAGCCGATTGAAGTGATACAATAGTGTGACAAAGGAGAGGAGAGATCTTGTCATATCCCCATAAAAGAAGTACAATACTCGCAAAGTCTTTGACAAAATTGGACAGCCAATTTTTGTAACATTACTTGTGTTACCCCCACAACTTAAAAGTTTGTATCACAACAAGAGAGGATGGAGAGTATGTCAAAGACTTAGGAGTTAGCTTTAAGCAATAATAGAGAGCTAAGATAGCTCTAAGCTATTAAGAGCAGAAATAGAGCATAGAAATAGGGCAAGTGACGTCATAAGATAGGAGACCAGACACGAGAAACACTATCGTTATAAATAGCGATAAAGGGATATCCTTGTGTCAACAAGAAGGGCAACCAGTACGTATGAGCGGAGTTGCCCAGAAGACTGGGAAAGCTAGTGGACGAGGAAAGGCGAGTAACGCTGGTCAGCACAGCCAGGACCCAGCACGTAAACCAAGAAACGCAAGCTGAGCTAATTGCTGGTGGCTGAACACACCACGCTCAGCGAGGACAGACAGACTTCAGACGACTTAGAGATCGGACGTGTATCCGCTAGGGACACTTTGTGTTTATTAAAGGACAGTATTATAGTTATATAGTCTAGCTTAGCTTCATTAGTTATAATGTATACATCATCTCCTCATTCCATTTTTGCGTCATCACATTCTATGTTAAATACCGTGATGGTATTCCGCTCATGGAGTTATTGTTGTTCAGCTCCTAATAAACATGTATACTTTTACGTATAATGTGAGTTGCCACTTCGTGTAGTGTAAAAGAAGGGAATCCTTGTACGCCTGTCGCAAGTGGGGTAAACAAAAACACCACAATGAATCACTGTATCACATAACAGATGGAGAACCACTGTTAAACAACAACATTAACCATAAATGGACAATAAACATCAATTTTGGAACAATATGTTTACAATGAATTAACTTCAAGGCTTGGTTAAACCCCCCAAAAAATGTATTGTGAAAACATTTGGGTCCTGGACAAACCCTGTTGGCTGAATCATGGTGACAAACATGAAAGAAATGATCATATTCAGGTAATGCACACAAATTATACAACCATAACAGAAGTCCCCAAAAATCCCCCCAAAAAAGGTTCACATCAAATACATGTGACTCACACACAAAACAAAGTAAATAATCCATACAAAGACATAGAAAAAGGAAATCTATCTTATCTGTCTCTAGAACTATCCTATGTGTCTGTTGATGACTCCTCCTTCATTATCCACTAGAAAAAAAATCTGGCCATAATCACCCTCTCTATAATCCAGGAAAACAGCTGATATATATATATATATATATATATATATATATATATATATATATATATATATATATATATATATATATATATATATATATATATATATATATATATATATATATATATATATATAATATATATACACCTATTCAGGAAATTGGGGATTGCACACACACACACACACACGGAGATTCCACTTTAACCCAGTTTCCTACCTCTAAATGCAAATGTGTTGACTATAACTCCAGTTCCAATACTCCACCGCATCTCTCCATCGCTATATAGTGAAGAACAAACAGGGTCGATATACATTTGTAATACAACCCAATATTCTGATAACAGTGTATCATAATAAAATATATATTCTGATAACAGATTATAACATTATTAAAATAAAGGAAACCAAAAGGGAAGAAGAAAGAAAGGTGTTTCTAGTTTCCTAGCACTTGTCGCCTACTGTAGAGTTTTGTCTCACTCCAAAAGTGAGTGAGGTATCTACTCAATAGGTACACCTCTTCTGGACTGATACTGGAGCTTCCTAATTCGTCCAAACATCTTGATAGTACCGCTGTCACACCATGGACAAAGTTCCTAAGACAATGGCCTCATGTAAACAATTTATAAATTTCCTTTCCATAGTTACAAACAGAATTATGTAAGTACCACTGACAAATGGCAGAAGGCTAGCTACCAGATCAGTCATCTCCTCTTTCATCATCCTCATCACGTGTTTGTCCCCACTGGGGTGAAGTTATGTTTACTCCAGCAGTAACATCATGAATAGAATATACATATAACGAATACAGAAAAACTTTTAACCTTTTTACTAAACATGGTATGAACCCTCTAGTGGGTATTACCCAACATCTCAACCAAAACACAAGAGCCTGGTGTAATTTCCCATTCACTTAGATTATATATCATACCAAATGACAATCCCATAACATCATTCATGAAAAAGACTACACGACAATCACACCTCTGTGTATTTACAACAATGTAAACAAAAGATTAACTCCTAAGTGCATGAAAAAGTCAAGCGAGAATATCTCTCTCTGTCTATCAGTTAGTTTTGTTAATTCTGCCGTCGGGATTTTTATTAGCCTCTACTTTTCAGGTAGCGCGTATAGCAACGTCTGCTGGAAAGGACTGCAGGATGATACACATACCTCACAAGTCTCCCACCTAGACAGGTCTTTCCACATAAGTACAACTTATACAGTCATCCACAGTCTTCCACCTTCTTAATCTGATGCATTTGGTCTTCCATGTCATCCAATTATGCTTTACCTTTAATCACTATGGTGGAATAATCTCTCAGTGCCACATTCATTTTTCTACTTGCCAAGACAACTGGACATAACATTGAAGGTTCATCTTGCTTCGCTTGAAGAAATGTAACTCTCTCTCCACTGTTGTCAGCATTCCATTGAAATATGAGTGGCGTTGACATCTCCATATGAGACATTGGTTCCACTGCAATCGAACCAAGTTCTCGATGACGTTTGATCGAAGATATAAAACTTCGACAACCGTTTCTTTAGTCTTAAGAATATAATCTTTAAAATATGCTAACAGCAGGATGATGATTCCGTAACTGGATCTCATCTTTCCAATCAGTCATATTGGTATACTGAACTGGGTAAGTATAACTTGCACAGGCATAGGTTCATTTGCTTTGATGTCAAAACTACAAAAAGTCCTGGCTCGTTTATAAGTCCATCCGCACTTTATACTGACCTAGTAGAATGAGTTAAAGGCCTTTTCTCTCTCACCTCCCAACACGTATACATTGCTTTCCTGGTAAAAATAGCGAGCAATTTTGCGTCGATTGTCGTAGATTGATCGTAATCGGCCTCCAACTATGTTGTAGACAATTTCCACCTAAGCACTGTAATAACATTGCACAACGCTGTATCACCATCCACATTATTCTCAGTTCATATAGGATTTAAAGCCGTTGTCCCTGTAATAGTCGTCCGGACAACCAAGTTGTCGGTACACTAGTTGATTTGATGGATTACTGCCTTTCAAAGCAATAAAAGCCGTAGGCACATATGTATCCTTCTCGTGGTATTTCCTGAGATTATTTCCTCCTGATAAAAATCAGGGTACCTCTAAGTTTCCCTCCAGGTCTGTTCGTAACTGAGTAATACGGAGAACAATGAATCTGTTGAAACTGAAAGAGTTTGAAAGCTTTTTCTCTGAACTGAAATATATTACGTGTTAGACTCCCAAGAGTAAATACTAACCTAGTACAAGTCAAACAACTCTCAGCCACTGGCTTCCAAGCGCTTGAAAAATATAGTCCTTGCTATAGCCCAATCTAGCACGGTCTATATATATATATATATATATATATATATATATATATATATATATATATATATATATATATATATATATATATATGAATACGATGTCCGGCTCTTCTTCTGTCGAGAGGTCCGTCAACAACAACCAGTAATGCAAATAGGTGTCTATATATCGGGCTATCTCCTAGACCACCAAAATAGTTTGATGCTTTGGAGAGAAATCCTGACTTTAGGAACATAATGTGACAACTAGAAAGCTGTCCCATGTCTTTAAAGTCAGTACAAGCAACATGCAAAATGGGAGCTAAGGCTGCCCGAGCCTGTTACTAATTCTCTGATGAGAATAAAATTGGGAATGTCGCAGATGAGGACATATTTCCTGCTTTCAGACGTAAACACAAATGTGAGATACTCGCAGATTTTTTTTCCGGTAGCTCTTAAAATTCATATGGCATCTCAATAAAAAACAACAGGGTATATTTACGGTCGAGACCCTATCCTTCGTTCGCCAATCACACAACGACGTTTGCTTTCTTGGTCACTGGTAATGCCAGAGAGACTAGCTTGTAAAAGGGGCCCTGTAATTCCAATTGCTTCTCTCACATAGTAATAAATCCTTGTTCACTACGGAGTTACAACAACCGAATAATATAATTGACCAGTGCCATTTCTGACACAAGGACAATAACAGATCTGTTACGAATACCAGACCCTTAAACTGAAAGCGTTGAATATGCATCTTTATGTCCTTATAGGAATCATCAGTGTCAATCTATCTACTTTCAGTATTTCCGAACATGTTATGCATATGGGGTGAAATATGAAATCCACGGTTTCCCGCATGGCGGCTACGAATACTGCAAGTTAAAACAATATTCATACCCCTTCCATTATACATGTCGGATAAAATTACAGGTGGAGTATTGGCCCTAACATTAAGTCAACTTAATTGGTTATTGTTATCTTCCCCTGATGTTCCTTAATCTCAAATGCATATCGTGTCCCACTCAAATAATGATATCTTTACTGAATTAAAAAAAAAAAATTGGGAGGCTATATCCTATCTGTCTCAGCCATAACAATTTTTTTTTGATTTCTCTGTTGCTTTGGGTAAGTTTCAATATTACATGAACCAACCAAACAGAGCATGCACAAAATAAAATGGCAACACATGACAAAATAGTTAAACAGCCCAAGAACCATATGTGCGTCTATGCAAAAATGAGGACATATAGTACAGCAATATATTTATCATACTACCATCATTTAACTAATCAAGAACATCCCAGAGTAACAATAACATCTAACATCAACATCACACAAAATCAACCATGAATTTCTGGCATCCTTCCAGAAATAATCCTATATGGGTTAACATTCCCAGAGACCCTGTTTTATGAGGTTCTATACAAGGAAAAGGTCTCCGACCAAAAGGATACAAAATACGTGAGTTAACCATTCTCATATACAAACATTAACACAGGTTTCAATTTCTAGAAGAAAGACATCACCTGTGAACAATAGTTAACACACTAACAAATAATACTTGTGATATAGACACCATAGGTTCAAATAACTTGTGTCTAAGCCCATACTTGTGAACACCGGCCACCAATTAGTTGTAAAGTATCAACTTTAATTAGACCTCCATTTGTGAGGGATGAAGTCCATTAACTAATAACTACAAGATCCCTAAATGAAGAGGCAACACTTATAATGTGAGCCCTGGGTTCAAATATACAGGACTTGAAGAATCCCATTCAAAGGTAGACATGGGTTCAAATCTTCTGGGCAACGCCCACACTCGTGGATATATATCTATGTTCTTTAGTATTATCATTTCGATACACCAATAATAAATAAGAGCAGAAACGGACCATGTGTTCACCATGTTTATTGTTTATGTGGACACATATACAGTGTGGTTCTTGATTGTTGTATTTTCCCACAGTCCGCCCTGTATGCTGACTGTTTTACTCATTGCTTCCAGAGATGCATGTAGCTACACATTCGTCAATGGATTCGAAATGGTGCGGATTACTATAGCATCTTCCTTGAAAAGACATTTCACAATCCCCTGTGCTTGGGGAGTAACAGAAGACATGGCTGGGAGAAAAACAAACTCCCCCCGGGCTGCAAACGGACGCTGAAACAGAAAGAAGCCGTTAGAGTTTCAGGTATAGACATTCATTCATTCAATAGCATGTCCCTTGCAAACCTCGCTCCCATAACAATCTTCAGGAAAACCTCTCGATCATAAGCAAGATGTCCCGCGTCCGATACACCCATCTCGAGACCACCCGTCACATCCTGCACCCATCTTCTCTTTGGTCTTCCTCTTCCTCTATTCCCAGTTATGTACACCTGCATTATTGTTCTCTCCAAACTTTCGTGACGTTTCAAGTGACGAAAATATTTCAATTTTTAAAAACAAATCGTCTTTAATAGCCAACCTTCTTCAATATTTAGCTCTCGAAGTATGGGTGCATTTGTTCTAGTCTTTGTTTAAGATATTATTAGAACCCGTCTATAACATTCATATTCAAAGGCATTTACGCGCTGTTCAGCTTGTTTAGTGTCCAGGTTTCACAGGCGTATGTTGCAATGGGAAATATGCATGCTTTTAAAAATCTAATTTTTTTAGTTCTGTCTGCCCCACTCCACAATTTATTCAGTTGTTTTAGTCTGTGAAGAGCAATAGATATTCGTCTTTTAATATACCTCATTGTGTCACTATTGTTGGTAATCAATGACCTAAGAGAGTCGACATTTTCCACAACCTCCAGTTTTATGTATGGATAGGTGCACATGAATGAGAGAAGTGACTATTGAGAATCGTCAACATCACACGCCGGACATGTCCATAGCTGCTCCGATCACCTCGTCAACGTATATAGGCGGATGGCACCAGTTCTGTGTTGATTAATCAAAGATCTTGTGCCCTTGACATTCTGTTCGTGTTTGTCGACTTCCCGCTTCGCCCGATCTTCCTGAATCTTCACAAGGGTGCAGATTCCCAAGTGTCCTTAAAGTCACCTGTTCGTACAGCATCTAATTTTATGTTGGTAAAGTCAAAGTCCGACCCATGCATTGCTCCTCATACCTTCATAACTGCCGTGATTGCCAACATATCAGATCGGTCGAACAATAACAAATGTAAATATTAATAACAACAGCTAAGTATGAAATGTAACTGCTGCTTCTGCTGCTGCTGCTGCTGCTGCTGCTTCTTCTTCTTCTTCTTCTTCTTCTTCTTCTTCTTCTTCTTCTTCTTCTTCTTCTTCTTCTTCTTCTTTCTTCTTCTTCTTCTTCTCTTCTTCTCTTCTTCTTCTTCTTCTTCTTCTTCTTCTTCTTCTTCTTCTTCTTCTTCTTCTATGTCAAAGAGTAAGCACAGACAAGTCACTGAAATTGTTCTGGCGACTACATAAAAGCATGAGTGTGGTAGTCAAGAATAAGAGCATTTCTGACTTCCAAGGTGCTGACCTCATCTGGCAGAGGACTGACGAGGACAAGAGCAAAGCCCACTTCGAACGCTATCTAGAGCAGAGCAACCAGACGGACATGAGAGGCCCAGAACACTTCGGATGAAGACACAGTGACAGTGAAAGAAATCAAAGCTGTGCTTCGAAGATCAAAAAGCAGCGCTCCAGGACCAAATGGAATAAGATTCGACGATATCAATAGGTGTACCGACAACGAGCTAGAGAAACTACCAAAAATGTACAACAACAGTATAGGGAGTGCTAGCATCAAAGAGTAGTGGTTACACATCTATCTGATTCCCTTGCTGAAGCCTGGCAAAGACCAAACAAAAATTCAGGGATATCGAGTAATAACCTTGCAGAATATAACAGGCAAGCTGCTGGAGAAGTTAATTGCCAGAAAAATATCAACCCAACTAGAGAGGCAAAGTGTATGCCCACCTACCCTGGGAGGTAACCGTCCAAAAATAGAAACCTGGTCCAATGCAGCAGTCTTTGCCCGTGACGTCTATGAAGGTTTCCACTCAGGCATTGAAACATTTGCTGCAGCGATTGATCTCGAGGATGCGTACAACAAAGTACAATTGGATTTTTTAATCCAATGTTTTTTGCTCCAGCTTCTTGAACTCAAGATAAGTCCTTTTCTCCTTAGTTGGATCGCTGCAGCCCTCTTCCAACGGAAAGTAGCTTTTAGATGTGGCATTTGGATATCGGAACCAACAACAATATATCCTGGCCTATCACAGGGATCACCATTATCTCTGGTACTGTTCAACGCCTACACTGTGAGAATCACCAGTGAGCAGATCAATGGACCTGGCAGGACATTGTCATATGCCGACAATGTTTTAGTGTATCGTCAGGGTAAGGACAGAGATCAGGTTGCTGTGGAACTACAAACCGAACTCAGTCGCATAAGTACTTTGTGTGTTGAAGCTGGCGCAATGGTCAACCAAGCAAAGGCAACATTGACTTGGTTCTCGTTGAATAATCATATTGTCAACACTCCAACACCAACTGTAAATCTGTGTTCAGAGACTGTGGAAAGAACGCAGGCAATGAATTACCTGGGGATACGGTTTGATCGAAGCCTTGCTTATAATGAGCACATAGACCAGATGATAACAAAGGCCAAGCGGGGTTTGGCAGCGATGCGAGTGATGGCGGCAGCAAACTGTGAGCAGCGCCATCTATGTCTTCTGTACGAGGGGTTGGTCATGTCTGTTTTGGAGTATGCAATGGCAATCCTGACTCTCAGCCATAAGCAGATAGAAAGGATGGAAAGGATACAGAATTAAGCTATGTGCATTATTCTTGGATGAACAAGAGATACAGCATGCAGGGCGATGCGCTACCTTCTTGATTTTCCTACCATTGAAGATAAAATACAAATTTGCAGAGCACGTGCCTACCTCAGAGTTAACGCAAACACACATCCATTGCACAGTGAAATTAGGAAGGTGAAGAGCAGCAGGTTAAAAAGAGGAAGGTCGTGGATGAGTCAAGCCGAAGAAATTCTTCAACAGGTGTGTTCACTTGAGGACTTAGAACCTGGCGAGGAGTGGGTATAAGTGCCAACAAATTTCTGTACGTTCTATTCAGTTTACATCCAACTAGATAGAAAATGCAGACAAAACAATTCCGCTGCTGTGGAGGTGGCAGTACAAGCGTTGATTTTCGAGAATTCGGTAGACGGTGTTGCTGTCATTTACACAGATGGGTCTGTCGTCCGACGCGTGAGAAGTTCATGGGCCTTTACGGCTCAGGCCGGAGGGAGAATTGTGAAGGTCTCCGGTGCTTTTGTTGAGACCACAAGCATCCTGCTATGGAAGTCATGGCAGTAAGTAAAGCTACAACATGGCTCGAGACACAGACATTCAATAAGGCAGGTTTCCTTAGCGACTCAATGAGCATGCTCAAGAGGATAGAGATAGGGTGGATCCGAAGAGAGTGGTTGCTGTCGCTGGAGCGGTCTCGGCTGGCAAAGATTAGTTTCATCTTCGCGCCAGGGCATGCGGGAGTACAAGGAAATGAGCGGCCTACTGTGGAGGGCGGACGCGCCATGGACCAGGCTGATATTCTGAATGCTCTACAAGAAGTAAGACTTTTGCCAGAACCAAGTGACGACTGTGAATCTACAACCATGACCAGACTGCGAGAACAGAAAATTAAAACAGGTGTGGCTAAACAAGAACACTACGCAGGAAGCCAAAGAAGATTGGTAAACCAACACAGAACTGGCGTCGTTAGCCGCTACACGCTGCGGGATTTGCTGAGGAGGGGATCCGAGCACTTATGGACTGAATGGTTCGATGTGCAATGAGGATGATCTGTCGACTAACTAATCAACTAACTTCTTCTTCTTCTTCTTCTTCTTCTTCTTCTTCTTCTTCTTCTTCTTCTTCTTCTTCTTCTTCTTCTTCTTCTTCTTCTTCTTCTTCTTCTTCTTCTACTTCTGCTTCTTCTTCTTCTTCTTCTGCTTCTTCTTCTTCTTCTTCTTCTTCTTCTTCTTCTTCTTCTTCTTCTTCTTCTTCTTCTTCTTCTTCTTCTTCTTCTTCTTCTTCTTCTTCTTCTTCTTCTTCTTCTTCTTCTTCTTCTTCTTCTTCTTCTTCTTCTTCTTGTTGTTGTTGTTATTGTTGTTGTTGTTGTTGTTGTTTTTGTTGTTGTTGTAGTTGTTGTTGTTGTTGTTGTTGTTGTTGTTCTTCTTCTTCTTCTTCTTCTTCTTCTTCTTCTTCTTCTTCTTCTTCTTCTTCTTCTTCTTCTTCTTCTTCTTCTTCTTCTTCTTCTTCTTCTTCTTCTTCTTCTTCTTCTTCTTCTTCTTTGCGATTTAACTCTGTGAAGTGGTTTTTCTTGCGTGGTGGTCGGGGATGGTTGTGTGTGTGTGTGTGTGTGTGTGTGTTTGCGCGCGCGCGCGTGCGTGCGTGGGGTGGGGGTGGGAGGAGGGGGGTAGATTCAAAGATCTTTTATGCGTTCTTTCAAATGCTCTTTGTAAGCTGGAGTTCATTTCTCTAAGGTTGTTCTTCATACCATCACTCATTATTTTACGTGTTCTTTCCATTGCACTGTCATCATCATCAAGTGCGATGCCGGCTGGCGTAGGCGTTCATGGCTCTCCATAGATCTCGGTCTTTGGTTTTCTGGATCAACTCTGGTGCTGATATTCCTCCATGCCACCGTCTCAATCCATCCAGCATCACTTCTCTTGGTCTACCTCTGCCTCTCTTCCCCTCGATCTTTCCAGTTGTTACGATGTTCTCCAATGCCTCTCTTCTCATCACGTGACCGAAGAAAGATGTTTGTCTCTGTCTTATTGTTGTATATAATGTTCTAGTTTCATTAGCCTGTTTCAGGCAGTCGTCGTTAGTTACTCTGGCAGTCCAAGGAATTCGCAACATTCGTCTCAGGAACCACATCTCTGTTGCTTCTAATTTCTTCTTAATTTGTTCATTTACGTTCCAAGATTCACTGTCATACAGCAAAACTGGTTCTACATAGCATTTCAGCACTCTCTTTCTTACATTCAGTGATAGTGACTTATTGCATAAGATCCTCTTCATTTTCTGAAAAGCGGCTTTTGCCTGCCCTATTCTACTCCTCATCTCTGTTGTACATCTTCCATCTGATGTTATAAATGCCCCTAGGTATCTAAAATTATCAACTTGGTTAAGGATTTTCCCTTCTATTTCTATGTCACATTTTGGTGTCACCATTTACTTTGATATTACCATTGTTACTGTTTTCTTGATATTCAAGGAGAGTCCTTTCCTTGCACTCTCTTTTACTACAACGTCTAATAATTGTTGTAGGTCTGTTGAATTATCCGCCACCAATACTGTGTCATCTGCATAGCGTATATTATTTATATTATAACCTCCAACTAGTATTCCTGGCATCTCTTTGATCTCTCTCATTATTACTTCGCTATACAGGGAGAAAAGATCTGGTGACAAGACACACCCTTGTCGTACTCCTAGCTTTATCTGTTCGTAACTACCCTCTTTATTTCCCATTTTAATTGCTGCTACTTGGTTCCAGTAAACATTCTTTATTATTCTTAAATCTTTTCCATCAATGTTGATATCTTCCAACATTTTAATCAGTTCATCATGTTTTACTTTATCAAATACCTTAGTATAATATATGAAGCACAAATATATGTCTCTCTGTTTCTCTATTGACCTTTCTATTAGTGTCCGTAATGTATAAATTGCATTGTTTGTGCCCTTTCCTTCCACAAATCCATACTGTTCTTCACTAATGTCCATTTTTATTTTCTTTTTGATTCTTCTCATTATGATTCTGAGTAGAAGTTTAGTGATATGGTTTATAAGGTTAATTGTACGAAAATCTTCACAATCAATTGCTCCTGGTCTTTTTGGTATAGCTATAAATAAAGATTTCAGCATATCACTGGGTAAATATCCACTGCTGTAAATATCATTCAACATTTTGGTTAATATATCTACTCCAAATTCTCCCAATAATTCTAATTCTTCTATTGTGATTTCATCTGGCCCAGCTGTTATTCCTTTCTTCATACGTTTCATAGCGTCAGCGACTTCTTCTTTCAGAATAGGTGGACCTTCTAAGTTACTATCTTCTGTTAATTCTCCCCTTTCTCCTTCATATAATTCTCTTATATACTCATTCCACCTCTTCATTATAGCATCTTCCTCTAATATTATCTTTCCTGTTTTTGATTTCAAACACCCTGTATTTATTCTTATTTTCTTCCTGTAAGCTCACTGATTTGTCTGTGCATATTTTTTGTATCTTTAATGGAATTTAATTCAATTTTTTGCATTGCTCGTTTAACCAACTTTCTTTAGCCTTCCCACATTTATCTTTTATTTCTTTATTTATCTTAGCGTATTCTTGTTTGTCATTTTACTCTGTTTTCTTTTGTACATCAATTTTAAGATATCTTCATTCATCCATTTTTTCTTAGCTATTTTGCCTCTCTCCGGTAATACTTCTTTGCTAGTTTGATGAATGGAGTCCCTTAACATTTCCCATTGTTCATCTATACTCTGTATTTAGTTATTGCATTGTACCTATTTTTCACAGTCACTATGTATTGTTCTTGCATTTCTTTATCTATTTTCAGAACCTCTTTATTAAGTCTCATGTTCTTAACCATTTTTTTCCCTCTCTTTAATCTTACTTTTATTTGTCCACATAGTGGTACATGATCACTATTACAGTCAGCACCAGGCATTGTCTTTACATTAATTAATGCATTTCTAAATCTTGTATTAATTAGTATGTAGTCAATTTGGTTGCGTGTTTTCTTATCAGGGCTTATCCATGTGTACAGTCGTCTTTTATGGTGTTTAAACCATGTGTTTCCAATTATCATCTCATTGATATTTGCCCATTCTATTAGCTTTTCCCCTCTTTCATTTCTTGTACCTAAACCATAATTCCCCACTACATCCTCCATTTTTCATTGCACTGTATGCATCATATATCTGCAATGTGGTTCTTTGTAGCATAGTTTACAAGGACATTCTTTTTAGGTGTCCAAATCATGTAATATTTTGGTTGTTAATGAAGTGCATGATTGATTTTAGTCTTCTAATTTCCCCATTTCTAATTATATCTCTTACGATTACTCCCCGCCTCCTTTCTAAGACATCGTATCTCTGTTTGGGCTAATTAGTTGCAATAGGCATCCATATTTGACATTGGTAGCATAATACCGGCTAAAATATCTCTTCTGAGATTGTCTTTGAGACATATGTATCTTTCTATGGGACAGAAGTGGCGCTGGAGTCCCAGTACCTGATTTGCCTTTACACAACGTGTGCTGATTTCTCGACCCATTTCCGCGTCAAAGTGAAAATGGACACAATAGATTCACGTTCGTGGTCTTTATTTTGTATTGACCGGATTTCTAGCTGTCTGCCTATCATCATTGTCTCTGTATTTTCAATGGTTATTTTCATGTTAATTCCTGACACATGTAACTGACTTGATTTAGATGGTTCTGAAAGCTGATGACACCGTCTTGATAGCAACATTTACAAACTTCATTTACTGCAAGTGACTTCTGAGGCAGGTTTTCATGGCTATGTTATGATATTTCTTGCAAGGTGTTTTCATGTTCTTCTCCATCTAGTTCTATTCAGTTGATAACTTCTGTGTTCTGTTCTTTCTTCTGTGTGTTTGTTTATCTGACTGCTCTGTCAATTACCACCATCTTATGATCTATGTTGAGGCTTATATTGGGTATGGCTCTGGTATCTGTGACTTGACAGACGTCTCTTTTTCTTATCTAGATCTAATTATGTGCCTTTCCATTTACAAATATGAATAAGATTTAGTGGAACTGCGGTAAAACTGTGAAAGTGTAAACAATCTAAAATAAAGCGAAGTAGTGCAGCTTTAAATAACAGAATTACGACACATATAGGTCGTTGCGGCGATTAACCTTCATCAGCAAAAAAACACATTCACAAAACACAACATATAGTCACGGAGATCTCCTGTGACTACATTATAACGTGATGACAGGACGAGAAGAATAAACAGATTAAAAAACATGAAAGCAATGAAAAGAAAATGAAAATGGAAAAAATGTTCCTACTTACCTCAGAATTCCGAGCTGTGTATAAGCCAGAATATCACCGCTGTCTTCTTTTATACCCAACAGAGAGAATGGGATGTAGGAAGATGACGGGGTAGTGGGTGCAACGGTTCAGTGAGCATACCAGATACTGGAGTGGAAGTGGTACTTTGAAAGAAGAGGGGCGGAGGCAGGAAGGTAGGTCGGGAACCTGTGATAGTTGTCTGAGAATGGTATCTGAGGAATCCCAATGGATGTACTTACAAAGCATGAGGGGGTGCCAGTGAATGGGTTGACCCTAGTGGACGAATATTGAAGATTAATGAAGTGTGCACCCAAGTATGATGGTGATACTAACAAAACTCACATTATGTACTCCTTTATGTTTTTGTGAGGCGAGTCCTTAAGTCTGTGTGGACTGATATGTGTGAACGCACATACATACATCCACACCACTCAACATCCAATACAATAGTATACATGGACAGGTGCAAGGTATATATGAGAAGAGAGAGAGAGAGAGAGAGAGAGAGAGAGAGAGAGAGAGAGAGAGAGAGAGAGAGAGAGAGAGAGAGAGAGAGAGAGAGAGAGAGAGAGAGAGAGAGAGATTGTTATAGTTCCTGCGATATGCCACATGGGGTATGCGGAGTAGGTCGATCTACAAATACGAGGCTTCACTCATACTGCTCCCAATGAAATAGGAACAGTAAGGTTGATTGTTATGCCACGTATTAGAGGATCAAAGCACCCAATGCTTGTGTTGTTGGGGTTGTATAAGATCCGACAGCCGGTAATACACATGATATAGGTAGGCAGAGAGAAGCAAGATTATTGTATGTGTGTGTGTGTGTGTGTGTGTGTGTGTGTGTGTGTGAGAGAGAGAGAGAGAGAGAGAGAGAGAGAGAGAGAGAGAGAGAAAGAGAGAGAGAGAGAGAGAGAGAGAGAGAGAGATTGTTATAGTTCCTGCGATATGCCACATGGGGTATGCGGAGTGGGTCGATCTACAAATACGAGGCTTCACTCATACTGCTCCCAATGAAATAGGAACAGTAAGGTTGATTATTATACCACGTATTAGAGGATCAAAGCACCCAATGCTTGTGTTGTTGGGGTTGTATAAGATCCGACAGCCAATAATACACATGATATAGGTAGGCAGAGAGAAGCAAGATTATTGTATGTATGTGTGTGTGTGTGTGTGTGTGTGTGTGAGAGAGAGAGAGAGAGAGAGAGAGAGAGAGAGAGAGAGAGAGAGAGAGAGAGAGAGAGAGAGAGAGAGCATATATGGCATATCGCGGGAACTATACCAACATCTCGCCAGACTCGCCTCACAATAAAATAAAGGAGAACATAATGTGAGCTTTATTAGTATCACCATCATACTTGGGCGCACACTTCATTGCTCTTCAATATTCGTCCACTAGGGCCAACCCATTCACTGGCACCCCCTCATGCTTTGTAAGTACATCCACTGGGATTCCTCAGATACCATTCTCAGACAACTATCACAGGTTCTCGACCTACCTTCCTCCCCCCCCCCCCCCCTCTTCTTTCAATGTTCCACTTCCACTCCAGTATCTGGGATGCTCAATGAACCGTTACACCCACTACCCCGTTATCATCCTACATCCCACTCCCTCGGGTGGATCTTAAAAAAGAGAACGGTGATATTTGGTTCTATACACAGCTCGGAATTCTGAGGTAAGCAGGAAAATTGTATGTAATCACAGGAGATCTCCGTGACTATACGTTGCGGTTTGTGAATGTGTTTGTTCGCTGAGGAAGGCTAATCGCCGCAACGTCCTGTATGGATCGTAATTCGGTTATGTAAAGCTGCACTTTTTTGTGCAATTTTATATCGTTTCCATTTACACAACGTGACCACCTGAGAGGTTGACTTCTGGGGCCTTCCATTTATAACACGTGACCACCTGAGAGGTTGAAATCTGGGTCCTTCCATTTATAACACGTGACCACCTGAGCGGTTGACTTCTGGGAACTTCCATTTATACCACGTGACCACCTGAGCGGTTGACTTCTGGGTCCTTCCATTTATACAACGGGACCACCGGAGAGGTTGACTTCTGGGTCCTTCCATTAATACAACGGGACCACTTGAGAGATTGATTTCTGGGACGTTCCATTTATACAACGGGACCACCTGAGAGGTTGACTTCTGGGAACTTCCATTTATACCACATGACCACCTGAGAGGTTGACTTCTGGGTCCTTCCATTAATACAACGGGACCACCTGAGAGATTGACTTCTGGGTCCTTCCATTTATACAACGGGACCATCTGAGAGGTTGACTTCTGGGAACTTCCATTTATAACACGTGACCACCTGAGCGGTTGACTTCTGGGAACTTCTATTTATAACACGCGACCACCTAAGAGGTTGACTTCAGGGAACATCCATTTATAACACGTGACCACCTGAGAGGTTGACTTCGGGAACTTCCATTTATAACACGTGACCACCTGAGCGGTTGACTTCTGGGTCCTTCCATTTATAACACGTGACCACCTGAACGGTTGTCTTCTGGGTCCTTCCGTTTATACAACGGAACCACCTGAGAGGTTGACTTCTGGGTCATTCAATTTATACCACGTGACCACCTGAGAGATTGACTTCTGGGTCCTTCCATTTATACCACGTAACCACCAGAGAGATTGACTTCTGGGTCCTTCCATTAATACAACGGGACCACCTGAGAGGATGACTTCTGGGTCCTTCCATTAATACAACGGGACCACCTGAGAGGATGACTTCTGGGTCCTTCCATTAATACAACGGTACCACCTGAGAGGATGACTTCTGGGTCCTTCCATTAATACAACGGGACCACCTGAGAGGATGACTTCTGGGTCCTTCCATTTATACCACGTCACCACCTGAGATGATGACTTCTGGATCCTTCTATTAATAACACGTGACACCTGAGAGAATGACTTCTTGGTCCTTCCATTTATACCACGTGACCACCTGAGAGGTTAACTTCTGGGTCCTTCCAGTTACACCACGTGACCACCTGAGAGGTTGACTTCTGGGTCCTTCCATTTATACCACGTGAAAACTTGAGAGGCTCTATGTTGAATTAAAAGTGCAATCAGGGGAGGAAATAGCCGAGAATTCATACTTGTATCATGTGTGAGTACCATACAATCATCACCATCCCATTCATCATCATATGTTATGTCATTAATCACGGACAAGGTTCACATTTACCATACAGTAGCTCTCCACCAGATCCCAGAGAGCTTTCCCCTCATCAATGTACCTACAGTAGCTCTCGTCCGGCTCTGTGGCTAAAGGCTTGCGAACGCGGTTCGTGAGCCGGGTACCAGGCGTTCGAAGCTCAGCTGCGACCGATTTGTGCAGCAGACCGTGTCGCGTTGTGTTATAACGTGCTGGTATGAGAATCGGTCGTTCAGAAAGCAATGGCAAACTACTGAACGTAACACTTGCCTAGTACATCAACAGCAGCTGAAAAATGTTGGTGTTGACTGCAACGTCCAGTAAGGGATACGCAACAAAAAAAAAAGCTCTCGTCCAGATCTCAGAGAGCCTTCCCTACATCACATTTACCATAAAGTAGCTCTCCGACCAGAGGAGCACCGACAACTAATCTCTCAGACCACCTATTGCCCCGCACTCCTACATGCTCTGAGCAGAAAATCCATGACATGATCTCAGTCTGAGTCCTGTCGAGAGATCCAAGCCACTCCACCCGGAACAATGCAGTTTCCACTTCCCACAGCATATTCACCGTGTACTATAACTGGAACCGTCAAATGCTGTAGATGCTGTACATACAACATAATACACATGATTGACATTGTACAACTTACAACTGTCTTCTCCTAAAGCTTGCAGGCAGAGAACACCCAACAAAAGCATACAGAATACGGCTTTCATGTTGGTGATCACGGTCACTGTTTGCAGTGTGGTAGACTTGTTGGCAGTCAGAGTCCCTGATCAGAATGTTAGTGTTGTTCTTTGTTGATCAACCGGCAGCTGGATTATCGCGTCTGCGTGTGTTGTCTTATTTATATTCTCTTGAGAGTCACGTTTTGTAATGTTAACTGTTGATTGCAGGCACAAATGTTACCTTTCAATGTTAATATATGGCCAACGTGGCGTTTGTTTAACACGCTTCGGTGTTATCACATCACGCAATACCTATTGGAAATTTATTCAGTGCCGGCAGTTAACATTTATTTGGAAGCTATGAAATCAGAGATCACGTCAGACAATTTCCACATGAACCGGTTCTCAAACTGTTGCTATGAAATGACTCGTATTGCATATACGGCGGTAGCCTTATGGTTTGTATACCAATAGGATGATGTCAACCTCAGGCCGTCCATCTTTACTTGTCATGCCATGTTTGTGATCGGCCGGGTCCACCTGAGAGACGATATCACAATTTTTTTTTTTTTTAAATTACATATATTTGGGGATTCGAACAAATCATCAACGGGCAGGCAACGGTATCAGCCAAAGGCCACTTGGTCCCGAATCTGGTTCTGATCAACGGTATCAGCCACAGGGCCACCTGTCTCTCTAGCGGGTTCTGAGCAATGGTAGCAGCAACTGAGCCAACTCGTCTCTCTAGAGCAGTGGTTCTCAACAGGTGGGGAATCCCCCCACCACCCATGGGGGAATTTTAGGGTTTCCGGGGGGAGTGGGAGGGGGGTGTAAGACCACGAATTGACAGACTCAAACTGACTTCAGGACCACACAGAACGCAATCGTCCACCTTTCTTTAATTATGCTGATAGGCGATAGGGATAGATAGATGTGCGAGGGCATTGGCCTAGGGGTTAAACGACATTCTCCTTAATTCCGTTTATCCACGTAGAGTAAAGCAGAGCGCGATAATTGGTAGCGGTTCTCGCAGCGTTTGTGACTTAAGGGATAAGTGAGCCGGCCGCTCAGAAAGCATTGGCACCTGTCCGTCTTGGCATACGATAGTTTGGTACATTATGCTTCAAAAAGGCTTAATAACTACAACCCATGGCGGTTGCGAGTGTGGCTGGTAAGGCCAATTCTTGCTGTAAATGTTCGTCCACAGTGGATGCATGTGAAACAAGGTCATTTCCACCATCATGCACCATCTTACGTCTCTCACACTCTGTGTGTGATTTATCTGCAATCATTTTCTCCTTTGTCTTTATTCCATTTCTGATAGTTGCCCTCTATGCAACACGTTCAGCGGCGACTTGCTCCCAATGTGCATTATCAATGCCTGTATCAATCATGTCCCGCTTACACACATCTTTGTATCGTAGTAGAGGCCGATCCTGAAATCTCCTACCCATCTGTAATTCACCCACAAAGATGTCCCTTGGTATTCTACGATCATGCACCCTCCTAAGATGTCCTATCCATCTAAGTCTACGAAGACTGAGCATGGAACAAACCGTCACACAACCTGATCTTTCCAATACGTCAGTATTTGTGATTGTGTCTTGGCACTTAATACCAAGAATTCTTCGCAGACACCTCATATGAAAGCCGTTTAAACGTTTCTCTTGGTGTGAGTAAGTTGACCAGGTTTCACAGCCTTAAAGAAGAGTAGACTGAGCGTAATCTTGCCGAGAAATCAACTGCAGTGGTAAAATGCGGGTGTTGACAGCGATGCCGTGTCAAGGATATGCAGCAAAAAAACATTGGCTATATCCAGATGCTCTAAGATTGTCATAGTGGTCAGCCTACACAAAGGACCTCATATTGCAAACCTTTACCGGTTAAAGTTAGGCGTCCGTCCTCTCTACTATCGAGATTGAGATTTGTGGGGAGGATGGGAGGGGACGCGTGGTATCATTAGGCACCCATTGTTTTAGAAGAAAACATTGCCAGCCGTGTCCTTTCACTACAGAGTTCGTCGTTACCGAGATGTTTAAACCGCTCGCACTTAAACTTTGTCAGGTGACCGGGGGAATGTGTTCGCTTCATCTGCCTTCACCGTTGTGTACTGTTTTAGTATGTATTTTGAAGGACGTTCTGATTCGTATGTCTTTTGGTCAACTATATTATTTGCATTATCCACAGAAACCACACTTCGACTGCCAGTGTGTCATCAGCTTGTCTGCTTTTTGTCGGTGATTCATATGCAAACACAAGTATTTATTCCATATAACATCTCAGTGCGGTTGTTTGTGGTCGTTCTTTTCAATCCAGTTGACAGGTTTGCATTACTGGGTAAGATTTCCATCTGGCTAACGGCTATCTTTCCCATGGCGATTCTTGTTCGAATCTCAACACGGTATATCCGGTCACATAATCTGACTGTACCAAGATAGCTGCTGTAGTCATCCGCCTGTTTAAGATGTAGTGGATTTTCTTGGATATTCCAATACAGTATTTTCTTCATGCTGGAGACGACAAATGGTGATTCTTACAATTTGATTCGGCACTCTTCCGATTGACGGGTCTAAATAGTTCCGCAGTGAATAACTTAGGGTTAAGGGTTAGGGTCAGTGTTAGTTTAACACTAACCCTAACCCTTAACCCCTGACTTATTCACTGCGGAACTATTTAGACCCGTCAATCGGAAGAGTGCCTTTGATTCTAATCTTAGTAGCTAATACTTAATTGTTAAGTTAAGACATGACCTCATTATACTAGTGACATTCCCACTTACGCCTCCAGCTGTTAAAAATCCACCGAAGAGTTCCCGTTAGGCTTTTCGACTGTGCTTTGAGTTTCGTCAAGATCCTCCACTCATTCCTTTTTTAGCCATTCCTTTCAGATATGAGACTCTGTTTAGCCGCACCTTCAGTCAGATCCAAGAGAGCCTTCCCCACATCACATTTACCATAAGGTAGCTCTCCACTAGATCCCAGAGAGCCTTCCCCACATCACATTTACCATAAGGTACCTCTCCACTAGATCCCAGAGAGCCTTCCCCACATCACATTTACCATAAGGTAACTCTCCACTAGATCCCAGAGAGCCTTCCCCACATCACATTTACCATAAGGTAGCTCTCCACTAGATCCCAGAGAGCCTTCCCCACATCACATTTACCATAAGGTAACTCTCCACTAGATCCCAGAGAGCCTTCCCCACATCACATTTACCATAAGGTAACTCTCCACTAGATCCCAGAGAGCCTTCCCCACATCACATTTACCATAAGGTAACTCTCCACTAGATCCCAGAGAGCCTTCCCCACATCACATTTACCATAAGGTAACTCTCCACTAGATCCCAGAGAGCCTTCCCCACATCACATTTACCATAAGGTAACTCTCCACTAGATCCCAGAGAGCCTTCCCCACATCACATTTACCATAAGGTAACTCTCCACTAGATCCCAGAGAGCCTTCCCCACATCACATTTACCATAAGGTAACTCTCCACTAGATCCCAGAGAGCCTTCCCCACATCACATTTACCATAAGGTAACTCTCCACTAGATCCCAGAGAGCCTTCCCCACATCACATTTACCATAAGGTAACTCTCCACTAGATCCCAGAGAGCCTTCCCCACATCACATTTACCATAAGGTAACTCTCCACTAGATCCCAGAGAGCCTTCCCCACATCACATTTACCATAAGGTAACTCTCCACTAGATCCCAGAGAGCCTTCCCCACATCACATTTACCATAAGGTAACTCTCCACTAGATCCCAGAGAGCCTTCCCCACATCAAATTTACAATAAGGTAGCTCTCCACTAGATCCCAGAGAGCCTTCCCCACATCACATTTACCATAAGGTAACTCTCCACTAGATCCCAGAGAGCCTTCCCCACATCACATTTACCATAAGGTAACTCTCCACTAGATCCCAGAGAGCCTTCCCCACATCAAATTTACAATAAGGTAGCTCTCCACTAGATCCCAGAGAGCCTTCCCCACATCACATTTACCATAAGGTAGCTCTCCACTAGATCCCAGAGAGCCTTCCCCATAGCACATTTACCATAAGTAGCTCTACACCATATCCCAGAGAGACTCCCCCACATCACATTTACTATAAAGTGGCTATCCGTAAAATCCCAGAGAATCTTCCCCACATCACATTTACCAGAAAGTGGCTTTCCGCCAAGAGGAACTGCGAAAGCGTATCTCTCAGCCTGTTCATTGCTCCGTACTTCTGCATGCTCTTGGAAAACAATCCATCACATCATCTAAGCCTGCGTCTTGTCAGACATTGGCTAGGGAAGGCTGGCAAATCTGGTTAACTTACACAGACATTGGCTAGAGCAGACTGGCAAATCTGGTTAACTTACACAGACATTGGCTAGAGCAGACTGGCAAATCTGGTTAACTTACACAGACATTGGCTAGAGCAGACTGGCAAATCTGGTTAACTTACACAGACATTGGCTAGAGCAGACTGGCAAATATGGTTAACTTACACAGACATTGGCTAGAGCAGACTGGCAAATCTGGTTAACTTACACAGACATTGGCTAGAGCAGACTGGCAAATCTGGTTAACTTACACAGACATTGGCAAGAAAAGTATGACAAATATTAAAATTCGCTAAGCAAGCAGTTATGTTAGATGCCTGTGGATTTGGTATCGAGAGTTTGAATTGCTCAAATCTGCCAACTGTTGTTAAGTTTAAAGAGAATTATGCAAAACTGCGACAACTATGTTCAGTAAATATTCACGCCCGCTGAACAGTAATTGTATTCGTATCCTTACTAATATCTAAAAGTGTAAAGGGTTTACCAAATCAAATAATCAGTAAGTGTGTGGGTGATCATAATGTAATGCGTCGACCTAATATGGTTAATATATGCAAGAAAACAAACAACATTAAAGGCCATCACCACGAGATTCTAACAAGGCCATTAGTTTTGCTTATGGAAGCAGTGACCCTCTTGTACTTGGTCGCATTGGTGCTAAATGACATCATGTGGCTGAATTTGCAGATTTGAAGTTAGCTAGGTAGGTCTGTAGGTAGGTAATTAGGTCGGTAGGTAGGTAGATAGGTACATAGGTAAACAGACAGACAGATAGACAGACAGAAAGACAGACAGAGAGAACGAACGAACGAACGAATGAACTTTATTTTAAAAGGGTAACAAATTGGTCACGCAGGCCCGTCTTACATTCGACCCTTTCAATCACTCATTTTTCATTCATCAAATGTGCATGTTACATTAACATAGGGGGGAAGAACATTGTCAAATGGATTTTGTAATCATAAACAATGCATATTACGCATGATACATTCACATGAGAAAACAAAAAGAAACATTGTCAAATGAAAGTTGTAAACATAAACAGTGCATATTGCAATGTTGTGAGAGACACATCCCCCATCCACCCTCACATCCCGCAGCCACCAACACATCCCCAACCCACCAAACCTCCCCCACCCACACATACATCCACGCTCTCACACAGACCCAGGCAAACATACATGCCGCCACCCACTGATCCCCCACCCACACACATTTCCCCACCCACACACATATTCTCACACACCAAGAAGAAGAAGAAGAAGAAGAAGAAGAAGAAGAAGAAGAAGAAGAAGAAGAAGAAGAAGAAGAAGAAGAAGAAGAAGAAGAAGAAGAAGAAGAAGAAGAAGAAGAAGAAGAAACCACACACACGTACCCCAGCCACCCCACACATCCCGCACCTATCCACACACATACCCCGCACTCTCACAATTTTCCCCAACCACCCACACACACATCAGCCAACCTACATACACTCACCCAACCAATATTCACCACTTTAAGCTACAGTGTGGTCGACAGACAGATAGACAGACAGACAGACAGACGGACGGGCGGGCGAGCGAGCGGGCGAGCGGGCATGCGGTCGGCCAACGGACCGACCGACCGACCGATCGACCGACCTACCCAACGACCGACCGACCGACCGCTGATAGGTAGGTAGGTAGGTAGATAGATAGATAGATAGATAGATAGATAGATAGATAGATAGATGGATGGATGGATGGATGTGTGGATGGATGGATGGATAGATAGATGGATAGATAGATAGATAGATAGATAGATAGATAGATAGATAGATAGATAGATAGATAGATAGATAGATAGATAGATAGATAGATAGATAGATAGATAGATAGATAGATAGATAGATAGGTAGATAGATAGATAGATAGATAGAAATCAAAATCAAATCAAATCAACTTTATTAGGGTCACAAATTGGGCGCGCAGGCCCGTCTTACATTCGGCCCTTCCAATCACTCGTCTTTCGTTCATCAAGAGCATTATACATTTACATAGGAAGAAAATAAACATTGTGAAATGAATGGTGTAAACATAAACAAGGCTAATTACCATGTTATGAAGCACATCTCCCACCTATCCATACATCACCCCACCCACACAACACCCCCACCTACCCATTCACACTCTCACCAAGGGACACATACACACCCCCACCTACCGACACACACGCACACCAAGGGACACATACATACCCCACCAACCGACCCCTCCCCCTCCCGCACCTCCCCCACCCACACACACTGCCCTCACCTGATCCCCCTACCAACACACTCGCCACCCACAAACATTCCCCCACCAACCCACACATCCCACGCCCATCCACATACACATCTTACCCCACACATCCTCTCCCCACCCACACCTCAAACTACCCATCCCCCAGCCACATCCCCATCGACAACATATTCCCCACCCATGCACACAATCCACCACCAACCCACACATCGCACATCCAATCACACATCCCCAAACCATACACACACATCCCCACCAACTTACATGTCCCTATTCCCCCCCCCCCCCACACACACATCTCCCTAACCACCCATACATCCATCCCCAATCCACTCACACACACCCCACCACCCACACATACAACTTCCACCCACCCACACATGCCTTAACCTAATCCCCCACCACACAATCCCCCACCCGCACATCGCATACACCCCCTACCACGTACTATTCCCAACCCACGCACCACACACACATATCCCTCACCAACACATCCCCACTTACACACCACACACATATCCCCCACCAGATACCTCACAATATTTCCCACCCACACCCACACAGATACCCTTACCCATCCACCCCACATACCCCCACTCACACACCACAAAGATAGATAGATAGATAGGTAGGTAGATAGGTAGATAGGTAGATAGATAGATAGGTAGATAGCTAGATAGATAGATAGGTAGTTAGGTAGGTAGATAGGTAGGTAGGTAGATAGGTATATAGATAGATAGGTAGATAGATAGATAGATATATAGATAGATAGATAGATAGATAGATAGATAGATAGATAGATAGATAGATAGATAGATAGATAGATAGATAGATAGATAGGTAGGTAGGGAGGTAGAACGAACGAACGAACGAACAAACAAACTTTATTTTCAAAGGGTTAAGAATTGGGCACGCAGGCCCGTCTAACATTCTGCCCTTCTATCACTCTCTTTCATACATTATTTCATTCACACATCATTCAAGGCTAACAAAGAACAGTAACAATATAAAAGATAGGCATTATAAAGGCATGGGCAAAATGCAAACATCAAAACTACACGACACAGTAATATTAGATAATAGTCTGACACTTGTTATTAGCCATGTGGAATATACTGGCCTACAAAAAGGTGATTGGCTGTTATACTAGGGTTTTGTTATTATTATTATTATTATCTCAATTATTAAGGGGGAAGGTAATCCGTATTGAGATAGTGTTCGAATAATTTGCGATTATATGAATAGGGATTGGTGATGTCTTTGATTTTCTGTGGAAGATTGTTCCACAGCTGAGATGCAGAGTACGTTAAGCTTGTTTTGTATAAGTCAATCCTAGGCTTCGGAATGTGTAGTATATTTAAACGTTTACTGTGTCTAGCATTATATTTAAACAAAGGCCAAAGGTAATTTGGGGCATTCCTTTGCAGAATTTTGTGAATTAGTTTAGCTTTATTGAAAAGCGGAATGGTAGTAACTGAAGGCGTTTATACAGGCTAGGATTGTCAGATAAATGTTTGCTATAAATTAGACTCATGGCCCGTTTCTGGAGTGAGTAAAGTCGCTTGGTGTTTGAATTAGAACAACCGTCCCAGATTGTAGAGCAGTAGTCAAAGTGTGTCTGTATATGAGAAGTATAGAATAGTTTCCTTGTGTCCTCATCAAGGAAGTTTTTAATCTTGGCGAGTTGATAGACTTTTTTCGCTGTTTGTTTAATGAGCGCTTGAACATGGGAATTAAAGGTTAGGTTTCTATCAATGATTAGGCCTAATGTTTTGTGCTCAATTACACTTTCTACTGGCATGTTATCGATGTGAAGTTGAAGTGATGTGTGTGGGCTTAGAGTCTGAAGTCTTTGTCTGTTTGTTAATAACATTGCTTTTGTTTTAGTGATGTTAATTTGCATACGGTTTGAATAGCTCCACTTAACTACATTATTTAATTCTTGTTGTAAAGACGACTCCAGTAAAATGCAGTTTTCAGCGTTTGTGTACACCGTACAGTCATCTGCAAATAGATCGCAGGACGACGAAAGATGCAAAGGTAGATCGTTAATATATATGGCAAATAATAGAGGGCCAAGAATAGAGCCTTGCGGTACTCCAATATTGAAGGTAGTGGTTTGAGACAGAGATTTATTGTGTGATACTACTTGCTTTCTGTTTGATAGAAAAGATGATATTAGAGTGACTACATTAAGGCCAATTTCATTGTCTCGAGTTTTTTAATTAAAATAACATGGTCTATCATATCAAATGCTTTCTTGAAATCAATAAACACAGTTCCACATAGACTGTTGTTGTTTATATTCTGGTGCCAATTTTCTATCATGTTTGTTAGGGCCGTATGGCAAGAATATTTTGGTCGAAATCCTGATTGGCTGTCAACAATAAGCTTGTTGCGAACTAGATACTGTAATGTTACTTTATGGATGTGTTTTTCTAGTGGCTTAGATAGTGATGATAGTAAGGAAATGGGTCTGTAATTGTTCGGGAGACCATTGTCCAATGAACCAGATTTAAGAAGAGGGTACACTTTAGCGATTTTGAGAGCTGAAGGAAAGTGGCCTTTGGTTAGACACTGATTATATACGTAGGTTAGTGATGTACAAATCACTGGCGCAGCACAACGGAGAATCCGGTTGCTGATTCCATCTAACCCAGATGAGGTTGTGTTTTTTAGGTTACTGAGGTAAATGAATACTTCAGTTATTGTCACTAGCGGTATGTCGGAAAGAATATCGCGGGAGCATATATTCTCGCAAAACGATGACAATAAAGATAAGTTGCAAGGAGAATTAGGTATTGAAGCCTTCAACTGGTCTATGTCAGTTTGAAAAAAATTACTGAATTGGTCGCATGTAATATGATTTGATGGTAAAGAATTTCGGAAGTTATACTTGTTTGTCAACCTGTTAATTGCCTTCCATATATCCTTACTATTTGTTTTATCAATTACTAAGTTCTTAAAGTAGTTTTTCTTTTCCCGTCGTATGCTATATTGAACTTTGTTTCTAAGAGTACGGTATGCACTGAGATTCCGCTTTTTATGTGCTTTATCTCTGTCTCTCATAATTTCAAGTATTTCCTGTGTGATCCAAAGTGGCTTGACGTGGTGTTTTACTCGAACTTCCTTGACTGGCACATGTCTATCAAAAACATCAATAAAGGTTTTCATCCAGAATTCCAGAGCATCATCCGGGTCAGGAAGCTGATAAACATTGTCTAGAGGTGAACTGAGCAAGTCCTGTAAAAATGCGTTTTGGTTGAAATTTTTGTAACTTCTATATTTACACTTATGTGTTTATGTTTAGGAGTTTTAATTCCTTTTTAGACCACGTGCAGCATATTGGGTAGTGATCGCTCATTGCACAATTTGGTACGGTGCATTCTATGATGTTGTCTGAGCAAGTTACATAAATGTGATCTATGACTGTTGAAAATGACTTTGTTACTCTAGTAGTTTGTTGTACTATTTGTTGGAAATTGTATGATGCAATTATATTTCCCCATATTATGTTGGATTTGTTGGTGTCAATGTTAAAGTCTCCGAGTAGTATAATTTCCTTCCCAGAAGCGAAAACCACATCCATCTTGGTAGTGAAGTTTTCGTACCAGACGTGTCCAGCACTTGGATTTCTATAAAGGTAGCCAATTATCAGGGGTGTGCGGTTTTGAAGTTTTAGCTCTAGCCAGATACATTCTATTTCGCAAGTTTCAAAGTCTAGCCTACGGTGAGCATTTAGTAAATTAGAAACATAGGTTATTATGCCTGTCTCTTGTTTCCTACAGGGATCCCTTCTAACAACTTTGTACCCTTTAATAGAGATGTCCTCATCTGAAATTGTATCATTAAGCCTACTTTCACTAAGGCCGAATGCCAGGGTCTGTGTCTGGGTCTATCTGAATGAGCTACTATCAATACTTGTGTAGCAACACTTCTCGTGTCCAACAGGGGATGATTCCTTCTTCTCTTCTTCTCCAGTCAGAACCCTGGTCATCTCACAGCACATGAGTATATCATGGTTACTCGATCATACGTCATAAACCTCACCCACTCGAACTGCAGTTAACTCGAACAAGAGTGAACACAAAGACTGTTATAAGTTTCCTACGTATAATATACACAATCACATAATCGAAGATATCATCACTTATTCGACAGTCACATCACATTACACTACATCACAGATTACATGCGTGGCTCAATATAGAGCCATAACGCTGTCTACTTTTCACCATGTCCACACAGGACGATGGATCAACGCCGACTGCCTTGGCCCGAGCTCACTTCCTGTCACCTGGGAAGTGAGTTCCAACGTTTTTCACGTTGTGTGGAAAGCCCCTGCTTTCCACGTTCCCGTGTTCAATTCTGAACACAGTCGCAACCTATACTCTGTGACCCAGGCTATAACTGAACCATGCCATGACGTCGTCAGGCTCATGGCATTCCCCCCTTCCACGGGCAAAAAATTGAGAATCAATTTTTGAAATATCCAATTTTCAGTTATGTAAGCAATATTAATGTAGTTCTAATTCTAATTTAACTATCTGTCGTCTTTCCATAAACCTTGTTAAGTTCTTGTCACTCTGAAATATACAACTAGTTGATTAATCTCATCAACATATAAAGTACATCCAAATGCATACCTCTATTTTGTCCTACAACCTTTTATCAAATTACTATATAACAATATCAATGTAACTGTTCTTTGTAACATTGAATCAGAATTTCTACATCTAAATTCTAATCTGTCTATATATGAACCCTCAGTTTGTAATATGACTCCGAGAATTAATATTTCCATTCTATTAATGCTATGATGGTATCATAATCAATTCCGCGTTTTGTTGGTAGGTAGCGTCTATAGTGGTCATACAAGACTGACCATCACTCAGCTTCATCTGCTCATCCTCACCACTCATTTGCTAAGCCACTCGTCCCAGGTCTAGAAGATCAGCTGTTATCGCGTTACATACAAGGCCACCTGTACAACGCAAGCCAGCGTTCCCATGGTAGACAGACTGATACCCGACTGCAAGGATTACCCAAGGAAGATACTAAGTTCCAAGTACCGCCAGCACATCTTTGCTGTTGTCGCGTTACCATACCTGACCACCCGCATCCCCAGTCAGTCAACCACTGCAGCCACAGCCTTCCACCACCGCCCATGCCTGTACCAGGTTCCAAGTACCGCCAGCTTAGACATCCTCTTTGACTCTGTCGTTGTAGACCCAGCGTATAGCAATGACCATAGTTGCAGCTAATAAGCCTGAGAGCATCTTATGTTACTGGCCGTTTCGTTCCATTTGACCAACTCATTACACTTCAACTGCCACAGCTTCTATTGTGTCTTCATCCTCTATATCGTACTCTCATCAATTTCATTAATTATTCCAATACTAAGTATCCTATACATCTAAACAATTTGTTCTTAAATTAATTAAAATCAATCAACAAATATCAATAAATGCAACATAATAATAAATATGAACACCAATATATGTCTCAATCAATCAATTAATAACAAAATTAAATGATATCTATACTCAACCAATAAATTATATTCTCACTACTAGAATTATATAGCATTTACATAAATAGTTCACAATATTCATTAATATGTATCAATAATAACTATGCAATAGTAATAGTAATTATCTACCACTCAACATCAATCATATAATTATATAACATATAATATAATGCTATATTTGCAATAATAACAATCACTGCTTATAATTTATGTTCTCTATTCCATAAAATAATTACTAATCAATCTCTATATAATTACATAATCATACTCATATTGCAATATAGCTTCCTTTCCAATAACATCTCTTCAATTTCAATTCTAACTCAACCTGTATGGCTATGTGGCACCATGACCACGTGTTAGTAATACATGCAATCAATCATCAAGTTATTTACATAGGTTAGTTCTGTACAGTCAGTTAATTCATGGTGCCTCCATACATGAGTGAGTTTCCATCTGCCACTAAACCACAATATTAACAACCTGCAATGCGAGACAGCCATCACACAGCGAGCACACACTCAGCTCACCCGGTGTTAGCAACCCCACATTAAATGATGCCAATACCCATATGGTTTTACCTACCCACTACTGTTGTCAATCACAAAATCTTTCAAAATTAAAATATAAACCTAACAAATACGAAATGATCTGTGCCGCGGTCCCCGTCACGGATTATCATTTAACACATTCATTCCATTCACATCAACCACCATAACCCGTATCAGAGATCAGCCGCCCACATGACGTAACTTATCATACTATCAATATTGACAAAGTCATCTCCGGTTTCCATCCCAACTGATGTTTTCTCCCAGCGATCTCTGCCAATGCCGTGCTAGAGTCGACCAAGTCTGATGTTACCAAAGAGAACACTGCACTGCCAAACACCGCTCGGATATCCACCCATTTGACATGAATTCCCATTCACTAAAGATAGTATTAACCAAAATCCACTAATGAAAATTAAAACCAACTACCACACTCAACCATAGCATGCAAGACATGATGATGTTAACCTAAATAATTTTCCATGCCACAAACTCAACTTCAAAGAAATTTATACAGTGGAAAATATGAACTAAATGCTTAGAAATTATGTTCCACCATAGCCCAAAACAATGTCGCGTATCATAACCAGAGACGCGACACTGGTCAGGTGTTGATGTAACACAACCTCACAAGCTGTTATCATTTGTAAGCTATTTTTATTTCTAGACCACTCTTTTCCGCAACAACACTCTGTTGTGTATCATTAACCCATACTCACAACAACAGTTAGTTGAACCTACAATCAATATGCCCCAACACCCCGCATAGCAAGTCCCCCGCCACATAACAATTACCCATGCCATATGCCGGAAGGCTGCTCTACACGATGCGAAACACATTCTTGAGAAATGCTCTTGTCGGCACAGAAAGATACCCACGAACCATGCCGGCAATGCACGTCTCCAGTTGTAACCAAACTCACTCATGCGAGATTCACTTCGCCAGGTGTTTATTCCCTATCTGTTAATTTTCCACTGGACAAACAATTGCCAATTCTATTTTAAATAACAATAAAATACCTGCAGAAGAATAATAATATCATCCTCAAACCTGCATGCAAGAAATGATGATGATCTAAATTAACCAAACTTCTGCATGCAATAATTCATTAAGAACCAAACAAAATAATTACTAAAATTATAACAAAATTCAGAAATCATGCATAGAAGTAACCTATAACCAAAATTAATTATAACAACATAACCGTGAAATATTCTACCGTATCGTTCACTAATTATAATATTACTATCATCTTATTATCGAATAATTTTCGTTAATCTATTGGTTTCCGCCCGAAGTACTACTTAACTCTTATTATACTAACTGTGAACTAGTAAGTTGTTCAATAATTATAATTATAGTTATTTCCTAACGTAGGCTGCACTCCACTTATTACATAATGCTACTACCAAGTCATTTTATATGCATTCGTTAGGTTACTGTCACATAAAACAAATTCACAATTACATATCTAACACAAACTAAACAATAACAACATATCACAAATATAACTACACATGCTTAATAATAATATAGACTAATGTTAAATACTAATTGCACAACGCTAATGGTTTCTATATTGCCTGTTCTTAGCTTAAACTGTCCTGCTGTTTGTTTACCATTTTCCTAACTTACACTGTCTAATCACACAGTTAAAATATTTAACCTAATTTCAGTTGATCCAATAGCCTACTTAATGATTTTACGGCAGCTATGAACTACACACACACAAGGCCCCACGTATATAACACGGTGTTCTGTCAAATACCGGCGCTTTACAAGTCCACTCAGTTCCGGTGTTTATTATAAAATGTTCACGTTTTATAATAGTTTATTTCAGCCTGGCTGATCACATCCTGACGTCTCAAATTGTTAACTTGTGTGTCGATTCTTGAATTTACACACTGTAGCCAGCTATGACTGTCGCTTCTCTGTTGACATCTGTTCCTCAACACAGTAGACCTGTCGACCGTCTGACCTCGCTTGTTGACACAGCAAGCCTGTCACAACACTGTAGGCCTGATTCGTATTTTCTCTTGCTGTGACCTGGTTTTAACAGTTCGTAGGGGGAATTCCCGTCACATATGTCTATTGCCTCATTAGCATAATCAATACTTGCTGTTGATTTGTCTTTATTCACACTTATAATAATTTCACAGTTCAACTTGTGCACACTCATTGTTACTAGTGACACATTTATAGGAAATAAATTTCTCTTGGTCTTTAAAGTCTTGCACCAATATTAAGTCAATCTCTTCAATCACATAGTAATAACTGTTTATATATTTCACATAGTCACATTTTCAATACTTGATAAGACATTTGATTATTACACTTGTTGACTACATATTTTTGCCGAATCTGTTCAATTGTTCACATGCCTTTTGTAATGCGTACAGTTCAACGCCTGTTTTGTCATTTCAAATTCATTATGATAGAAGGAGTTAGTGATTATGTTTCTCGTTTCATCATGTGTGATATCAACTTTTCCGTTAGCCAATTCTCTACTTGTAGAATGATACTTTGTGGCTTAAACTTTACGTTGGCACGTGGAACGTATGTAAAATCATCTGTGGCCTCAGGTTTCATATGGACGATAAGCCCCCAAGTGCCAGGGTCTGTATCTGGGTCTATCTGAATGAGCTACTATCAATACTTGTGTAGCAACACTTCTCGTGTCCAACAGGGGATGATTCCTTCTTCTCTTCTTCTCCAGTCATAACCCTGGTCATCTCGCAGCACATGAGTATATCATGGTTACTCGATCATACGTCATAAACCTCACCCACTCGAACTGCAGTTAACTCGAACAAGAGTGAACACAAAGACTGTTATAAGTTTCCTACGTATAATATACACAATCACATAATCGAAGATATCATCACTTATTCGACAGTCACATCACATTACACTACATCACAGATTACATGCGTGGCTCAATATAGAGCCATAACGCTGTCTACTTTTCACCATGTCCACACAGGACGATGGATCAACGCCGACCCCCTTGGCCCGAGCTCACTTCCTGTCACCTGGGAAGTGAGTTCCAACGTTTTTCACGTTGTGTGGAAAGCCCCTGCTTTCCACGTTCCCGTGTTCAATTCTGAACACAGTCGCAACCTGTACTCTGTGACCCAGGCTATAACTGAACCATGCCATGACGTCGTCAGGCTCATGGCACCGAATAAATGAACATTTTGATTAAGGATAGAAGATAACTCTGGTAGCTTGTTAAATAAGCTGCAAATGTTTAAGTGTCCAAGGCGTATTCCTGACTTAATGAGCCAGTGTTGCCACTTCTCAGACATTTCATCCATGAAGAAATTGTAAATTCGTCAAAGTTAAGCTAAAATACAAGATCATAAAAAAAAATCACAATTGCATTAACTTACAAAATATCAGTAATACAAATCAATAAGTAAATGACAATATTATAACTATATAACTAATTAGACCAACGAATATAATGCAAACAAGGAACAAAACGAATTAAAGAACAAACAAAAAATAATTAACTTGAAAAAAACTACTTCACAAGCTAAGTACCAACTGTTATCCAAAAGAATCAATAAATGACTATACAAGTCAATGTCTCTGTTTAAAGCGGGGAGTGAAGACCCCCTCACTCAGGGTATTAAGGCGTTAAAAAGTATTATAAAAGATATCTAAGTGTCAATCTCTGTGACTTCAATACGAGTCAATGTTTACAGCCGCGTACAATCTAATACGTTGCTATATAAATCAATAACCAAGTATGCGCATAAACTTTATAGGAGAGGCCCTTTCTTGTACCGAGATCCGGTGTTGCTTTGTGCTGAATTGCTAGTAAATACCAGGCTGTGTTGGACCTTGGTACAGCGACATCATAAATGCCTGCCGAAGTGAAGTTGGGCTAAACCGTGTGAGGTATAACAACTCTGGGTTACAATGGAGTGGATACTGTTGATTTCTCACGGGTGTGTAACGACTTCCAACTACAGGCTCTGATTCGTGGCTAACAGGAGGCTATCAACCTCCTGCGTGAAAGAGGGCGTATTGTACGGATTTGGTGTGATGGAAATGTTCCGTCTGGCTTGGATATCAGGTGCCGTGGTTATGAGTGGTCTGCTCTCTTCTGGTTTATTAGTACTTGATGTGGCGGCAGTATGTCGTCTGGCTTGAGTTTGAGGTGGTGTAGCTAAAAGTGTCCTACGCGATCCAGTATTGGATGTAGGTTGTGAACGTTCAGGGTACTTAAGATTTTTGGCGAGCATGCTGGTGCCCAATGTAGACAAATGTACTTGATCTTTATAAAGTCGCTTTTTAGGTGCTCCTGACTGTGAAGTACACACCGGTGTGTTGTTGATGAACTGTATGTTGTTGTAAGAGCAAAACTTCTGCAATATGTTGTTATTTATGTCAGCTAGACGACGCTGGAATCCATAACTCGGTGATATGATGGAGGAGAAGAAGATGGACGAGATAGGAAAAGTGTGACGTAATCCGTTCAAGAGCGCCAGCAGTTGAGATGTTGTGATTTGCTGGTTGTTCATGGTGTCATTGATACCAATATGGACGCTTGCCCTTTTTACATTAAGATTTACAGCCAACCTCCTAATCTTGTCTGTTAGCCGGTCAACACCAGCCCCAGGCAGTGGAATTATGGAAACAATGTCTTTGTCTGTAGTAGCCATCCGGTCGCTATAAAGACCTTTCATTAGAGAGTCGCCTATTATAATGTGTGTACAGTCGGGTCGTGCTGTCTGCACATGATGGTTGTCAGTACGCCTTGCTCGTTGTTTCTCTCATTTAACAGCAGTCTGTACGTCTCCATGTGACTCTCCCTGTGTTTCCTGGAGGCGTGTGTTGTCTGTTGGCAGTGCACTATAGCACTGTACGTTTTCTGACGAATTTTCTTGAATCACTTCGAATCTGTTGCTTATCTTTACACCAATGGGATAGACTGCTTGTAGCGTTTTATCTTCCTCTGCACGTTGAGGTTTTTCCGCGTCTTGTTTTTGGTGAAACTGGTCTTCAAGATTCTCCGAATTTGATACAGCTGCTTGGGATTTACACGCTTGTTCAGTTGGGTTGGTGGAGGACTCGTGCTGTAAAGATTCTATTGTTTTTCTTAGCAACAGATTTTCCTCTCTCAGGAGCGTGATTTCTTCTTTGAGAGCAGTGTAGTCACTGCTGGTCTTGCTGTTAGCTGCAATGTTCGCTGTAACAGTAGCAGTGAGCGCCTTTAAGGATTGCTCTATTACCTCAATGCGCCTATGACAATCGCACGATTGTCCATTGATAGTTGGCGAGTTATCTATGGCTGGTATTTCTTCTGCTACACTTACGTTGGTCTCCACGTTGTTTTGGAGGTGCTCCATTGGATATTCAATGGCCAAGAGTACTGATGGGGTAGGTGACCTTGTGTTGATGGCATTGTCCTGTTCATTTATTGTATGTGTTAGTTGAGAAACATTGTCTGCTGTGGTGTCCACAGCTGTAGTTGTGGGCTGTGTAGATTCTGAGTCCTCACTCGAGACGAGCATGTTGATGATATCTTGTGTCTTTGATATGTCTCTACTCGTGAATGTAAGTATTGAGTTCTCCAGCTCGATAAAGTCTAATTTTAGCCAAGATTTAATGTTTTCAACGCTGCCCTGAGCTAGTAACTTGTTCTTTGTGTGATATAAATGTATTGTAAGGACCGGCGTCGTAATCAGATCTTCCACGTAGGCCCCGCTTCTATCTTGTCTGTGTTGGATTCGTTCAGGCTTGTAATAATTGATGAGGCACGTTCGAAATGCCTCATAATGGAGTGTATTGTTAAAGCATACTGTAACACATTGGCCGGAGTTGGTGTGTTGGACGACTCGACCGACTGGATTCGCACACCTGGCTAGCTTGGTCTTCACCGCCTTCTCTTTGTTTAGTGTGTATGGTTTATTTACCGCCGATCGTAAACCGGATCTTGTTTTAACACCAGTCACCTCCAGAGAGGCCTCTCCTATAGATGACATTACTGCATCATGTTATCAAACCCGTTTGAAGAATGTTGCGAACTCATCGTAATCTAGACGCGCCGCGGGCCACTTGAAGTCATGTGTTGCGGTTAGTTTGTTTTGACAATTGAGACAACAACACAGGCTGATCAGGAACTTGCGATATTGTGTGCAGGCAACTTACCACGCGCTAGTCAAGCATGGTTTACACACTAGATAGATAGATAGATAGATAGATAGATAGATAGATAGATAGATAGATAGATAGATAGATAGATAGATAGATAGATAGATAGATAGATAGATAGATGGATGGATGGATGGATGGATGGATAGATAGATAGATAGATAGATAGATAGATAGATAGATGGATGGATGGATGGATGGATGGATAGATAGATAGATAGATAGATAGATAGATAGATAGATAGATATATAGATAGATAGATAGATAGATAGATAGATAGATAGATAGATAGATAGATAGATAATCGTCGCATGTGTAACTACTCTATTTGCATATCTTTATGTAGATTTACTGCACTTTTAGCAGTTAACACCCCCTGCAACGCACTTATGTTTCCGGTCGTGTTCCATGTTGGTCTTCATGGCGACATACTTGTATCTGCAAGAGTTTGTGAAATAACTCTATCCATCTTCATTTGTGGCTTTCTCGTTTGTAAAATTCTGACCTAACTCTCTACTTTAGCTAGTTTTGAAAATGAGCACGTTGGCGCTGTTTACACTTTACGGAATTTGCGAGTGGGTTCTTTTCTCTGGTGACATAAGTGATCTGCCGTAAATACGAGGGTGATTCAAATGAAAACCTACATGTTTTTGTTTTTATTTTTTGCTGAATATATTCTGAAAATGTAAAGTCACCATTGCGTTCAATGCAAGTTCTTGAGCGCCGATTACGTGCTTGGATTATTGTATAAACAAATTCTCTTCGTCGCTTGTGTAACCATGCATGCACCACCTGCTGTCCATACTGGATCTTAATTTGCCGATGCATGTCTATAAGCTTAACCCCTTCACTGATCAAAAACAGAACGCTGCTTTACTTTGGTGCATGTTAAAATCGGGCAACCATCTTTAAGCTGTCCTTATGACGTCACCGTGTTCGTCTGCACTGTGATGTCACGTACTGAACACTTTTGACATCCTTATCTATCTAACTTCTATGTCGGTATTTTGTTTGACTAAAGATACCTCACTACCAACTATCTAACGGCTATGTCTGTGTTTTATTTCACTAAAGATACCTCACTACTAACTATCTAAGTATGATGTCCGTGTTTTATTTCACTAACGATACCTCACTACCAACTATCTAGCTGGTTTGTCCGTGCTTTCCCTCTGAAGTCACTTCGTGACCAAGTGGTTTGCGGTCACATCTGCGATTTCCCTGCAGAATTTACTGAGATACACAAGCCCCGTATCTGGAATCTATTACGGGTATGTTAGATGTTAGGACCCTCCCATTTGGTAAGACTGGGTGGACGAAGAAATATTTAGCCAGTCCGACACCGCTTATGCCGTTATCAGCGTAACCATCCAACGATTACACCATCTCATCCTCTAAGTACAAGTCAGTATGCAGCAGCATGATACGGGTCATTGTTGTTTTAGAATCATCACATTCTTTTAACCTGAATGCACGGAATATTAAGTGGCCAGTTGTTCACTCGCTAAGAGCACTGGTTTTGACATCGCACACGACAGTCTCTGCTCTGAATAGGTAGACAGCATACGAAAGTTGAGCTACGTATCACTCACCTGGATGTTTTCACCAGAATATGCCGGAGTTAATGGCAGGTGCAGACATGCTGGCATACAATGCACCAATACACATGGGAAGAAGCATGGGCAAGGCTGATATAATCCAAGAAGTAGTGAGCGGTAGAGGGATACTGACGAGACTCGCACTGAAATCCTAGAACAGGTATTTCAGATAATAGAACAACATGGATTAGAAGCACAACCAAGCAAAGTCGAGATAGGATACAATGAAGTTCAATTTCTAGGCCATCGTATCTGGAATGGATTTCGGAAAACCGACCCAAATTTGGTCACCAAAATTCTAAATATTAAACCTCAAACTACTACGAAAGATGTCAGGAGTGTGTTGGGACTGATAAACTATTATCAAAAGTTCATCCCAACTTTTGCTGACATGACATCAACCTTTTCTGAACTCTTAAAGAAAGGCCAACCGACAAAAGTCAACTGGACAGACAAATACAACAATCTTCTTGACCAAATCAAAAGAATGTTCAGTAACCAACCTATCTCGAAATGACCTGATATTGCAAAAGTTTTCATGGTGCAGACTGACGCAAACTTTCATGTAATTTCTGCTATTTTACTTCAACTTCATGACGGACGACTACATCCTGTCCTCTATTTCATCAAGAAACTATCAGAGACTCAACGAAAGTATGCCATAACAAAACTAGAAGCTCTAGCGCTGATAGAAAGTATCAGCAAATTCTCAAAATATCTATTGGGAAAGAAATTCTTAGTTCTTTCTGACAACAAACCTTTAAATGTCTTTAAGGAAGGACAACCAAAAAACTCTAGAATACACAGATGGGTTCTTTTTGTTTTTGTTTTTACAGGATTACGACTTTGACATCTGTCACATACAAGGAAAAGATAATAATCTAGCTGACCTACTAAGTAGACTGTAGACAACATTAGGCAAAGATTGAAGACTGATACAACCTGCATGTAACATTGTGCATAACTGTTAAAGTGGAATTAAGAAGTGCTCCTGGTGTCATCTAAAACATCTAAATTACTAAACAAAATGTTTGCAAATTGCACCCAAACAATTTGACACTATCATGTATTTAATATATTTAATTGTTACATTATATACATACTTTTTCCGATTTGAAAATGCCAGATTGTAAGAATGCCGAGTGTCCGAAAGGGAGTGCCAGATAACTGAAATACCAGACGTAAAGATGTGCTTAGATGAAAATCTGAACCATTCATCCTATAGTCTAAGGAACCACTATTAATGACCAGAAGTCCTACGATATGAACGGAAAAAGGACACCAAAGACCAACATCAAACTACACCAAGATCAAGTGAAGTTATTTTAGAATATCATCTACATCGATTATTAAAATTACATCATACCATACACATCAACCTATGTATCACCCATGATGACACCATAAAATCATGGAAACATATATCAATTTCATAAAACATTAGCCATCATTTCATTAGAATACCCATCGTGTCATAAAAGGATTGATCATAACATCATCTCATGCATCTTTTCACGATCATAGAATGCAAGTAGAGTGAATTCAATAAGATAAAAAACATATTTTAAAATAGCAAGAATGCTCAACAGAAATTTGCTACTGAACACTACAATACATGCTGAGATCATAAGATATAAATAAAACACTTTACATGTGAGTAAATCTCTTGGTTGAAAAATCACTGAGCGTACAGTACACAAAAGTAGCAAACCAACGAAGCAAAAAGGAAAAACACATTTTTTCTGGTTTTAGAATGAAAGAAAATATTGAGAGACATTTATACAAGTAATTTCATGTAAGATACAATCGAAACAAAGACGATGTTGAAATACAATTTGTTTTTTGAATGAGTGAATGATAAATTGTACATATGTATTTGTGTCATGACAGATAAAGTGAATGGTTTCTTCAAGCCAAGTTTCAGTACTTGACCTCAGGATTTCGTTCAGCCGATACTACGGACTTAGCTGATTAAAGGTAGAAATTAATTATCACAACATGTGAACATGACACAGTATACATATGCACGCCAAAATGATAAAGGAAAGTGCATATAAACAAATAGGATATGTATGATATAAACAGACAACATACAGGAAAGGGATTCACAAGGCAACATGTCTCTATCGAGCAGATAGATGTCGAATAACATCACAACACTAACAAAGAAACGAAATCAGATAGGAAGCCATGATATGGCATATATAATGTTATGAAAGAGATATTAAATGAAGCCGAAAGGAAGAATGTATGATATAATTAATGGACATATGTAAAATATATAAAAATATATTTGTGTTTTCAATGAAATACTATAGTATATAATTGTTAAATGTCATGTATACATTAAGGTTAATATATATATATATATATATATATATATATATATATATATATATATATATATATATATATATATATATATATATATATAAAACAGAGTGTATGTGGTTTTGTGTGTTTGTGGTCAGCTATGTATTGGATGCGTTCGATAACGGTACATCCGATTGAGATGAAATTTTCTACACGTCTTCCTTTCATTCCTGTGCAACCGACTATAATAGTTTCTTAGTGTAAAATCTTCTACTTATTTAATAACATTTACTTTTTCATTTTTCATTATATAATTTCTATATAGCAGGGGGACTTCACTCTAGAAAAGTTATTTCAAGGGGCATAACTTTTAATAACATTTCTATATACTTTATAGTCATATTGTTGGACTTACTTGCACTATTGTTAAACTCTTTGTCTATAGTTATTTTCAGGCATATGAGTTATAATAAATAATGATATAATCTTTAAGGCATTTTCAAAGTTTTCATAAAAATAATGCATAATGCATAACATTGTAACCCATCTTTTTCTGCTTAAAGAACTTATCAACTGTCATGTCGGTGATTAAAAACAGTTTTCATTAAAAATAATGAATGGTGTGTGGAAGGACATTCTTTTAAGTTACTGTGCGCCAGGAGCTGGGCGAAACCACGCCGGGTCAGATAGATAGACAGACAGACAGATAGTCGGGAACGGAAGCTTATTTGACTACTTATATGAATTAAATGACATGCTCCCCACCAGGGACTGGGTGAAGCCGGGCCGGGTCAGACAGACAGACAGATAGACAGACAGACAGTCGGGAACGGGAGAGCTTATATGACTACGTATATGAATTAAATGAGATGCTCCCCACCAGGGACTGGGTGAAGCCGGGCCGGGACAGACAGACAGACAGATAGACAGACAAACAGATAGTCGGGAACGGGAGAGCTTATATGACTACGTATATGAATTAAATGAGATGCTCCCCACCAGGGACTGGGTGAAGCCGGGCCGGGTCAGCCAGACAGACAGACAGACAAACAAGCAGACAGACAGACTGATAGATAGATAGATCCCCTCCAGGGCCTGGGCGAAGCCGGGCCGGGTCAGCTAGTATATATATATATATATATATATATATATATATATATATATATATATATATATATATATATATATATATATATATATATATATATATATATATATAATCTAGACAGTCACATTAGGGAAGACAATCACATTGGTGAGGACATTAACAGTGTTGAGAAAACTAACTGAAAAGGAGAGACGACGATCATATCTAACAAACATAAGATACATAAGGCCTATAAGTCGATAATACATGAGTGCTACCTCTAATTGCTCATACGGCATACCCCACAGATCAAAAAAGAGAATGGTACAAAAGTAAAACGGTTACTGACATGGACATAACGTCAAACACAACAGAGAGAAAAGGTCATGGATTAAAGAAAGATATTCCACAAGACCAGGCAACATTCATGGTAGAGAAGGTAATGATACATCTTAAACACACACGTGCCTTCATCTAGAGCGTAATCGCTTGGGAAGGGATGAAGATGCTCATGCTTAGGCATGAATGAGGAACGGCCCAAGGACGCCCAGGGTATGTTTTGAAACTCAGTGCCAGGTTACTCTCCAGTACTCCGAAGCAAGGGAGATTGGAGGTACACGCCGTCCGGTTATGGGACTTGTAAGTGCGTGTCCGATATATATATATATATATATATATATATATATATATATATATATATATATATATATATATATATATATATATATATATATATATATATATATATATATATATATATATATATATATATAATTTTTTTTCGTTGTGAGGTGTTTACTTGAATATCATTCCATCCTATTTGTCGTAGTATTTCCTGGGGTGAGGGAAGCATACTATTACATCTTAATAATGGGATAGATGCACTCTGTGAATACAATAAATCTCAGTCTACAGACCCCGCCAGCCCTTGGATTCCTGTCTCTCTCACTAGCAACCGCTGGACAATACCTTTTTCACCTCTCATCCAGAACAGATGACACGACTCTGGTGTCTACACATAATGACCATATGATATAATGAACAAGAGGATTATCAACAAGGGGAATGTTCATGAGAGAATCCTGGCTACCGCCAGGCGATAGAAGAAATGGCTGTCTGGATTTGCCTCAGGCCGTCTCACTCATCACTGTACACTGGGTACGATACCACAAGGTTAAAGAGGTCACTCATCTGCACACGTAGCGTGGAATGTCTCTGCCGAGGGGTAGACTCAACTGGAATGACTAGCACGTCAATGTGGTGACTCCAAGTTGCGGTGGTACGTGATGACTCCAGACTAACATCCCTGTAGAAGTTCTGAAGGCCTGTCCTTCAAGCTTCACTGGTAAGGCCTGTGCTAGACGACGGTCCTAAGAAGCCACCATAACATTTAACACACATTTAACAATGTCAAAGTTCTGGCAACAGATGGTGGTCTCTAATGGGATCAGGATGGGTATAACTGGGCCTATAAGCACAGAAAGTTGGCACAGTTCAAGTTGACTCTGTCACTCAAAGTCAGTACTGGTAGCGCGTGACCCGGTAAGGAATGTCACAAATGTTCATATTCCTATATGGTAGACTGTTCCCGGAACACCAGGCCATCATGAAATAAAGGGTAATGTAGTTCTTCTCTACCCGTTTGGCTAGTGGGTCCCAATGCCGAAATTTATCACCGACAAGAGGACACGATACTCGCCCGTGTGTAGCCATCATAATACTTGGTAGACTGACTGAAGATCATTTAGCGGTTGAGACGGGACTGGACTGTGGCGTAGTGATTTCCCGGCACGTGGTGTGGTGTAGAAGCCTCACTTCACGTCACATAGGTAAGCCAGCCATTTAGCAGCCTTCACCAAGTCATCTTCCTCTGGTCCCGTCACGTAAGTCTCTCAGAAAGTAGAACCTGCCAAAGATAACACCATGTGTGAATATCGTGACACAGACTTACCCCCAGAGGTACACGTTACCTATGTGTACTCAGTATAGGCCGGTGTCGCCATGACCCGGCCGGCCCTCACAGACCAGGATCCACTGCCAAAATTGAACTAGGTCTGGGTCCTAACAAGTGCTGGCTGAACCGTCCTCCGTCTCGACCCCGCCCAAGGAAGGGCTGTGTATCTGGTCCTGGTGTCGGCGAAATCCTTCTGTCCTAAAAAAAAACTTCTAAGGACACAATATACCAGGTTAGTAGGTTAAAGGTACCTAGAGACAGAATGGCTCTGAAGGAGAGCCGGTGACCACCGAATTCCCCTCCCTCGGAGGTAGCCCCCTCTCCCTGGTTCGATTTTAGGATTACCTACTATACAACAGGTTTCCTGGAGCTCTAGCTCTGATCCAGGAATGTAATAGATTATACAGGGAAATCCCCCTGTAGCGGAAGTCCACATCGCGTTCCCTCCTCCCCTAGTTAAGGTCAGAGCATTTGGAACGGTGTTCAGCTGGCTGTGACTAGCTCTGTCGCATTCCCCAGTTTCTCCAGTGTCAACCTCTCGGGAACCAACTGCCTATCAAGATGGTGTTCCGTTACGGCAACCAATAACATACAGAGTAAGAGGAAAGCTCAGCAAAGCCAGTGGTCGCCACACCAAAGAATTCGAACTTAGACACCCGCAATGTCCTTCGAATGACCTTCGACACGTCCGGCGACCCTCGCATGGGTTTCGTCTAGTTTGGCCGAGTTCACTGATACCTCACTCGACCTATGTTCTACAACGCCTTCGCCAACTTCCGTTTGTGTCGACTACGTTAGAGTTCTAAGGCCGCCCAGGAGTGAACTCGGACTACTAACACTATTGGGCCTGTCCTAAATGTCTATAACTACTTGTAGCGGCAATAACACGCATTCACGTACTTGTACAATTGTAACGCAAAAACAGGCCTACAATCCATCGTGTTCAACTAGCCTGCAGTGTTAAGTTAAAACACAAGCCCACAGGTTCACCCCTGACTGACCTTTGTGCGCCGGGCGGGACATGCGGTCGAACAGCTTCGGTTCAACGCGGTAGCGACACACATTATTTATCTAAATATGTTTCATGTACCTTACGACAAACTGTGCATTCAGAATTGAGGAGCTCCCGTCCCAACACTGGACGTTCTGTCAGTTTTCTTTGATAAACAGCAAGACACTGGCTTCCTCTCTCCCATTTACGAATTAACACAGTCGTCCAAACACAACGTCTGGCTCCCACGGCCGGATCTCAACTGAGCCTCTCTTTGTTCTGAGACGGTTCTTGCGCATGCGTTAGCGGAACTGGTTCGGTTGAGCTTTTCTCACACGAACAGTCTAGAAGTCAAGGGCCACCAATCGCCCTTGCGTGGGGTACATTAATACCTCGGTTCTTGCGCATGCGTTAGCGGAAATGGTTGGGTTGAGCTTTTCTCACACGAACAGTCTAGGAGTCAAGGGCCACCAATCGCCCTTGCGTGGGGTACATTAATACCTCGGTTGTATCCCTTCGACTAGATCGGCTGTTCTACTCTTACTGAAAAGGGGAATGGGACTTTTGGGAGTTTTGCTAGGTGAATTCTCAGCAGTTCCATGACATAGGCCCCCTCTTAAGATAGTTGACCGCGTCGACTGTCTCCTGCTGGATGTTCACTCCTAGCAAACTCGTCCTCTGCCTCTGGGACTGGATGCCTAGACAGAAAGTCAGGCCCAACATTCTCCTTACCGGGAATGTATTCCACCGTAAAGGTGTAGGGCTGAAGCAACAACGACCAACGCATCAAGCGCGCGTTGAGCTTATGGGAGGTGGCCAAGCCCATCTTTGGTTGATGGTCTGCCGTTGTCCTCAAAGGTACAACCTCCCCATCACTTTGGGCAGTAACTTGGACAGCCCGTCTCATATCAGTGATCGACAACCGCGCTTGCCCGTCGAGTCATTACGTTCGGCCGGACGACCATCCGACTCCCGTACGCAACGGGGTGCAATACCGACGGATCTTTCCTTCCCGGCGGTACCAGTGTCGTCACTACCGCTATGTCTCCCTACAAACATGTCTCGGGATTTGCGGTATCGTCCTTGATGGACGGTATAGTCTTCCCAGAACCCTCTGGACTCGGGTTTCCCTGGCCATCTCTTTCGATAGCGGGGCCAGTCAGTCGGTCGTCGGTTGGAGTCCAGGTTATTTCGCGCCAAATCCGACGTTACCCACCCCTTCCAAACTGGGTTACTAGTGACTGACATCGCCGACAGGTGCAGAGATTTGTCACCGGACCTCTCCTCGTTTCTTCGCAGGAGATTTGCATGGAAAATTCTCAAAATTCCCCCGATCCGGATCTCGTAGTTGGTCTTGGACACTACCCTGACCACGGGATAAGGTCCTTGCCATCCTACCTCGAGCATATTGGTCCTGCTTGGACCCCACAATAATACTCTATCTCCCACCTTATGACCTAATCTAGTCTTAGTCCGATTTGTGGGTGTAGCCTTCTGCCATCCTGGGCATGACTTTACTAACCGGCGTACATCGCCAGTCATTCGTGGCCAGTAATAATGACCGGAAATTCGCTGCAGCGTCGCTCTGACACCCATATGTCCATTCCCGGATAGGTTAATACCCGATATGGCGTGTCCCCTCTGAAGAATTTGGAGACGGTAGTCCGTCGGGACCACCAACTGCCCGTGCAGTTCATCTCCCCTTCCGGCTCTCCTGTAGAGCAGCCGATTCTTCAGATAGTACTGGTCCCGTTGCCGTGGGTCAGCACTTTTCTGCAGCTTCTTGTAGCACGGACGTAGTGTCGCGTCTTCGTTCTGGGCGGTGCGCAAACCCTCTAGCTGGGTTTTCGAGCTGGTTGTGTTTGCCTCGTCTTTCCCCGTGTGGGCGCAGGTATGTATGTCGCCTAGGTGGATTGGCTCCTTCGGCACCCCTAGAAATACATATTTACTCCCCAGAATCACGGGATATAGGGGATCGAGTAATACCGCGGCTGGGATGCTGCCCGTGACGTATCTCGACCTAATCTCTACGTTAGCCATTGGTAACGTCATGGCTACCGCACTCTTCATAGCCGGCTGTAACTCGATACTTTCCCCCGTGAGTTGGTCTGGCCGCACTAGACTGGCGGCAATGACGGCTTCTCCGTCTAGGCCAGTGTCATAGAGACACTCAACCTGCTGGCCGTTGACTTCGATCAGTTCGACCACAGGTGGCCTCTCTTGATCCAGAGTCTCTTCGCCGACCTCGACCTTTTCTGTGGCAACAGCCTTTGGAGCCACTAGGCAGGCCGCGAAGTGTGAGCTCTTAGCCTTCGATCTGCAGTCCCTTGTATTGTGCGAGGGTGACTGGCAAATCGAACACCACTTCTCACTCCATTTCCGTTTCGGTGGAGAGTTATGTGGCTTCTTGCTCCCATCTTTCGACTTCTCTGGACTCTGGTCAGAGGATTTCTCATAAGGTTCTACCTTCTTGGCATGAGAGTTTTTCAGTTTCTTTCTGTCAGTCTTGTCCTGACTTTTATTCATGGAGGGATGGGTTTCCCCAACTTCACCATGCACCTCGACGAATCGTTCGGCCATTTTGGCTACAACCTCTAATCTTTCCGCCCCTTGTTCTCCCAAGAACTCTTTGAGCGGTTTCGACATATGCTTCCGCATATGGTCGACGATCATCAGTTCTTCGAGACTGTCGTAATCGTGTGCGAACTGAGCTAAGTCCATCCATTTATGGAGGTAGGATCTAAGACGCTCGGCGTACGCAGCAAATAACTCACTCGGCTCTCGTTTCGCTTCTCGAAACTTCTTACGGTAAGTATGCAACGTCATCTCGAACCGTTTCAACAGCGCTGCCTTCAGTTCGGCATAATTATTCTCGTGACCCGCCGGTAAACGCGAATAGACCTCGTAAGCGGTACCGCGCAACCCCTGGGACAGTTTCAGACAACACTTGTCTCGATCGAGACCCATGGCGACAGACATAGCCTCGAACTTTTGTAAGAACTGGTCGATCTTTTCCTTATCTTCCTCAAAAACCGGTAGAGGAAACTTCATGGCATGATAACCATGTCGACCTAAGGTAGTGAACCAGGGAGTGAAGACCCTCCTACTGCTCCCTCAGTCTCTCTACTTGATTGTGCCCTGAGCTCGAGTTCCCGCATGCGGTACTCATGCTCTCGCTTCTGAGCCTCTTGTTCGGCTTCGAACTTTTTAGCGGCTTGTTCGACTTCGAACTTCTTCAACTCAAAGGCCATCCTTCGATCCTCCGCTTCTTGCTGTCTTCTCTCTCTCACTTCCTGACGGAAGTCTCTCTCAACTCCTTGGATATACTCTGTTAGTGCAGTGCCGGTGAAGCCCATTCCTTTGCCGGTTGCCTGCACTTCATCCATATTTAATTTGGGGGATGCCATACTTAGTGAGTATATGTTAGTAGTGTGAGTGGTAAGTAAATAACGCAATATATAGATATGCAATACACCAATCTAATATATATGACGTCCCAACACACCACACGTCAATCTGTCTTTGTCCAGAGAAGAAACCGGACCAAAGACCTCTGTAGACCTGAATAGAGATACTAGGAATGAAAGGTCCTAACCCTAATCACCAGAGCTGTCTCATCAAAATCCCGGACGAGCCCCAAAATAATGTCGTAGTATTTCCTGGGGTGAGGGAAGCATACTATTACATCTTAATAATGGGATAGATGCACTCTGGGAATACAATAAATCTCAGTCTACAGACCCCGCCAGCCCTTGGATTCCTGTCTCTCTCACTATCAACCGCTGGACAATACCTTTTTCACCTCTCATCCAGAACAGATGACACGACTCTGGTGTCTACACATAATGACTAGATGATATAATGAACAAGAGGATTATCAACAAGGGGAATGTTCATGAGAGAATCCTGGCTACCGCCAGGCGATAGAAGAAATGGCTGTCTGGATTTGCCTCAGGCCGTCTCACTCATCACTGTACACTGGGTACGATACCACAAGGTTAAAGAGGTCACTCATCTGCACACGTAGCGTGGAATGTCTCTGCCGAGGGGTAGACTCAACTGGAATGTCTAGCACGTCAATGTGGTGACTCCAAGTTGCGGTGGTACGTGATGACTCCAGACTAACATCCCTGTAGAAGTTCTGAAGGCCTGTCCTTCAAGCTTCACTGGTAAGGCCTGTGCTAGACGACGGTCCTAAGAAGCCACCATAACATTTAACACACATTTAACAATGTCAAAGTTCTGGCAACAGATGGTGGTCTCTAATGGGATCAGGATGGGTATAACTGGGCCTATAAGCACAGAAAGTTGGCACAGTTCAAGTTGACTCTGTCACTCAAAGTCAGTACTGGTAGCGCGTGACCCGGTAAGGAATGTCACAAATGTTCATATTCCTATATGGTAGACTGTTCCCGGAACACCAGGCCATCATGAAATAAAGGGTAAGGTAGTTCTTCTCTACCCGTTTGGCTAGTGGGTCCCAATGCCGAAATTTATCACAGACAAGAGGACACGATACTCGCCCGTGTGTAGCCATCATAATACTTGGTAGACTGACTGAAGATCATTTAGCAGTTGAGACGGGACTGGACTGTGGCGTAGTGACTTCCCGGCACGTGGTGTGGTGTAGAAGCCTCACTTCACGTCACATAGGTAAGCCAGCCATTTAGCAGCCTTCACCAAGTCATCTTCCTCTGGTCCCGTCACGTAAGGCTCTCAGAAAGTAGAACCTGCCAAAGATAACACCATGTGTGAATATCGTGACACAGACTTACCCCCAGAGGTACACGTTACCTATGTGTACTCAGTATAGGCCGGTGTCGCCATGACCCGGCCGGCCCTCACAGACCAGGATCCACTGCCAAAATTGAACTAGGTCTGGGTCCTAACAGGTGCTGGCTGAACCGTCCTCCGTCTCGACCCCGCCCAAGGAAGGGCTGTGTATCTGGTCCTGGTGTCGGCGAAATCCTTCTGTCCTAAAAAAAAACTTCTAAGGACACAATATACCAGGTTAGTAGGTTAAAGGTACCTAGAGACAGAATGGCTCTGAAGGAGAGCCGGTGACCACCGAATTCCCCTCCCTCGGAGGTAGCCCCCTCTCCCTGGTTCGATTTTAGGATTACCTACTATACAACAGGTTTCCTGGAGCTCTAGCTCTGATCCAGGAATGTAATAGATTATACAGGGAAATCCCCCTGTAGCGGAAGTCCACATCCCGTTCCCTCCTCCCCTAGTTAAGGTCAGAGCATTTGGAACGGTGTTCAGCTGGCTGTGACTAGCTCTGTCGCATTCCCCAGTTTCTCCAGTGTCAACCTCTCGGGAACCAACTGCCTATCAAGATGGTGTTCCGTTACGGCAACCAATAACATACAGAGTAAAAGGAAAGCTCAGCAAAGCCAGTGGTCGCCACACCAAAGAATTCGAACTTAGACACCCGCAATGTCCTTCGAATGACCTTCGACACGTCCGGCGACCTTCGCATGAGTTTCGTCTAGTTTGGCCGAGTTCCCTGATACCTCACTCGACCTATGTTCTACAACGCCTTCGCCAACTTCCGTTTGTGTCGACTACGTTAGAGTTCTAAGGCCGCCCAGGAGTGAACTCGGACTACTGACACTATAGGGCCTGTCCTAAATGTCTATAACTACTTGTAGCGGCAATAACACGCATTCACGTACTTGTACAATTGTAACGCAAAAACAGGCCTACAATCCATCGTGTTCAACTAGCCTGCAGTGTTAAGTTAAAACACAAGCCCACAGGTTCACCCCTGACTGACCTTTGTGCGCCGGGCGGGACATGCGGTCGAACAGCTTCGGTTCAACGCGGTAGCGACACACATTATTTATCTAAATATGTTTCACGTACCTTACGACAAACTGTGCATTCAGAATTGAGGAGCTCCCGTCCCAACACTGGACGTTCTGTCAGTTTTCTTTGATAAACAGCAAGACACTGGCTTCCTCTCTCCCATTTACGAATTAACACAGTCGTCCAAACACAACGTCTGGCTCCCACGGCCGGATCTCAACTGAGCCTCTCTTTGTTCTGAGACGGTTCTTGCGCATGCGTTAGCGGAACTGGTTGGGTTGAGCTTTTCTCACACGAACAGTCTAGAAGTCAAGGGCCACCAATCGCCCTTGCGTGGGGTACATTAATACCTCGGTTGTATCCCTTCGACTAGATCGGCTGTTCTACTCTTACTGAAAAGGGGAATGGGACTTTTGGGAGTTTTGCTAGGTGAATTTTCAGCAGTTCCATGACACTATTATGGAAATGTAATATAGATAATCAAATGGAATAATAATTTCTAAACTGTAAAGTATCAATGTTGCTATATGTCAATTGTGAAAAGACCGTACAGACTAGCAAAATGGTTACACAATTTTTAAAATCACGGGGGGCACACTGCCATATAGCTATGAGCAGGCATACTGTACCAGTATTAGGTACTAATAGAAGGCCTACGGTATAGCCAGCGATCAACAAGAATAGAGTAGAGTTAAAAATCACCCCACAAACATGTTGAGTGATAGTAAGGGATAAGGGAGATCACCCAAGGCTCCATGAATTTGGGTCACGGCGAAGAAGAATGAACCGTCAGTTAGGCTGGAACTGCGGTGTTGGCTGGTTGTGAAAACTATGCAAGCGCCTCTGAAGATCATGCTGAGTATTGAAGGCTGTCAGTTATAATTATCAACATGCCTCTTGACAGAATAGAGTTTCCAGTCAACGCGCTATGTTGCATCAACGAAGAATAAGCTGGGTTGTCGGTGTCAACAATTGACAGCTAGCTCTCTCTCTCTCTCTCTCTCTCTCTCTCTCTCTCTCTCTCTCTCTCTCTCTCTCTCTCTCTCTCTCTCTCTCTCTCTCTCGTCTAAAATGGCCTGCAGCAGAAACAACAGTAAGTTGGTCTGACATTTAACCTTACACGTTAGCACAAGTGATGGTGTAGGAATCTAAACGATAGTAAACTGCACATATTAATATTGACAGTTAATCCATTCGTTACATATTTAGTGTTGGATACATCCACCCTCCTCTGTATCGGGAGCACGATGCCATTTGGTGTACGTTTGGAGATAACAATGTCCTGAATAAAGACTGTGCAATTCTAGGACGTTGAGTTCCTTCTACTACAGTTGCTCCGTGTCTGTGTGCCTCGTGGAAATTGTCAGCTACTTGCTCGGCGAGCCCTAGAAGTGAAGCAGGAGTTTGGCAATGACTGGAACCCATTCATACAATAAAACACTCTATCCTAATCAATTCACTCAACACTAGTCTTTCGTCCGTAAGGACTAGTTGTTAAGGTCTCTTTGAGGTGTGGGAAAGAAACATCACCGAAAAAGCTCACATTAGCCAAAGAGTATGTATTTTGAATAATGCTATTATGTTGTTTTTTTACTGAACAAATGAAGTATCGGTATTATATGAAACTATCTTCATATCACTCCAAAAGGATTTCCCTTCGTGATGTTACGTATTAATAAGCAGAAAAGAGACTCTCTTTTCTGCCTGTATAATTACCCCATATTAACGGATTAATTTAATTAACCCATCCGATGATAATCGGAGGTAGTAACAAAGGTTCCTATGCTCCGAAAGGAGCTAAATCAGTATACTACTTAAGCATGACACTAGATGATAGTGGAGTAATAATTTTATTTTACCCCTATCATGTGCATACTTATAAATTAAACATCTTTTACAAAGGATATCAATACAGGCGACGTCGAAATACATAGGTGCTGCAGAATTATGCGGTAAACACATCAAGCTTTCAAAACACTAGCTTCACTAATAGAAATAACAGTGCAGGTTAAACTGGTCATTCGAACATGTGAGTGTACTTGACCTTTTCACCCCTATTGTGCACAAGAACACTGTAGGTTCCTTGGTGATTGATTCCTCTAAAACTACAACATTAAGTTAAGATAAATGCCAATTACATTATTGCTTTAGAAAACCAACACCTTGTGCACATGAATAGTGTTACTGCAGATCGCATGTAGGTGCGCATGTTATTCAGAAAAACTTGGTGCTTGCTGTCTTCAAGATGTAATAATGTTAACTGTCTACCGGCTACTTATGTGGCGTAGTTATAATATAGCCCCGGACCTAGAGTAGTTCGGGGTTCACTCTTTTTCTGCCTAGTTAGTTTAATTTAGTTTAGTTTAGTTTAGTCGACAGATCAACATCACGGCACACGTGTGTAACCCTTAAATGCTCCGTTCTACTCCTAGTTCAAGCCTGAGTTCTGAGAAACTCATCTCAGTGCACGAACTCCGTAGCACCGGTGCGAAACTTGAAATACTTGGGTAGATTTTTAACTCGAAATTTTGCCAGAGCAGCGCCTTTCGACTACTCTTTTTCGATTTCCAACTGCCAAGAGATTTGTTACGTGCGCAGCAAATCACACGGGCGTCCGAACTCACTACCCAGAGACCAGGGAAAATTTTATTACTAGAAGTCCACGTGAAAAAAAAAAAACATCCCCGTCTTTTCTGCCTAGTGAAGTGAACCGTGTCAGGATTACCGTGACTAGGTGAATTATATTAAATGCAGATAATTCCTCAACTGTTCTAATATTAAAATAGAGTTAGTTATTTTACAAAACACGTTGGCCAAAGAATCCCGTGTCATGTTCCCCCGTCTAAAGATAGCTCGTGACCCTGTTACACAGAAAATGAAAAGGGAACCCGCTGGAATTTCGCTACACGTCCGTCTGTATGTTTGTCCGTCTGTCTGACTTTTCGTCTCTTAGTCTCTCTGTAGTTCTGTCTCTTTTTCTGTTTGTCTACCTCACTTTTATTCTCTTTCTTGCATTTGTTCTCTCTCTCTCTCTCTCTCGTCTCTCTCTCTCCGTCTTCGATCTCTCTCTCTCTCTCTCTCCTCTCTCTCTCCTCTCTCTCTCTCTCTATCTCTTTCTCTCTCTCTCTATTTCTCCTCTCTCTCTCTCTCTCTCTCTATCTCTTTCTCTCTCTCTATTTCTCTCTCGCTTCTCTCTCTCTCTCTCTCTCTATCTCTCTCTCTCTCTCTCTCTCTCTCTCTCTCTCTCTCTCTCTCTCTCTCTCTTTCTCTCTTTGTTTTATTCACTCTCCTTGCTTTGCAGTCGTATATATATGTATATATTTCTCACAACCTCTCACTCTTTCTCTCTATTATTGCTTTCGCTGTTTCTCACCATATATCTTATTCTACCTGTCCCTCTGGCAGCGTATGTGTCTCTCTCATATTCTCTCTTTCTCAGATATCTATAGCTGTCCATCTCACCCAACTCTCTCCCTCTTCCCTCTTTTCCTTCTTGTTTCAAATAGTTATTATTCTTTCTGACCCAGACATTTATTATCGTAAACAATGAAATAGGTAACAAAGAAATAATATCAATGCACTAGAGACATTTCCACGCGTGCTCCGTCTCCTCTTTCATTAGCTTGAGAAGAGTGATGATCCTAGTACTTTCTTCTGACATACAAATATCATACAAGATCAAGAACATCACGCGGCGTGGACTATAAGAAGATTTGCTTTACTAAAAGTTAAGAAATAGGAAGTTAGGTATGTTCAAATCCTGCGAAAAAGGGAGATAAACTAAACACGGACACAAGTTCACCATTATGAAGTTTATTGTCAGGAATGTACACTGTCCGTATTTAATATATCTCTCATTTTTCGTAAATATTACATATGCCTAACTGTTCTTATTTCCTTTTGTGATATTCTGCTGCAGCCGTTGCTGCTCTTATCTATAACTAAAAGTTAGATGCATATGCTTTACAATACGTCGCAGTCAACCCCAATATTTTTGGCTGTTTGTGATTTCTTGGCAAGTTTTACGTTCAGTAGTTTGCCATTGCTTTCTGAACGACCATTGTATGAAATACTAGCGCAAGTTGGTCTGCTGCCAAATTGCCAGCGGCTGGGTTTCGAAGGTGGTATGTGGGATTACGAATTGTGTTCGTAACTGCTTCACCACAGAGCCAACTCTACAGCTGGTCTAATAGGGCACATGTCGAGTTCATACACAACTTCGCCCTATTGCCAATGGATGGTGTTTGTCGATCAAGAATGATGATGACCATTCATTTCATTCTCTGGCGCTGAAAGTTTGGAGCCATGAGTTCTAAGATGGCTGGTAAGGCATATTTGGGCTCGAAATGTTCTTTGACAATGTGCGTCATCATCATCATGCGCCATGCCGGTAAGCATGGTGGTCATGTTTTGCCATCTCACTCGATCACTAGAGCTGCAGGTCAGCTCAGTGTTCTTGTCTCGACCCTACAACGTGGCCAAACCATCCAGGTATTCACTTTGCTGCCCTCCCCTTGCTTTCTTCCCCTCGGTCTTGCCAGTTGTCACAAATTTCTCCAATTTATTTCTTCTCATAATGTGATCAAAATATTTTGACTGTCTACGTCTAATTTCCCTAATCAGTTTACGATTTTCACTTGTTTCTTGTAGGACTTGGTTATTGGCTTTTCTGTCTGTCCATGGTATTCTTTGCACTTTCCTCAGAAATCACATTCCCACAGCCATCAAATATTGTTCACCTTGTGTGCTCATTGTCCACGCTTCACATAGATACAAAAGCACAGGTTCTATGTAGCACTTCAACACTTTTTTTCTCGTTTTAGTTGACATCTTTTTATTGGACAGTATGTTTTTCATCTAGTAAACGGCTGCCTTCGCCATGGCGATTCTCGTTCTAATCTCTTCAAGGCATCTCCCATTAGATGGTATGACTGGTCCGAGATATTTGTACGGATTCACTTGGTTAAGAATAGTCCAATTTACTTGTATATAAAATTGTGTATTTCCTTCTTCTTAGTTACGACCATAATCTCTATCTTCTTACAATTTAATTCTAACTCAAGTTGTTCACTGTGTGCACCAATCTAATCTGCTAAGTGTTGCAAATCTTGCTCATTGTCTGTAATCAATGATGTATCATCCGCATATCTAATGTTATTTATGTTATGTCCCACTATTCTTTTCATATCGTTAACATTTCTGATTATATTTTCAATGGATACAATTAGTTGAACTGCCGTAAAACTGCAAACATGTAAAAATAATACACAGGAACACGGAATAATGCAGCGTTACAGAACACAGTTAGGGGGAAGAAAGGACGCTACGATGACTAGCTCTTATCAGCAAACAAATAGAAGCAATCACAACATATAAATGTTATTGAATAGAGGAAAAAGCAGCGACTGCAGCTGGATATAACGATATGAGCTGCAAAGATTCCATCCGATACTCCCAGCTACTCCGCCTTCGTCGTATCTGTCAGGATGATAATAACTTCCTCGAGAAAGCCCATGAAATGCTTGACTTTTTCCGCAGACGGTCCTACCCAGAGAACGTCTTGTCCACAGCTTTCTGTCGATAGCCCAAGTGTCACCGCCTCACCTTTAGATATATTTATTAGAGGGCTGCAACTCCAGCCCAAGAGATAGAAGGGAGTCGCTCAGGGAACCGAGTAATCTAGAGCCTTCTCGAAAGACTGGTCATCGAGTCCATGGTTCCGTGGACACTGATGTGGCCGCCTAATGCGGGGTCCACGAGGAACTCGGACAGAGTTACCGCCCGTGTCGGATTGGACACGAGGAGACCGCAGAGGACGACGGACTTGAGAGAGGCAACAAGGCCTGCCTGAGAGGGACTCAATAGATATTCATAGATATATATTACATATGCTAGTAGTGTGCTAGATTGTTGTATGACAACTATGTGTTGATGTTTAACTATCTGTGATATGTGTAATATAGCGCGGGCTGTTAACCCACTGCGCCACCTGTATATTCAATACAAAAAATGTTCTATATCATAACGAGCGAAGTTATTGTTGCCTGTGTGAACCCGAGCTCAATACCCCGCTAAGAGCAAGACGATGACAGGCTTTTTGGGGCTAGTTTTTCCCGGGTTTTTGGGATAGAATGTTTTGTGAAAGACTATTAAATGCCATGTAAAATTACTTAATTAATCATATCAAATTCATTTTGGTAACACAGATTGTTAACTGTACAAGTTTACAAAAGTTAGTAGCTATCTAGCGAGAAAATAGAATTAATCTGAGTCCCTCAGCAGCGTCACAACAGTGCCTCCGGGAGTGTGC
>JACEFZ010009328.1:0-7500 GCA_014155875.1 Cepaea nemoralis
GGGGTTTTGTTGAAAAATTTGGGGGGGGCCCTTTTTTTTTCCACACGTGTCTGACTGTCTTACATGTCACACGCGCTCGTGCCCAGCACGAGGTGGCCCTCATGTACGATTCGGTCTACCTGCTGGCCCACGCGCTCCAGCGCTACGATAAGTCAGCCATCTTGAAGCCGGTCAACGTCACCTGCGACAACCCGTCTCCATGGACTTCCGGTCCGAGCTTGTACTCCTTCCTGCACCAGGTGAGTCCATTGTTGTTGTATCTTACACCAGGTTAGTCCATTGTTGTTGTATTAGGGACGTTCATTTGAAACCTGTTACAATGGCTTTATTACAAAAGCATGAAAGAAACATTAACAAGTGTGGTAGAATTAAACAAATAATTAATTTTTAATGAATTATGTACCATGGGTTGGTCAGATGAAGTCGCCGTAGGCATTCAGGCAAGCATCCCATTGCTTAGGTAGGCGGCGAATGCCGTCCGTAAAAAAAGGATTGTGGTTGCTCACTGAACAAAGTGTTTACCGCGTTCATTACGTCTGCAACTGTGTGATATCGTTCACCTTTGAGAGCTTTTTTTTAGAGGTCCGAACAAATGAAAATCACATGGTGACAAATCAGGACTATAAGCTGGATGTTGCAGAATTTACCACTTCTTCCTTTCTAATGCTTCCTGCACAATCTTTGCGACATGCGGACGAGTTAGTTAGTAAGTTAGTTATTCGACAGATCATCCTCATTGCATATCGAACCATTCAATCCATAAGTGCTCGGATCCCCTCCTCAGCAAATCCCGTAGCGTGTAGCGGCTAACGACACCAGTTCTGTGTTGGTTTATCAGTCTTCTTTGGCTTCCTGCGTAGTGTTCTTGTTTGGCCACCCCTCTTTTAATTTGCTGTTCTCGCAGTCTGGCCATGGTTGTAGATTCACAATCATCACTTGGTTCTCGCAAAAGTCTTACTTCTCGTAGAGCATTCAGAATGTCAGCCTGGTCCATGGCGCGTCCGCCCTCCACAATAGCGTTACCAGCGAGCTTGTCAGCCCGCTCATTCCCTTGTACTCCCGCATGCCCTGGCACGAAGATGAAACTAATCTTTGCCAGCCGAGACCCCTCCAGAGACAGCAACCATTCTCTTCGGATCCACCCCATCTCTATCCTCTTTAGCATTCTCATTGAGTCACTAAGGAAACATGCCCTAGTGAATGTCTGTGTCTCGAGCCATGTTATTGCTTTACTTACTGCCATGACTTCCATAGTCAGGCTACTTGTGGTCTCAACAAAAGCACCAGAGTCCTCCTTCACAATTCTCCTTCCGGCCCGAGCCGTAAAGGCCCATGAGCTTCTCACATGTAAGACAACCGACCCATCTGTGTAGATGACAGCATCACCGTCTAGCGAATTCTCGAAAATCAACGCTTGTACTTCAGCCTCAACAGCAGCCGGATTTTTTTGTCGGCATTTTCTATCTAGTTGGATGCAAAGTGAAAAGGATGTGCGGAAATCTGTTGGCACTTGTACCCACCCCTCGCCAGGTTCTAAGTCCTCAAGTGAACACACCTGTTGAAGAATGTCTTCAGCTTGACCCATCCACGACCGTCCTCTTTTTAACCTGCTGCCCTTCCCCTTCATAATTGCACTATGCAGTGGATGTTGTGTGTTTGCGTTAATTCTGAGGTAGGCGCGTGCCCTGCAAACTTGTATTCTCTCTTCAATGGTTGGAAAATCAAGAAGGTAGCGCATCGCCCTGCATGCTGTATCTCTTGTACATCCAAGAATAATGCGCATAGCTTCATTCTGTACCCTTTCCATCCTTTCTATCTGCTTACGGCTGAGAGTCAGGATTGCCATCAATCAATCAATCATGTGCCATGCCGGAAAGCGTGGGCGGTCATGATTCGCCATTTCACTCGATCACCAGAGTCGTGGATCAGCTCAGTGTTCCTGTCTCGTCCATGCCATGTGGCCAAGCCATCCAGGTATTTTCCTCTCGGTCTTCCTCTTGGTCTGTTCCCTTCGATCATGCCAGCTGTCACTAAGTTCTCCAGTCCATTTCTTCTCATAACATGTCCAAAAAATTGTGACTGTCTATGTCTAATTTCTCTAATCAGTTTACGATGTTCATTTGTCTCTTGTAGTACTTGGTCATTGGTTTTTCTATCTGTCCATGGTATTCTTTGCATTTTCCTCAGAAACCACATTTCTGCAGCCATCAGATGTTTTTCTGCTTGACTGCACATTGTCCAAGTTTCACATCCATACAAAAGAACAGGCTCTATGTATCCCCTCAACATTCTTTTTCTCGTTTCAGTTGACATCATTTTATTGGTCAGAATGTTTTTCATCTTGCTAAAGGCTACTTTCGCAATGGCGATTCTTGTTCTAATCTCTTCAAGGCATCTCCCATCAGATGTTATAACTGTTCCAAGATAATTGTACCGATTCACTTGTTGAAGAATATTTCTATTTACTTGTATATTACATTGTGGTACTTCTTCCTTCCTACTGACGACCATAACCTGAGTCTTTTTACAATTTAATTCTAACCCCAGTTGCTCACTGTGTACAATAACAGCGTCTACTAATTGTTGCAGATCCTGTGCATTGTCTGAAATCAATACTGTATCATCTGCATATCTAATGTTATTTATGTTTCGTCCTCCAATGATGATTCCATTTAGGTCTTCTACATTTCTGAAAATATTTTCACTGTATAGGGAAAAAAGATCTGGAGACATTACACATCCCTGCCTTACACCTCTCTTAATAGGTTGATATTGTCCTACTTCATTATCAATCCTTATGGCAGCTTGTTGTTTCCAATATATGTTTTTTATAAGTCTAATGTCTTTCCCATCAATTTGTAGATCTGCAAGCATATCCACAATGTTGACATGTCTAACTCTATCAAAAGCCTTTGTGTAGTCAATAAAGCAAAGATGTATATCCTTGTTTACTTCTATAGCACGTTCAATAACTGTTCGCAGCATATACACAGCATTTACTGTACCCTTTCCTTCTACAAACCCGCATTGTTCTTCCCCTATTTCAGGTTGTATTTTCTTCCTCACTCTTTGCATGATAATTCGTAACAAATTCTTTGTGATGTGACTCATTATACTAATTGTTCTATGTTGATCACATTCTAAGGTTCCTGATTTCTTTGGGATTGCAATAAATACAGAGTTACATAATTCAGAAGGTATATCTCCAGTATCATATAACGTGTTCAGCAGTCTAGTGACTTGCTCTAGTCCAAATTCTTCTAAAGCTTTAATCATTTCTGTTGTGATGTTATCTAGACCGGGGGCCTTGCCAGCTTTCATATGCTTAAGAACATTTTGAACCTCCATCTTTAAAATTTCTGGTCCTTCATTATTAAATCTAATAGCATACTGTTCCTCTCTGTTATCATTATACAGGTCTTTCACATAATCTGTCCATACATGTAGAATCTGATCTTTTTCTATTATGATTTTGCCATCTTTAGTTTTTAGACAGCCTGTTGATGTACTTGTTCTTTTATTAGTAAGTTCCTGAATTCTTTTGTGCACTAATTTGGTACTTTGACTGTTGTGTTGTTTTTCAATTTCTAAGCACTTTTCCTCAAGCCATGATTCTTTTGCCTTCCTACATAATATTCTGACTTGTCTATGAATTTCTTCATATTTGGCAGGATTATTTTTGTTGAGTCTTCTTGTTTCCATTAAGTGTAAAATTTCCTCAGTCATCCATTTCTTACGACCCACCTTCTTTAATTTTGGAATAGTTGTTTCTGCAGCCACATTGATTGTATTCTTTAACATCTCCCATTGATCATCCACATCCTGGAATAGGATCTCTAGATCAGACAATATTTCAAATCTGTTCTGTACTTCTATGTTGAATTTGTTTTGTATTTCCTTGTCATTACTCAATGTACACAAGTCATATTTAGTGTTTCCTGTTATATACTTGACTTTCTTCAACTTTATCCTCAATGTTCCTGTGAGTAATCTGTGGTCACTATAACAATCAGCACTGGGAACTGTTTTTGCTACTGTTAGCGCGTTTCTAAATCTTCTGCTAATGAGAATGTAGTCAATCTGGTTTCTAATCCTGCTATCAGGACTCCTCCAGGTCCATAATCTTCTAGGGTGTTGCTTGAACCAGGTGTTTCCTACAATCATTTCCTGTTCTTTTGCCCACTCCACGAGTCTGTATCCTCTTTCATTTCTCTCTCCTAAACCATAGTTTCCTACTGTGTATCTATCCCCTTGATTTCCTACTTTTGCATTGAAGTCCTCTATTATGATGTTTATTTCTGAATTTTTACATTTCTTTAAGGCAGACTCTATGTCATTATAAAATTCCTCTACACTATCTTCACTGGACTCTCCTGTTGGGGCATATACCTGAATAACATTTATGTTAAAAGGTCTGCCACTCAATTTAACTAGTAGAACTCTGTCCGACAAGGCCCAATATCCCTGAACAGACGTTGATGTTTTCAGGTCCAAAATTATTGCCACTCCCCTATGTCGATCTTCACCTCCAGAATAAATAATCTTAAAATCTTTATGTATCTTGATGCCTGCTCCTGTCCATCTCGTTTCGCACATACCTAATATATTAATTTTTTCTCTTTGAATTTCTTCTGTTATGTTCTCTAATTTTCCGTCGTTGTTTAACGTCCTAACGTTCCATGTTCCTAATTTTAATGTCTCTGTCCTTGTCTTGCGATGATCAGTCTTTAAGCGAATCATAATAAACTAGGCATCGCGTACTCAAAAACAGACATGACCAGCCCCTCGTACAGAAGATATAGATGGCGCTGCTTACAGTTTGCTGCCGCCATCACCCGCATCGCAGCCAAACCCCGCTTGGCCTTTGTTATCACCTTGTCTATGTGCTCATTATAAGCAAGGCTTCGATCAAACCGTATCCCTAGGTATTCATTGCCTGCGTTCTTTCCACCGTCTCTGAACACAGCTTTACAGTTGGTGTTGGAGTGTTGACAATATGATTATTCAACGAGAACCAAGTCACTGTTGCCTTTGTTGGGATGACCATTGCCCCAGCTTCACCACACCAAGTACTTATGCGATTGAGTTCGGTTTGTAGTTCCACAGCAACCTCCTCTCTATCCTTACCCTGACGATACACTAAAACATCATCGGCATATGACAATGTTCTACCAGGTCCAGTGATCTGCTCACTGGTGATTCTCACTGTGTAGGCGTTGAACAGTACCAGAGATAATGGTGATCCCTGTGGTAGGCCAGAATATTCTCTTGTTGGTTCCGAAGTCCAACTGCCACATCTAACAACTACTTTCAGTTGGAAGAGAGCTGCAGCGATCCAACTAAAGAGGAATGGACTTATATTGAGTTCAAGAAGCTGAAGCATTAAAATTTCCAATGGTACTCTGTTGTATGCGTCCTCAAGATCAATCGCTGCAGCAAAGGTTTCAGTGCCTGTGTGGAAACCTTCATAGACATCATGGGCAAAAACTGCTGCATTGGTCCAGGTTTCTCTTTTTGGATGATACCCACCCAGGGTAGGTGGGAAAACACCTTGCAGACGAGCATTCTCGTGCAACAAAATCACACCGCGAGAAAGCATGCCGGGTCGTTTATTCTTGATGGCTTTTTGCAGCTTGTCTAGTGTTTGCAAGTAGTGGCTAGAGTTGATGTTGACACCAGATTCTTTAAAGTCGGCCAGCAATAGCCCTTCATGGTCAAAAGATGCGCTCAGCATAACCTTACCAGCGGAAACCTGTAACTTGACTTTTTTGGCTTTTGATAATCCAGCATGCTTCCACTGCATGCTCTCTCTTTTGCTGCTCGGCTCAAAGTGGAGACACCATGATTCATCGCCTTCCACTATGAAGAAGAGAAATGCATCACCCTCCATTCTGTAACACAGCAAGTGGTTCAAACACCATCCCATGCGTTCCTCTTTTTGGTGGTCGGTCAACATCCATGGTACCCACTGTGAACACACCTTCTGATATTGCAGTTTCTTACGAATGACCTTTTGAGTTGTCCCAATTGACACATCAAATTCTTTCGCTAGTTGACGTATGCTTCGGCAATGGTTCACGTGTACTGCTGCATCAGTTTTGTTGATGTTTGTTTTTCTATTGCAACGATATACACTTGATCCGGCCGTCGAAGATCTGTCGTGAACTGACGTCCTTTCCGAAATATTCGTACCCAGTCTGTCACTGTTGTCTTCGACACACATTTTTTCACCGTACGCAGCCTGTATTCGTCGATGAATGTCCACTGGTCGACATCCTTCAAATGAAAGAAACTGAATCACCGCTCTTTGAGCTTCTTTGGGCGGATTTCGGATCAATCCGGCCATTTTCTCAACAGTCAGAAACAGAACCTATGCATCATGGGACAATAAGCACTTGCTGTTTTATTCATTGGTCAGTACTTATCACATGACTATGGCATGATCATGTTCAACGTACGCAATTACGCGCGGTGCGGCACGAACAGATTTCAATTGAACGCCCCTTGTATATTACATCAGGTTAGTCCATTGTTGTTCTCCGTGGCGAAGTTTTTAAGCCGTTTGTTTGACTCGAGCTCCGAAGGTTGTGGGTTCGATTCCGGGCCGCGTCCTTCGATTCACGCGTGAAATTTTTCGGAGACTTCTGTGGGTCGTCGCTAGAGCTACGGAGTTCGTGCTTTGTGAGACGCTTTCCGCGCTGCATAAAGAGACCGAGCCATATGGGATAAAACCCGGTGCAATGAAGTCCACCCTGTCGACTTTAAGCGACTTTTGTTTTTTAGGCTAGTCCATTGTTGCTGTAATATACATCAGGTTTGGTCATATTTTTTCTTACACTAGTTTAGTTAATTGTCTTTAACAATCTAATTCACACACACACACACAAATCACTGATTTGTCATGTTGTTCTTTGTCTGCCGTCCCAGCCCCCCCCCCCCTCTTCTCCCCACACGGGCTATAGTAGAGGTGCCTTATAGTCTTAAGGAGTCTGTGCTCTTCTACCTGAGCATGCACGTTACAATGTAACCCCTACCTGTGGTCTACATGTATTACACTGCAATAGTATGCACTCTCCTGCATTCTCGGGACAAGCCTGGAACCTTCAGGTTGTTCTAACGTTCCTCAGCTACCTGGGATGACTGGGTATTGTTGACTGTTACTGACTATGCATTTGTTGACTGTCAGTTACTGACCATTATTGCTGAAACAAAGTTGGTTCCTTCTCTGACAGGTTCCCGTGAGAGCACTAATCTCTCTGGCAGGTTCCCGTGAGAGCACTAATGTAGTTGGTTGTCTCTCTGACAGGTTCCTGTGAAAGCACTAATGTTGTTGGTTCCCTTTCTGACAGGTTCCCGTGAGAGCACTAACCGGGGAGATAGTTCTTAAAGCTGGCAAGCGGCTGGACTTCAAGCTGGATATACTGCAGCTGACCACACGAGGGCTCATGAAGGTTGGTGCCTGTTTGTGGACACTTGTTGAGCTGTCCAGTTGGTTTCTCT
>JACEFZ010009328.1:12500-44737 GCA_014155875.1 Cepaea nemoralis
GTGTTTACTTGACCCCCCAGCCTCCAAATGCGTCCCGGTCTGTCTTCACCCAGTTCAGTATTCATTTTTGCTTATGTCATTTTCTGAAACATGTCAATTACCAATATGTGACTGTGATACTTCACTGTTCTAGCTGTTTGCCTTGTTATTGAAGCACAATTCTTGTTTTCGCTGATGCAGATTCTTGGACACGTCCGCTGGTATTGGCGTGTATTCCTTCTATTCAGTTTTCTAGCTGATTTCGTTCGTTTTCTCACAAGATTATGTAACGTGTATAGACAAGGCGACGAGCTGTATGTAACCTTCTGTGACAGCAGCAACATAATAGATCTGTCTAATGTGACAAATATAATCCTTGATTTAATCGTATTCCATATATTGTGATGTCCATAGGGTGGCGAGTGGAGGGTGTCGTCCGGGATTAACGTGACCCATGGAGAGAACATTTTCTACGGAAACCCGTTTGGCAACAAAACACTAATTGTCACCACGCTAAAGGTGAGTATTTGTTGGCCGGGCTGGAATGAATATCACAGATTCTATTGTCTGGAGGTTGTTCTCATGTTATGAATGTGTCTGCGTGTGTCGGTGTGTCTGTCACTATAACACGTCAATTGTCACAAATGGGTGTGTGTTACTATATATCATTTCGATTGTTACATATGGTTGTGTGCCGTTTAATTGTCACATATGGCTGTGTTTGTTACTATAACACGTCAACTGTCACATGTGCGCGTGTGCGTGCTGGAAATTGTTATATGTAATGCCCAACTTGAAGTCTGATTGTGTCACTGGACGCCTGATTGTTTCATTCGTGGCCTGATTGCGACATTGGTTGCCTGAATGCGTCACTGGTTGCCTTACTACGTCACTAGTTGTCTGATTACGTCGCTGGTTGCATGATACAGACATCCTTGTGTATCCTCGTGCATCAGGTCTTCATTTATAGACAGCACCATCTTCCCAGTATGTCACGGTTGCTCGTAAAATTATTAATAAAATTGCTCGTGACTAGCAGGCTAGCATGGCGGCGTGGTGCTCGTGTGTTCCAATCCTAAACAAGACAGGGATGTAAACAAAATATGACCGTGTCTGCCAGACTGATCCAGCCTAACATGGCTACCAGGACAGGTTCTAAGCTGTGGACGCCACAGATGTCATGTGAACCTCGTCTCCCATTGGGTGATGTAGCTACCACAATATATCCAAATGTTTTACAGGCGCAGAAAGTGGTCCTTGAGTCGCTTTACCTTTAACATCTTCGCTGCTCGACTTCAGATCCTGGATAACCAACAGAAGCTGCCCAGTGGCCAGCTAACTCAGCTGTCGAGTAAGTCCTCTTGTCTTCTGGCGGACCGGTCAGGTGACAGACAGCCTGGAGGTCTTGCTGGCCTGTTTCATGAGATTATCTTCAGCGTCAGGTGGAGGGCGCTGGTTTTACTGCCTGTCTGGTTCATGAGACAGCTGGTGCACAGGACAACTTTCTAGTGTTGTATGTTGGAAGTGCGGTTGTCGGACGTGCCGCTGAGACGAGCATAAGTAAGTTCATGGAGTTTTATGTCGAAGAGTCACTCACACCAACCTCCACATGTTTACCCACACTGTTCTCCACATGTTCACCCACACCATCCTCCACATGTTCACCCACACCGTCCTCCACATGTTCACCCACACCATCCTCCACATGTTCACCCACACCATCCTCCACATGTACACCCACACCATCCTCCACATGTTCACCCACACCGTCCTCCACATGTACACCCACACCATCCTCCACATGTTCACCCACACCGTCCTCCACATATTCACCCACATAATCCTCCACATGTTCACTCACACTATCCTTCACATGTACACCCACACCATCCTCCACATGTTCACCCACACCATCCTCCACATGTTCACCCACACCATCCTCCACATGTACACCCACACCATCCTCCACATGTTCACCCACACCATCCTCCACATGTTCACCCACACCATCCTCCACATGTTCACCCACACCATCCTCCACATGTTCACCCACACCATCCTCCACATGTTCACCCACACCATCCTCCACATGTACACCCACACCATCCTCCACATGTTCACCCACACCATCCTCCACATGTTCACCCACACCATCCTCCACATGTACACCCACACCGTCCTCCACATGTCCACCCACACTATCCTCCACATGTCCACCCACACCATCCTCCACATGTACACCCACACCATCCTCCACATGTTCACCCACACCATCCTCCACATGTACACCCACACCATCCTCCACATGTACACCCACACCATCCTCCACATGTACACCCACACTATCCTCCACATGTCCACCCACACCATCCTTCACATGTACACCCACACCACCTCCGGACAAGAACTCCGGTCACAGATATGAAACAGAGCCAGTAGAGGCGTGCCGAGACTGCAGACAGAAATAGAATGCTCTGACGCGAGGTCATGTGACTTTCAGATAAGAAATTCTGACATTCCTGTCTCTAAAGCTGAATACTCCTGCCTGTGACACCCTGGCCCAGTAGCGCATCCCTCACCTAAGCCTCGGGCAGGGCGTCAACGCCCGGTTTAGTTCGACATAAATTGTGGAGTTATACAGACATTGTGAATGCGCCATCCGTGAGCGTTACGCCGCTGCACGGAGACGGGGGCCCAGATCTGTTATCTGGCTTGTCCAAGAATACATCTCTCTAATTAAGTCTGTGATGTCCTCGACCTGGACAATCCTGCTCCTGAGATATGCTAATGAATCTATGTCCCAGAAGGTTCTTTATTCCGTAATATCTGTATCTGACGTGGCCGTGTGTGTGTATGTGTGTGTGTGTGTGTGTGTGTGTGTGATATGTAGTGGGTGTGTGATATGTAGCGTTTGTGTGTACATGTGTGTGTGTGTGTGTGTGTGTGTGTGTGTGAAGTATAGCTATTCAAAATGATGTTTTTGTGTGTTAGTTTAATTTAGTTTAGTTTAGTCTAGTTAGTTTAGTTTAGTAATCAAATCAAATCAAATCAACTTTATTAGGGTCACAAATTGGGCGCGCAGGCCCGTCTTACATTCGGCCCTTTCAATCACTCGTCTTTCGTTCATCAAGAGCATTATACATTTACATAGGAAGAAAAATAAACATTGTGAAATGAATGTTGTAAACATAAACAAGGCTAATTACCATGTTATGAAGCCCATCTCCCACCTATCCATACATCACCCCACCCACACAACCCAACCTACGCACACACACGCGCACCAAGGGACACATAAACACCCCCACCTACCCACACACACACACACACACCAAGGGACACATACATACCCCACCAACCGACCCATCCCCCTCCCGCACATCCCCCACTCACACACACTGCCCTCACCTGATCCCCCAACCAAAACACACTCGCCACCCACAAACATTCCCCCACCAACCCACACATCCCACGCCCATCCACATCTTAACCCACACATCCTCTCCCCACCCACACCTCAAACCACCCATCCCTTAGCCACATCTCCATCTACAATATATTCCCCACCCATGCACACAATCCCCCACCAACCCACACATCGCACATTCACTCACACATCCCCAAACCATACACACACATCCCCACCAACTGACATGTCCCTACCCCCCCCCCCCCCCCCCCCCCCACCCACACACACCTCCCTAACCACCCATACATCCCCAATCCACACACACACCCCACCAGCCACACATACAACTTCCACCCACCCACACATGCCTTAACCTAAACCCCCACCACGCAATCCCTCACCCGCACATCACATACACCCCCTACCATGCACTATTCCCAACCCACGCACCACACACACACATATCCCTCACCAACACATCCCCACTTACACACCACACACATATCCCCCACCCAGATACCTGGGTGTAGTAGATGGATCAACATCACGGCACACGGGTGTGTGTGTGTGTGTGTGTGTGTGTGTGTGTGTGTGTGTGTGTGTGATATGTAGTGGGTGTGTGATATGTACGTTTTGTGTGTGATATGTAGTGGTGTGTGATATGTAGCGTTTGTGTGTACATGGTTGTGTGTGTGTGTGTGTGTGTGTGTGTGTGTGTGTGTGTTAAAGTATACCTATTCAAAATGATGTTTTTGTGTGTTTAGTTTAATTTAGTTTAGTTTAGTATAGTTAGTTTAGTTTAGTAGATGGATCAACACCACGGCACACGGGTGCAACCCATAAGTGCTCCGTTCTCCTCCTAACTCAAACCTGAGTCTGGAGAAACTCAGCTTAGTGCACGAACTCCGTAGCACCGGCGAGGATCCTGAAATACTTTGGGTAGAATTTTAACTCGAAATTTTGCCCGGGCAGCGCCGTTAGGCTACTCTTTTTCGATTTCAACTGCCAAGGGATGTTTTTACGTGCGCAACAATACACACGGGCGTCCGATCTCACTACCCAGAGAACAGGGGACATTTTATTACTAGAGGTCCACGAGAAGAAATCCCGGTCCTCTCCGGGGCATGAACCCGAGACCACTGAATGACTGTACCTCGATACCACGCAGCCCCCTAAACGTGTGGTATGTCTATGTGTGTGTATGTGTGTACTGAAGTATAGTTAGCGTACTATGCGCTGGTTGACGTGATGGGGTGAGGTTCTACCACATGTGGTGATGGTCTTGCCACGTGTGGCAATGATAATAGAGGTGAAGGATGTCAAGTGTTGGGATTGCATGTTGATGCCGGTTTATTTTTCTCAGCTCAAATCTCAGCTCTTTACCACCAGTGTGTGGGAGATTTCTCCAGGTGTCACCTTGTCGGTAGCTGCCATGTCATTAATAATTCACACCCACACACACACACACACACACACACACAAGCACACACACAAGCACACACACAAACACACACACACAAGCAAACACACAGACACACACTCACACACAAGCACACACAATCACACACACACACACACTCACACACACAAGCACACACACAGACACACACTCACACACAAGCACACACACTCACACACACACACACACACAAGCACACACACACAAGCACACACACTCACACACACAAGCACACACACACACACACAAGCACACACACAAACACACAAGCACACACACAGACACAAACACACACACACACACACACACGTTTGTAGATCGGTATCTCTTATATCTGTGTTTGTAGATCGGTTCTCTTATATCTGTGTTTAAAAAGTCGTTTAAAAGTCGACAGGTTCGACTTCATTACACCGGGTTTTATCCCATATAGCTCGGTCTCTTTCTACAGCGCGGAAAGCGTCGCACAAAGCACGAACTCCGTAGCTCTAGTGACGACCCACAGGAGTCTCCGAAAAACTTAACTCGTGAGCCCGGAATCGAACCCACAACCTTCAGATCCCGAGTCAAACGGCTTGACCACTTCGTCACGGAGACTCCAAAACCTGTGCTATTCATAACACAATATCTGTGTTTGTAGATCGGTATCTCTTATATCCGTGTTTGTAGATCAGTATCTCTTATATCTATATTTGTAGATCAGTATCTCTTATATCTGTGTTTGTAGATCGGTATCTCTTATATCTGTGTTTGTAGATCAGTATCTCTTGTATCTATATTTGTAGATCGGTATCTCTTATATCTGTGTTTGTAGATCAGTATCTCTTATATCTGTATTTGTAGATCAGTATCTCTTATATCTGTGTTTGTAGATCGGTATCTGTCATAAGTCGGGGTGCCCCACCGGCTAGATGAATGTATTATTCACTGGCGAGCAACCCCAAATAGTCAGAAACTGACTAGGGACAAAATCTATATGGCTGAACTATAGATTAGGCCCATGAATATCCAACGTACAGCTCTAAGTGGCTCGTTACAAAATTGAAATGAACTGTGCTGAATATTCGCCAAGGAATAGGAAGAGAAGGTTAGCTAGGATAGATTTTTAAGTCTGAATTAAAGTTTAAGGACAACTATCCTAGTACAGGTTTTTCTCCCTGACTGCTCCTTTCCTTGGTGTGTAAGTGAACCCCCACCAATGTACACAACAACACGTGTGCACAATTGGAAAAAAATATACTGACAGAACTATGAGTTACAATACTACAACATTTATTTGCTAATCATAACAATAGACATCGGATGATTGTCAATATGAGGATGATAAAATCATATAACATATTGTGATGAGAAACATTACGTAACTTTACTTGTTACTTCATCTATCTGGAACTGTGGTCCAGATCCCCACTCTCCAGTAGACTCAAAAAAGAAACAGCTTGCCGGTATTCTGACGATCCTGTCAGTCCTGACACTCCTAGTCAGTAGTCTCTAGTCTTGAGATCTATAACATAGGTGCTCCTTGTGAGAGCTTGAAAGAAAGTCAAGAATGTGTTATATCAGTTCTACATCAGCGCAATCCTAATTAAAACATATCATAACACAAACATATACAATGACCAGTCTGGCCAAGTTTATCTTCCAGCTCTACTGTGTTCACCATCCTCCTTCTCCCTACTGTCTTTAGTCTGGGACGGGCTTTTCAATTGTCTCACACGCCTGTAATGATTACATTTCTGCCGCCCCATGTCCATGTCGCTACTACAGAAATTCTGTGTCGTACAGCCGCTCCGTCCAATGTTAGTTTAGCAGCTCACAGGGTCGGTAAGGGTATTATAATAATGCCTGATCATCCGGGCTTACAAGCCGTGACCAATAGCTGTGCCAGGTTTCCATGCATTACCGTGGACGCACGCCCACAATACACTGAGAAAGTTTAGCACCATATACCCTATACTACCAATTGTGGGTAATGTCTGTACCATTACACCTCTGCTTCCAACACAATCATTGGCCAATGTGCCAATGCGCAGACAATAGCATAACACTTCATATTGGTAAGTTTGCATATGACAAATCAATATATCAAACATCCAATACACATAAACATATTGATTAAACTAGACATATTATGATACTTTAACATCATAGCATAATGCACTAGTTAGTTACTGCTGTTGTAAGAATTAAATAAATAGTCAGTTGACTATAATCTGTACAACAAATGCACACACCAAAAAGAGACTAGTCTAGTTTAGAAAGAAATGGCAAGCATCTGCTACGACACCTCAAGTATATCTAGACCAGACCTGCCTTCCATAAGTTTCTACTTCTCAGAAGCACAACGATATTGAACATAGAACTTAGAAAGAACACTCAAGTAACCTACGCCAAAGATAGTTCTTGCAATAACCTAGATCAGATATAGACTGGAATTCAGTACATACACCTAAAATACTTAGTTACTAAGAAATCTACATTTACTCTCTCTTCTCACCTGTTCGAATGTCTGACTTATTCTAAAGGGACCAGGTCTGCATGGGTTTTTATACCTAGCCTAGAAGTAGACCCTTATCTCCCAGGAATTCAAGTCATCAATGCTTCCTTTATCTCCCCCTAGCTTTAATTGAAATTATCACTGCAATTGGCCATCACACCTAGCTCCTCTCTGTCTGGTACACAGTCCACAGGCCCAGTGTTAATTGTCCTTATCAGCTCTGTTTTCACACATTCCTGAGTCTGCCAGTCAGAGTGGACGGGGCTTGTTTACCGCCCTGGGGCTATTATCTCTCCCTGTGTCAATGTTGTTCACACCTGGGCGATTTCCTAGCTATGCTTATCAGGTGTCATGTCAAGGGAACAATTAGGTTCTCATGGTCAACAGCCAGTTTACAACTCTGTTGGTAAACCAGGTTTGCTTGCGTCATGCCTGGTTGGTTTTAATTACTATTCAGTCCCCTGAGTCTGCCCTCCCGTCTGGCTGGATTGATAACCTCTGGGGGTGACCGGTACCGGTGTCAAATTAACTTCCCAAATAGAAAGCCATTCATGGTGGTTTGTTTACTTGCAGGTTTTGCAAGCTTACGTCAAGACAGTATAGCCTTGAATATAGAGAAAACAGTTTTGTTCGTCTGTTGATCCTCTACATGGCCCATCAAAAGTGAACCGAAAATTGTTCTGGGAAGTAAAGGCTGCCAATTCGTGACAGTATCTCATATATCTGTGTGTGTAGATCGGTATCTCTTTTATCTGTGTGTGTAGATCGGTATCACTTATATCTGTGTGTGTAGATCAGTATCTCTTATATCTCTGTGTGTAGATCGGTATCTCTTTTATCTGTGTTTGTAGATCGGTATCTCTTATATCTGTGTGTGTAGATCGGTATCTCTTATATATGTGTGTGTAGATCGGTATCTCTTATATCTATATTTGTAGATCGGTATCTCTTATATCTGTGTGTGTAGATCGGTATCTCTTATATCTATATTTGTAGATCAGTATCTCTTATATCTGTGTGTGTAGATCGGTATCTCTTATATCTATATTTGTAGATCAGTATCTCTTATATCTGTGTGTGTAGATCGGTATCTCTTATATCTATATTTGTAGATCGGTATCTCTTATATCTGTGTGTGTAGATCGGTATCTCTTATATCTGTGTGTGTAGATCGGTATCTCTTATATCTGTGTTTGTAGATCAGTATCTCTTATATCTATATTTGTAGATCAGTATCTCTTATATCTGTGTTTGTAGATCGGTATCTCTTATATCTGTGTGTGTAGATCGGTATCTCTTATATCTGTGTTTGTAGATCGGTATCTCTTATATCTGTGTTTGTAGATCAGTATCTCTTATATCTATATTTGTAGATCAGTATCTCTTATATCTGTGTTTGTAGATCGGTATCTGTTATATCTGTGTTTGTAGATCGGTATCTCTTATATCTGTGTGTGTAGATCGGTATCTCTTATATCTGTGTTTGTAGATCGGTATCTCTTATATCTATATTTGTAGATCGGTATCTCTTATATCTGTGTGTGTAGATCGGTATCTCTTATATCTGTGTGTGTAGATCGGTATCTCTTATATCTGTGTTTGTAGATCAGTATCTCTTATATCTGTGTTTGTAGATCAGTATCTCTTATATCTATATTTGTAGATCAGTATCTCTTATATCTGTGTTTGTAGATCAGTATCTCTTATATCAAATCAAATCAAATCAAATCAACTTTATTAGGGTCACAAATTGGGCGCGCAGGCCCGTCTTACATTCGGCCCTTCCAATCACTCGTCTTTCGTTCATCAAGAGCATTATACATTTACATAGGAAGAAAAATAAACATTGTGAAATGAATGTTGTAAACATAAACAAGGCTAAACATGGAGAAAAATGTGTACATAAAAAGTATGTGACGTAAAAGTAGTGATGCCAGCGCGTCCCCCCCCCCCCCCCCCACACACACACACACACACACACACACACACCACACACACACTCTCTCTCTCTCTCTTTCACTCTCACTCTCACTCATTCCCTCTCACTCAGTATCTCTTATATCTGTGTTTGTAGATCGATGTCTCTTATATCTGTGTTTGTAGATCGGTATCTCTTATATCTGTGTTTGTAGATCAGTATCTCTTATATCTGTGTTTGTAGATCAGTATCTCTTATATCTGTGTGTGTAGATCGATATCTCTTTTATCTGTGTGTGTAGATCGATATCTCTTATATCTGTGTGTGTAGATCGGTATCTCTTATATCTGTGTGTGTAGATCGGTATCTCTTATATCTGTGTTTGTAGATCAGTATCTCTTGTATCTATATTTGTAGATCAGTATCTCTTATATCTGTGTTTGTAGATCGATGTCTCTTATATCTGTGTGTGTAGATCGGTATCTCTTATATCTGTGTTTGTAGATCGATATCTCTTATATCTGTGTGTGTAGATCGATATCTCTTATATCTGTGTTTGTAGATCGGTATCTCTTATATCTGTGTTTGTAGATCGGTATGTACCTCAGTCTTGTATGCGTGTTTGTAGATGTTCATCGCCGCAATCTCGGATGTGAATGTTCTCATCTATGAGTTTCTATAAAATATTTCACTCGGGATTGACGACACGGAAAACGATGCTGTGTTTTCTGTAGTCTTGTGGAAGCAGACACCTGAACGCCGAGACAAACGAAGTACGTGTGTGTACTCAATCTTGTCTACTGTGACAACTACAGCTGATGTCACTAGATTGTTTTATTTGAAAATGGCGTTTCAATTTTTCAAGCTCCAAAACTCACACGGGAAATGTAGAGTTTCCCTCGCGGGAATTACCTTAATCCTGTTTTCGGGAATTTCTCCCATTTCAATTACACTTGGCTGAGCACTGGTTGTTTCTGGGAGGCAAGATGGCGGATTACGTCGTCTGTGACGTCGTGAAAGGCGCTGCAAGCCTGGACATTTATGGCTTTCTGCGTGGCTGCGTCCTGCCTGGAGGACTGCCCAGGGAGAGATCGTCTAGTTAGAGATAGTTCAAGGTTGTCACAAACTGGTTACTGCGTGATTTACACCAGGACTGGTCGTGGAAATAACAGATAAATCCTGAAAATGAAGCGTTATTGTTGGAAAATATTGCCTTTATTCATTGTAGATTCTTAGCACAAATATATGACTGAATTTTGTAGTTTTATCGTCTGTTTTCTTTCTCTAGAATGGCAACATATTCTCAAATAAACTAGCAACTGTTATCCATTGAATGGCAACATATTCTCAAATAAATTGACATTTGTTATCCCTAGAATGGCAACATGTTCTCAAATAATCTGACAATTGCTATCCCTAGAATAGCAGCATATTCTTAATTAAACTAGCAACTGTTATCCCTAGAATGGTAACATATTCTCATATAAACTGACATTTATTATCCCTAGAATGGCAATATATTCTTAAGGAAATCACCTATAAGCACACAGGAAACATTGTTTTCCACTACGACTGATCGCCAACCACAGAAATCAGGTGGATATATTGGTCTGTATGTAAATGTCATCGATCCAAGGCGGCCGAATCAATGATGCATGCCCTACATGGCTTTGATTGATTGTTGGGCTGGCGGCAGCGCGGTGTTAATGATCATTGCTGGGTAGATTTCGTGTGATGCCTGTTTGATTGTGGAATTCATGCTGATTTTATAGCCCACCATTATTTACAGTCAACTATCGTCATTATCATCAAGTGGCTCGGTCGTACAGTGGAAATGCGTGGAGCTATGTTCACCTCCAGCCGCATGGCGTCGGGGCTGGGTGTTCTCCTGACGGCCCAGGGGTCGTAGCCTCGAATTCGCTGACAACATGGCTGCCAGGGCATGTCTTGGGTGGTGAAGGTGGGCGGTCGGAGTGTTCTGACCCACTGAGTGACGTTTGGTCTATAAAACGTGGACTGACCATCATATACCCGATGCTCCCTAAGGCATGTAGACGAGTCCTGTACTGTCATGTGTTGACAGTCAGCGGCGGACAGACTGTCCTCTTGCTGGTCTGATAACTCCAGCTCTGTGTGCGTGTGTGCGTGCCTGCGCGCGCGCGCGTGCGCGTATGCATACGTGTGTATCTACCAACCATAAGGTTTTTCTCTTACCCTAGCCTAGATATGGAGTTAGAACTCAAATATACTGCCATCATCACCCCAGAACAGCTTCAGCACGATGAACAGTTGTGCACGACGGATAAAACAGACAGACAAACAGACAGACATACAGACAGACAAACAGAGACATACAGACATACAGACATTCTGACATGCATTCAGACACACAGGCATACATACAAACAACATTACAGACATTTAGAAAGACACACAGATAGACATACAGACAGAGAGTAAAGAAAATATCAACCAAGTGTACAAGTCATGTCTGTATTGTGTTGTCTGTACTGTGTTGTCTGTATTGTGTTGTCTGTATTGTGTTGTCTGTATTGTGTTGTCTGTATAGTGTTGTCTATATTGTGTTGTCTGTACTGTGTTGTCTGCACTGTGTTGTCTGTATTGTGTTGTCTGTATTGTGTTGTCTGTATTGTGTTGTCTGTATTGTGTTGTCTGTATTGTGTTGTCTGTACTGTGTTGTCTGCACTGTGTTGTCTGTATTGTGTTGTCTGTACTGTGTTGTCTGCACTGCCGACGTGTGGCCCGTACATTTGCATGTACCACACAGTTCATTGTATACTCACAATCCCATGTAAGTCATACATCCTGATAATCCTCAAACACACGTGACATACAAATCCTTTAAATCCCAACTTCCATGTAACCAACAATTCCCTCTAACTCAATTTTCCCTCTAACCAAGAATTTCCTGTAATCCACAATTCCATGGAAATCATATTTCCTTGTGACGCACAATTCCCTCTAACACACAATTTCCTCTAACCCACAATTCCATCTAACCCACAATTCCATCTAACCCACAATTCCCTGTAACCCATAACTCCATCTAACCCACCATTCCATGTAACCCACCATTCCATCTAACCCATCATTCCATCTAACCCACCATTCCCTCTAACCCACCTTTCACTCTAACTCACAATTCCCTCTAACCCACCATTCCCTCTAATTCACCATTCCCTCTAACCCACCTTTCACTCTAACTCTCAATTCCCTCTAACTCACAATTCTCTCTAAACCACCATTCCCTCTAACCCACCATTCCCTCTAATTCACCATTCCCTCTAACCCACCTTTCACTCTTAACTCTCAATTCCCTCTAACTCACAATTCTCTCTAACCCACCATTCCCTCTAACCCACATTCACTCTAACTCACAATTCCCTCTAAACCACCATTCCATCTAACCCACCATTCCGTCTAACTCATCATTCTCCGTGACTCAGACTGTCGTGCGCTGAGCTGAAGTGCTATCCATCTCTCTCGTCCACAGGAAGCGCCATTTGTGATGGACAAGGAGAAACCAACATCTGAAGAGCAGTACGAGGGATTCTGCATCGACCTGGCCAAGGAGTTAGCGCAGATTGTCGGATTTAACTACAGATTCGAACTGGTGCCTGACGGCAACTACGGCTCTCGCAATGCCCAGGGAGAGTGGGACGGGATGGTGAGGGAGCTGATAGATGGGGTATGTAGTGGGTGCTTTCTGCTGGGTCGTCGTGTGGGGCGTGTCATTGCTAGAGTGGGACGGGAGGGTGAGGGAGCTGATAGATGGGGTATGTAGTGGGTGCTTTCTGCTGGGTCGTCGTGTAGGGCGTGTCATTGCTAGAGTGGGGGATCCTGGCTGGGTTAGAGTGTGGGACGTGTCATTGCTAGAGTGGGGGTGCTTGACTGGGTCGTCGTGTGGGGCGTGTCATTGCTAGAGTGGGGGATCTTGACTGGGTCGTCGTGTGGGGCGTGTCATTGCTAGAGTGGGGGATCTTGGCTGGGTCGTCGTGTGGGGCGTGTCATTGCAAGAGTGGGGGATCATCGCTGAGTTAGAATATTGAGTTTCCTGCTAGAGTGTGTCGAGTGTGTTTGCTAGTGTGTCTTATCATGGGAGGGTTACAGTGCGGACTGTTTCCTGTTGCCCCTCCCCGACAGTGATTTACTCAGTGTCCTTCCGCCATGAGTGGTCATTGAGAATATGCACCAGGAGTCGTGTGCTATCCACTCTACCCAACTTCCTTGTGTACGTGATAGTTGGTGTTGAATGTGACATGTCACTAGGTCTCCAGGTCTGCACCCCGACGCATGACCCCATTCTTCACAGCAGGACCACACACGTTTTGTCTGTTATGGTGGTTTAATAGAGATACACTGAACATTAATTGGACAGGCAAAATGAGCAATCTGGACATTTTGAGGACAGCTGAGTCGCAAAGACAACTTATCGGAAACATCAGAAAGAAACAGTCATCATTGTTTGGCCACATTATGAGAAAGCAAAGACTGGAACATGTTGTGACAATCAGGAAAGATTTGTGGAAATAGAGGTAGAGGAAGACAGCGTGAGAAGATTCTTGACAGTCTTGTGTCATGTCACGGAATTAATCCATGATGTCGGAAACCACAATTTGTGAGGAGGCATGATCGCCGACGCCAACCAGCAGGGCACTGGATGATGTTGCAGTTGACAAGTGACACACACACGTTCTGTCAGATTTGATGCCCCTACAAGTGACACCACACAGAAGTTCTGTCAGAGTTGATGCCCCTACAAGTGACACCACGCACACTTTCTGCCAGATTTGATGTCCCTGCAAGTGACACCACACACACTTTCTGTCAGATTTGATGCCCCTGCGAGTGACACCACACACACGTTCTGCCAGATTTGATGCCCTTAAACGTGACACCACACGCACGTTCTGTCAGATTTGATGCCCCTACAAGTGACACCACACACGTTCTGCCAGATTTGATGCCCCTACAAGTGACACCACACACGTTCTGTCAGATTTGATGCCTCTATACGTGACACCACACACATGTTCTGCCAGGTTTGATGCCCCTACACGTGACACCGCACACATTCTGCCAGGTTTGATGCCCCTACACGTGACACCGCACACGTTCTGCCAGATTTGATGCCCCTACAAGTGACACCACACACGTTCTGCCAGATTTGATGCCCTTACACGTGACACCACACATGTTCTGTCAGATTTGATGCCTCTATACGTGACACCACACACATGTTCTGCCAGGTTTGATGCCCCTACTAGTGCCAGCACGCATGTCACAGTCTCCCCCTGTAACAAGTTATGTGGAGGGTCCCAAATACCCCTGTCACAATGCTTCAATAATATTCTATAGCCCTGGCTGGGATAGGTCTTTGCTTGCCAACCCTCCTCCGTTCCCCGGACTCACTGTCACTCTCTCTTTCGACCTCGGGGCCTATTCCCTGAGGTGTCTTTCTGGCTGACCCATAGATAACATGGCGATCGTCAGAGTAAACTATAACGTAATTTTAATAACTTAATAAAGTACAGCACAGGAAAACATCAAGGCAGTTAAAACAGATAGTTCTCTACAAACACAACAAGGATAAAGTGTTCAGTTCAGGCACAGAGCCTCAGGTAGCTTTTCTTCACAGACCCAGCTTAATACACTGTCCGATCTGTCCACATACAGCTCACCGCGTGTGCCATAAGTTCCTTCCTTCCAGGTAATTGGTTGTACGAACAACAGGCCGCTGTAGAACCAAACCCACTGGTTTGTGAGGACTTCTCTACATAGTCAATCCAATGTTCCTTTGGGACAAGGTTGGGTATGATTTCAAATAATGGGAAGAGTTCGTGAATGTGGAATGGATAGGTGCCTTTCACTGTCCTGGACAAAATTGGGTATGCAGGATAATTATGCGTAGGCCCAGCCACGAACCTAACTGTACTCGAGCCTATGTCGTCGAAAGGACTTGAGTTGCGCCATCACCGCAAATTGTCATTCGCCCAAGACCAGCCTTGCCTCTCTCTCAGAGATAGCAACACCATGCGCGGTATGGCCAATAACTTGACCCGGCTTCATCAGGGGTATATAGCTTTAGCATAGAGGCCCTGTTGATACTGTCCGATTTATTCACGTCCAAAAGAAGGACCCTGGAGATGACAAACATTTGTGAAAGCCTCTAGCGTAAACTTCAGGTACAGCCGACATGGAGACTCCTAATGGTCTCAGCATATCAGTTGGCATAAACAAAATATATACATAATAGTACTATACAGTAGACCTGAGTGAATTGGCCTGACCTGTCAGGAGGTCCTGGATTGGCTAGGCCCCTGCTTGACAAGACCTCCAGCTTGTCCAGGTCGTGTCGTTTGACCCTAGGTATATTACCTATTTTCTTCATACAAGATTCACTCTCCACTCTCATACCATGCCTTTATTATTACTGGGCACATTCGTTTCCCGGCTTCCCTCTCACTTGCAAACCCTCTCTTTCTCACGACAAAGCTCTTGTGGTGTTGTGTGCGTAATTATGTGTGTTTCCCCCCCCCCCCCCTTAACTAATATGATAGTAGTGGGTCTGTATGGAAAGAAGTGTAGTTCCCCATTCCCAGCAAGAATAGGAAAGAAGATACTACCCCTTCCGGCCGCTGCTCTCGTCTGAGCTGTCGCCGCAATGTACCGGCAGTGCCTCACATAACACGTAGATCTAGATGAGTTCAGGTTCTCTCAGTGAGAAACAGAGGTCTATTTATATCCCTGACATCATCTTATCGACCAGTAACTATTCAATCCACCTGGCCACCCTATCTGCCAAAAGATGAAAGAGATAGCACAGTGGATACCCTCTTCCGGCTCAAGAAGATAGATGGGTGGAACCCGTCCCCACGGAGCCCTCCCCTCCTTCCGGCATTCCGTGGATATGTTATGTTTATATTCAAATGAAAGATGCCACTATGCACAGTTCAGGCCGTAGGAAGAAAGATAGCACCCGCCCATCTGCTGCCAAGAACAAGCGAAGTCATCTGGGGAGATATATTGCTCAGATTCGTTCCCAGGCGATGCCAAGAACAAGACGCCTAGCTAGATTGGCCAACGGTCAACCCACTCACAATATGGCGTGACTGCCGTTTCGCCAATTCGTCTCACCAGTCGAGACAACATAGATTTATAGGCCAAGGTCTGGCAGGACTAAATAAAACCCATTTTTACCTTTCCATTCACCAGTAGGATGCTGCACTTAATCTGTCTCACTCTTTAAAGTGTCAAATTGTCATGATGCAGTCTACAAATGGTAGTTGTTTAAACGGACATTGATGGCCCAAGCATTTACATTAGTGCGTATTTGGTGCAAGGTGCCCTATCGGGTTTTCCCCGAAGAAAAGTCAGACTTCTAATAGTTCTCTTAAGAAGAACGGGTTGTAAAAGTAACCAAGAGAATTATCTTCCAAGGGAATTGAGCGGATAAGAGAACTGAGGGTTCCCGAAAGCTGTTTCCCACTGTTTTCCCAAAATCAAAGAAGGCATGAGGACATGGGCCACTGGCGTTCCGTTACATAGGCCTCCTCTTAAGAAAGTCGAACCCTACGAACTTTCGACTACCAGAGGTTCTGTTCGAATGGCCCCACCCTCACATTCGACCATAAGATGCCGTGATAGAAAATCCGCTCCCACATTCTCCCTTCCGGGGATGTATTCGACCGTGAACTGATACGGTTGTAGGAGCAATGACCATCTCATTAACCTCGCGTTCAGTTTCTTAGAAGTTGCCAAAAACATCAGAGGTTGATGGTCGGATTGCACTTTGAACGGTACTCCATACAGATAAGGTTGAAATTTCTGTACTGCCCACACGAGAGCCAGACATTCCCGTTCGACGGTGGAGTAATTCCGTTCCGCGGGTAACAGTTTTCTACTTGCATACGCCACCGGACATAGCACCGTAGGATCATCTCGCCCTTCATGCAACAAAGTTGCCCCAATCCCTATGTTACTCGCGCGGTTCTTAGAACAAACGTTTTCTCCAAATTTGGGAGTTGCAGGACTGGCCTATCAACCAAAGCCTGTTTCAGCTTCCCATAAGCTTCTTCACAGCTCGGGGTCCAGACTATAGGATCTGTCGATCCTTTCTTCAGGGCTTCGGTTAACGGTGCCCCAATTTCGTTGAACCTCGGAATAAATTTCTGGTAAAACCCACACAGAGACAAGAAAGACCTAACATCCTTTTTGGATTTAGGACGGGGTGCGAGTCTGACCTTCTCAACATTCTTTTCTTCCGGTACCAGTCCCAGAAATTCCAAGGATTGGTAGCCAATCATGCATTTGGCTGGACGGGCGGTTAACCCTTCCTCTTTTAACCTTGTGAAGATCTGTCCCAAGGACTTCAGGTGATCCTTCAGATTGTCAGACGCGATGAGAATATCATCCATAAACGAGACGACAGAGGGATCCTTTAAAGGCTCTAATAACTTTCTCATCATGCGGGTGAACACACTGGGCGCATTGCTCAGCCCAAATGGCATCACCTTGAATTCGTAATGCCCGCTCGGAGTACTGAAGGCGAGCAAGGGGCGAACCTCGGGCTTCACAGGGATCTGATAATATCCCCGGCTTAGATCGATTTTCGAAAAGTACTTTGCCTTATTTAGTCTGGCAAACAGTTGATTTGTGTTCGGTAACGGTTCAACTTGGAATTTCGTACAACTGTTTAAATGCCTGTAATCAATACATAAGCGGTGCTCCCCACTGGGCTTCCTCAACAAGACAACCCCGGCATTGTAAGGAGAAGTCGAAGGAGTGATGATGTCATCGTCCAGAAGCTTCTGGATTTCGGCTTCCAGGGCCTTCTCTTTCGAAAAGGGCACTGGATATATTTTTTGGCGGACGGGGTCTTGGGTAGTCAGAGTCATATCAAACTCGACCAATCCTGTCCGCCCTGGCCGATCGGTAAGAATCTGCTGATGGGACTCCAACAAACGGATGACCAGGTCTGTTTCTTCAGCCGACAGATCAGGATTTATATGTACATCCCTATAGGTTTCCCCAGGGTGTAAAGGATACTCCCTATCCGCGTCTTCGCCCGATTCAGTTTCCATCGCGACCGCCATAGTCATGAGTGGGAGAGAAGTACCATCGGATCGTTCTTCATACTTTTTGAGGAGGTTAATGTGGAAGATTTTGGATTTCCCCCTGATCCGGATGGCATAGTTGGTGCGGGACACAACCCTTTCCACCGGGAAAGGCCCCTGCCAACCAATCTCGAGTTTATTGGAACCTACTGGAAGTAACAACAGAACCCGATCCCCCACTTTAAGAGACCTATCTTTCGTCCTTCTATTGTAGTAGGCCGCGTGTCTCTTTCTGGCCGCCCTCAGATTCTGAGCTGCCAAAGTCCCAACCCGTCTGGAGTTTCTTCTTTAATTCTTCGACGTATTTATAGGAGGGTACTACTTCTTCGGAAGTTTCCTCCTCTGTCCAACACCTCAATAGGGCTTCTAAGGGACCCTTGATTGGCCTCCCGAATAGTAGAGTGGCTGGTGGCAACCCGGTCGACCCATGGGGAACCTCCCGATAGGCGAATAAGGCGGCTGGGATATACTCATCCCATCTGTCTGGTTTCTCTTGAGCCAGCTTCCGAAGCATGGTCATCAAGGTACCATTAAACCTCTCTACTTGCCCATTAGACTGCGGGTGGTACGGGCTTGTGTGAATGTGGTTGGTCTGGAAGATACGAAAGACCTCCTCCATCAGCTTACCACAGAACTGAGACCCATTGTCCGTTAGGATCTAGTTTGGAAATCCCAACCGAGTAAAGGTCTCCATCAGTGCATCAGCCACTCGCTTAGAGTCGATTGTGGCCAACGGTATCGCCTCACCCCACATGGAACAGCAATCCACCATCGTAAGAATGTACATATTCCTCTTCCTAGTCCGAGGAAGAGGACCAACAAGATCGATGGCAACTCTCTCGAAAGGAGAGTTCATAATGGGCATGTCGCCCAAGATTACTGGAGCCGTCCAGTGTTTTGGTGCCACACGCTGGCACTCTGGACACGACTTGACGTACCGACGCACGTCTCCAGTCATCCCTGGCCAGTAGTAATGGCAGGAAATGCGCTGGAGTGTTGCCCCGACACCCATATGTCCACTGAATGAAATGGTGTGTCCCATATGAAGAAGCTGTTCCCGATAGGCCTTAGGAACTACCAACTGTCCATGCTGGCGTTTCTCCACTCCGGCTCTCCGGTACAGTAATCGGTTCTTCATATAATACTGACCCCGTCTTGGTGGGTCAGCACTTTTTGGCAACTGATTGAAGCAAGGTAGCAAGGTAGCATCCTGGCTTTGAGCAGCTCGTAATTCCCCAGGCAAGGGATTCACGATCAAGGCCGGCGTCTGCTCCTCTCCCGATTGAGATCTGGTTTGCATTGCCCCTACGTACATAGGTTCTGTTGGATCCCTAAAAGACGTAGCGACAACCCAAGATCATGGGGAAGATAGGATCGAGCAGAACGGCTGCCTGTATAGTGCCGGTAACATATTTCGATTTGATGTCCACCTTCGCAATCGGAAGAGACATCGCTACCGCACTCTTGGTCGCCGTTTGAATCTCAATAGACTCCCCGGTTAGCTGCTCTGGGCTCACTAAGTGTGATGAAATTACGGCCTCGACTTGCAGACCGGTGTCATAGAGACACTCGACTGGTTGTCCGTTCACAAGTATCGTCTCTACTACTGGTGGTTTCTCTGAATCTTTGTTCTCAAGACCCCTCCCTTCTACCTCCCTGTTAGACCCTTCCCTTGTTTCTACATGACAGGCAGCATAGTGAGAGTCTTTCTGTTTGCGCCTGCAATCGGCCGTATTGTGTGTGGGAGATTTGCAGTAGGCGCACCACTTTTCACTCCACTTTCTTTTAGGAGATCCAGGTGGACTCTTACCAGAGGGTTTCTTAATTGGAACTTTATCGAAAGGATCCTCCTTCTTGGTGTGGGCTGGCTTAGGCTTCTCTTTCTTTCCAGACCATGTGTCTGGAGATCGGGGACTGGGTTGTGACAGTTCCCCATTATCCCCATGAGCCAGCACATACCTTTCCGCTAATGTATTGACCAAGTCTAACCTCTCTACCCCATTTTCTAGCAAGAAGGTTTGCAACGGCTTAGGCATCATCCTCTTCATTTGGTCCACGACCACTAATTCTTCTAAACTTTCATAGTCGTTAGCAAATCCAGCTAATGACATCCACTTCAAAAGGTAAGACTTAAGTCTAACGCTGTAGGCTGCGAACATCTCCCCTGGCTCTCTCTTCGACTTTCTGAACTGCTGTCGGTATGTATGGGCTGTCATCTGGAACCTTTTCAATAATGCTTTTTCCAGGGCCTCATAGTCATTCTCCATACCAGGTGGCAACCTTGAGTATACCTCGTACGCTGTCCCCCTCAGGCCCTGTGAGAGTTTCAAGTTCCATTTCCCACGTTCCAATCCCATAGCCAAAGCCATCGACTGAAATCTTTGAAGATACTGGTCGATCTTATCTTTGTGTTCATCGAACGGGAGCAATGGGAACTTCATTGCCTGGTATGGACCGCCACTAGAAGTTGTTGAGTCAGGGAGAACTGCGCCTCCCACTGCACCCTCGCTTTCCTTGGCAGTTTGAGCTTTCAGCTCCAACTCCCTCATACGGAACTCATGGTCTCTGGCCGCCTGCTCTGCTTCCAGCTTCCTAGCTTCGCGATCTGCCTCAATTTTCTTAGCTTCGCGCACAGCTTGTCTGAAGTCTCTTTCCACTTCTTGAACATATTTCTGTAACTCCACCCCATCATAGCCCATCTCAAGCCCTGTAGCCTGTACGTCAGCAACATTAAATTTAGCTGATGCCATCTTAAACTCAGAGTGTAAGTGAATAGGTAATTGTATATTAAATGACTATCTCAAATAACCAAAATATATATTTTACTCGACCACAGCACGTCGTATGTCGGTCAGTCTGTGTCAGGAAGAGTACAGACAATAGCCAGGCACGGTAGGCAGAACCTATTGATAGTAGACAAGAATATCTGTCCCCTATCACTATATCAGCCAGAACTCCACCAGGATTTCAAATATCCCTCTACGAGCCTTCAGAGATTGTAACAAGTTATGTGGAGGGTCCCAAATACCCCTGTCACAATGCTTCAATAATATTCTATAGCCCTAGCTGGGATAGGTCTTTGCTTGCCAACCCTCCTCCGTTCCCTGGACTCACTGTCACTCTCTCTTTCGACCTCGGGGCCTATTCCCTGAGGTGTCTTTCTGGCTGACCCATAGATAACATGGCGATCGTCAGAGTAAACTATAACTTACATTTAATAACTTAATAAAAAACAGCACAGGAAAACATCAAGGCAGTTAAAACAGATAGTTCTATACAAACACAACAAGGATAAAGTGTTCAGTTCAGGCACAGAGTCTCAGGTAGCTTTTCTTCACAGACCCAGCTTAATACACTGTCCGATCTGTCCACATACAGCTCACCGCGTGTGCCATAAGTTCCTTCCTTCCAGGTAATTGGATGTACGAACAACAGGCCGCTGTAGAACCAAGCCCACTGGTTTGCGAGGACTTCTGTACATAGTTAGTCCAAAGTTCATTTGGCACAAGGTTGGGTATGATTTCAAATAATGGGAAGAGTTCGTGAATGTGGAATGGGTAGGTGCCTTTTCACTGTCCTGGATAAAATTGGGTATGCAGGATAATTATGCGTAGGCCCAGCCACGAACCTAACTGTACTCGACCCTATGTCGTCGAAAGGACTTGAGTTGCGCCATCACCGCAAATTGTCATTCGCCCAAGACCAGCCTTGCCTCTCTCTCAGAGATAGCAACACCATGCACGGTATGGCCAATAACTTGACCCGGCTTCATCAGGGGTATATAGCTTTAGCATAGAGGCCCTGTTGATACTGTCAGATTTATTCACGTCTAAAAGAAGGACCCTGGAGATGACAAACATTTGTGAAAGCCTCTAGCGTAAACTTCAGGTACAGCCGACATGGAGACTCCTAATGGTCTCAGCATATCAGTTGGCGTAAACAAAATATATACATAATAGTACTTTACAGGAGACCTGAGTGAATTGGCCTGACCTGTCAGGAGGTCCTGGATTGGCTAGGCCCCTGCTTGACAAGACCTCCAGCTTGTCCAGGTCGTGTCGTTTGACCCTAGGTATATTACCTATTTTCTTCATACAAGATTCACTCTCCACTCTCATACCATGCCTTTATTATTACTGGGCACATTCGTTTCCCGGCTTCCCTCTCACTTGCAAACCCTCTCTTTCTCACGACAAAGCTCTTGTGGTGTTGTGTGCGTAATTATGTGTGTTTCCCCCCCCCCCTTAACTAATATTATAGTAGTGGGTCTGTATGGAAAGAAGTGTAGTTCCCTATTCCCAGCAAGAATAGGAAAGAAGATACTACCCCTTCCGGCCGCTGCTCTCGTCTGAGCTGTCGCCGCAATGTACCGGCAGTGCCTCACATAACACGTAGATCTAGATGAGTTCCGGTTCTCTCCAGTGAGAAACAGAGGTCTATTTATATCCCTGACATCATCTTATCGACCAGTAATTATTCATTCCACCTGGCCACCCTGTCGGCCAAAAGATGAAAGAGATAGCACAGTGGATACCCTCTTCCGGCTCAAGAAGATAGATGAGTGGAACCCGTCCCCACGGAGCCCTCCCCTCCTTCCGGCATTCCGTGGATATGTTATGTTTATATTCAAATGAAAGATGCCACTATGCACAGTTCAGGCCGTAGGAAGAAAGATAGCACCCGCCCATCTGCTGCCAAGAACAAGCGAAGTCATCTGGGGAGATATATTGCTCAGATTCGTTCCCAGGCAATGCCAAGAACAAGACGCCTAGCTAGATTGGCCAACGTTCAACCCACTCACAATATGGCGTGACTGCCGTTTCGCCAATTCATCTGACCAGTCGAGACAACATAGATTTATAGGCCAAGGTCTGGCAGGACTAAATAAAACCCATTTTTACCTTTCCATTCACCAGTAGGATGCTGCACTTAATCTGTCTCACTCTTTAAAGTGTCAAATTGACATGATGCAGTCTACAAATGGTAGTTGTCTAAACGGACATAGATGGCCCAAGCATTTACATTAGTGCGTATTTGGCGTAAGTTGCCCTATCGGGTTTTCCCTGAAGAAAAGTCAGACTTCTAATAGTTCTCTTAAGAAGAACGGGTTGTAAAAGTAACCAATAGAATTATCTTCCAAGGGAATTGAGCGGATAAGAGAACTGAGGGTTCCCTAAAGCTGTTTCCCACTGTTTTCCCAAAATCAAAGAAGGCATGAGGACATGGGCCACTGGCGTTTCGTTACACCCCCTGTGAACTGTCCAAAAAGTGGACTCACATACATTGGTCGTCTTTGTCAGCGACATACAGGAGAACATTTGATCACAGCTGTGGCCGCTTCCCATACAGGAAGTTATCTATAGGCTGCTGCATCAATCAGGGTGGTTCTTGGCCTGACACAGCTCTCGGAGCACCTTTGCTTGTAGGCAAATGTTGGTAGCTCATCCGGTGCCGTCACCACGAGGTGCAGCGTGGTTTTATTGCAGGTTTCTGGCCAATCACTGCAGACGGCGGTCCCACCAAGATTTCTGATGACATCATGTCAGCGGGTCCCAAGTTTGTCATCTCACATGCCATGGGTTGGCCCACTTGCTGTTTACGCTGTGTCCATAGTTGTCCCTTACAGCAGTATAATGGTTGAAATATGTCACGTGTCGCATGTCCTGCCACATATATATCGGTGAATCTAGCGATATCATTAGCTTTGGTGGATCGGTGTATCTAGCGATATCAGTAGCGATGGAGCATGTTCATCGGCGTGAATGTCAAATATTTCTTGTCTTTGAAATAATTCAGCGATTTTTGCAAGAATAGCCCGCCGACAAAACCTGTGAAATTAGCGCAACATGTCGATGGCGTAATATCCGGCCGTTAGATGTAATTGAATGATGGGAAATAAAACAGAGAACAATGAGCGGCCAGGAAGAGAATGTGCCACAAGATGGCGGCACGGTCAGCTATGCTCTTATATTGACAAGAGGAGCCGAGTGGGCAAAAATGCCACAGACATCCCACATAAAACACATGGATACAAATAGAAAAGGAGTTCGTAATCTCGCCCTGAGCACGGACGGCTGTAATACAGGACAAACAGCAAAAAATATATGCAATAAAGAAGACAAGTGTGAAAATCGCCTGATGCAAAAAACATAGTTATTCGTTTCGGCAATTTTAAAAATTAGGTGATGTTTTTGTTTGACCTGATTTGTATAAAATCATACGTGCCTGGTGGAGGGGACAACACCAGCCGGATGTTGCCTAGTGGAGGGGACAAAACGAGCCAGAAGTTGCCTGGTTTCTTGGCCATTCTAAGATAAGTCCGGAGCAAAATAAACACGGCATTATCCGGTTTTCTATGCCGGGTAAATACACGTTGAGGGGCCACGTATTTGGATTTCAATAATTTTAAAATAAACCACACACACGCGCGCGTGCACGCACGCACGCACGCACACACACACACACACACACACACACACACACGTGTACCCGCGCACATTCACGAACACATATAAAAATGGGGCTCTCCGGACTTGAGATATAATATTAGTTGTCCTCGCCAGGCTTCGATTCTGGTGACATTGAGCAGACTGTCCGGATGTGTGATGTAGTCACACCTGCTGCACGGCCCACACTGTCCGGATGTGTGATGTAGCCACACCTGCTGCCCGGCCCACACTGTCCGGATGTGTGCTGTATTCACACCCGCTGCCAGGATTGCTATGTCCGGATGTGTGCTGTATTCACACCTGCTGCCAGGATTACTATGTCCGGATGTGTGCTGCAGCCACACCTGCTGCCAGGATTAATATGTCCGGATGTGTGCTGTAGTCACACCTGCTGTCAGGATTACTATGTCCGGATGTGTGCTGTAGCCACACCTGCTGCCAGGATTACTATGTCCGGATGTGTGCTGTAGTCACACCTGCTGCCAGGATTACTATGTCCGGATGTGTGCTGTAGCCACACCTGCTGCCAGGATTACTATGTCCGGATGTGTGCTGTAGCCACACCTGCTGCCAGGATTAATATGTCCGGATGTGTGCTGTAGCCACACCTGCTGCCAGGATTAATATGTCCGGATGTGTGCTGTAGTCACACCTGCTGCCAGGATTACTATGTCCGGATGTGTGCTGTATTCACACCTGCTGCCAGGATTACTATGTCCGGATGTGTGCTGTAGCCACACCTGCTGCCAGGATTACTATGTCCGGATGTGTGCTGTAGCCACACCTGCTGCCAGGATTACTATGTCCGGATGTGTGCTGTAGTCACACCTGCTGCCAGGATTACTATGTCCGGATGTGTGCTGTAGTCACACCTGCTGCCAGGATTACTATGTCCGGATGTGTGCTGTAGTCACACCTGCTGCCAGGATTACTATGTCCGGATGTGTGCTGTAGTCACACCTGCTGCCAGGATTACTATGTCCGGATGTGTGCTGTAGCCACACCTGCTGCCAGGATTACTATGTCCGGATGTGTGCTGTAGTCACACCTGCTGCCAGGATTACTATGTCCGGATGTGTGCTGTAGTCACACCTGCTGCCAGGATTACTATGTCCGGATGTGTGCTGTAGCCACACCTGCTGCCCACTATGTCCGGATGTGTGCTGTAGCCACACCTGCTGCCAGGATTACTATGTCCGGATGTGTGCTGTAGCCACACCTGCTGCCAGGATTACTATGTCCGGATGTGTGCTGTAGCCACACCTGCTGCCCACTATGTCCGGATGTGTGCTGTAGTCACACCTGCTGCCAGGATTACTATGTCCGGATGTGTGCTGTAGTCACACCTGCTGCCAGGATTACTATGTCCGGATGTGTGCTGTAGCCACACCTGCTGCCAGGATTACTATGTCCGGATGTGTGCTGTAGCCACACCTGCTGCCCACTATGTCCGGATGTGTGCTGTAGTCACACCTGCTGCCAGGATTACTATGTCCGGATGTGTGCTGTAGTCACACCTGCTGCCAGGATTACTATGTCCGGATGTGTGCTGTAGCCACACCTGCTGCCCACTATGTCCGGATGTGTGCTGTAGCCACACCTGCTGCCAAGAAAAGTCCTCGTGCAGGCTCTGAAACAATCGAATCTTTGAGAGGGACAAGTAACTGCAGTAATACGGTTAACATTCCTGTCTGCAGTAATACGGTTAACATTCCTGTCTGCAGTAATACGGTTAACATTCCCGTCTGCAGTAATACGGTTAACATTTCTGTCTGCAGTAATACGGTTAACATTCCTGTCTGCAGATCGAAGTATATTACATCTAAGATAGAAACCAGCCAATCACTCAGCTAAGATCTAGAACTGCTACTGTATCGTGTCGTAGACTGTCTCATGCCATATACAAGACACTGACATGTGTCTATAGATGCCATAGACAACACACTGACATGTGCCTACAGATGCCATAGACAACACACTGACATGTGCCTACAGGTGACATAGACAACACACTGACATGTGCCTACAGGTGACATAGACAACACACTGACATGTGCCTACAGGTGACATAGACAACACACTGACATGTGCCTACAGGTGACATAGACAACACACTGACATGTGCCTACAGGTGACATAGACAACACACTGACATGTGCCTACAGGTGACATAGACAACACACACTGACATGTGCCTACAGATGCCATAGACAACACACTGACATGTGCCTACAGATGACATATACAAGACACTGACATGTGCCTACAGGTGCCATAGACAACACACTGACATGTGCCTACAAGTGACATAGACAACACACTGACATGTGCCTACAGGTGACATAGACAACACACTGACATGTGCCTACAGGTGACATAGACAACACACTGACATGTGTCTACAGGTGACATAGACAACACACTGACATGTGCCTACAGATGCCATAGACAACACACTGACATGTGCCTACAGATGTCATAGACAACACACTGACATGTGCCTACAGGTGCCATAGACAACACACTGACATGTGCCTACAGGTGCCATAGACAACACACTGACATGTGTCTACAGGTGCCATAGACAACACACTGACATGTGCCTACAGGTGACATAGACAACACACTGACATGTGTCTACAGATGCCATAGACAACACACTGACATGTGCCTACAGATGCCATAGACAACACACTGACATGTGCCTACAGATGACATAGACAACACACTGACATGTACCTACAGATGCCATAGACAACACACTGACATGTGCCTACAGGTGCCATAGACAACACACTGACATGTGCCTACAGGTGCCATAGACAACACACTGACATGTGCCTACAGGTGCCATAGACAAGACACTGACGTGTGTCTACGGGTGCCATAGACAAGACACTGACGTGTGTCTACGGTTGCCATAGACAAGACACTTACCTGTGGCATGTGTTGCAGAGAGCTGATCTGGCTATCGCCCCGCTGACCATCTCCTACATCAGAGAGCAGGTGGTCGACTTCACCAAGCCCTTCCTCAACCTGGGCATCAGCATCCTCTTCAAGATGCCCAAGAAGGAGAAGCCGGGGCTCTTCTCCTTCCTCAACCCGCTGGCCATAGAGATCTGGCTGTATGTCATTGGTGCGTCTCTCTCTCTGTGTTATATGTTATATGCTCTATGTCATAGATACGTCTCTCTCTCTCTCTCTCTTTGTGTGTGTGTGTGTAATGTAAGATATCTCTCTATGTAATATATTATATGTCAAAGGTAGGTCTCTCTCTGTTATATGTTATATGTCATAGGACGTTTCTCTCTGTTATATGTTATATGTCATAGGTACTTCTCTCTGTGTGTTATATATAATTTATTAATAATTATAAATGTCATTGGTACGTCTCTCTCTCTCTCTCTCTCTCTCTCTCTCTCTCTCTCTCTCTCTCTCTCTCTCTCTCTCTCTCTCTCTCTCTGTCTCTCTCTCTCTCTGCGTGGAATAGCCTTCCACCAGATCTGAAAACGCCAATGAGTCCCAACACATTCAACCGAAAACTCTTTCAATACTTACTTCATACCGACTATATGCCTCCATAAGTCACTACTGGTATCATTTTTTCACTATCATTTTACACTGTGTGAGTGAGAGAGTGGGTGAGAGAGTGAATGAAAGAGAATGTGAGTGAGAGAGTGAGTATGAGAAAGAATAAGTGAGAGAGTGTGTATGCGCGTGTGCCTGGGAGGGTGAAAGAGTAAGTGAATGTCTGTGTACACGTATGGTATGTGTGAGAGAGAGAGGGAGAGAATGAGTTAGTGTGAGAGAGAGGTTGTGTTAAGTGTATACCTGTCTGTGTGAGAAAGTGAGTGAGTGAGTGAGTGTGAGTTAGAGAGCCGCCGGGTGAGTTAGTGAGTGAGGGGGAGAATTTGTGAGTATGTGTGTATGTGTGAGTGTGAGAGCGAGTGAGTGTGCAAGAGAGAGACAGTGGGTGAGTGAGAGAGTGCATGAAAAGTTAATGAGAGAGAGAGAGAGAGAGAGAGAGTGGGTGAGTGTGAGTGTGTGTCTATGTACTTGTCTGTGCGAGTAAGAGAGTGAGTTAGTGTGGTTTAGAGAGTAAATGAGTGAGTGAGAGGGTGAGATTATGTGAGGCAGCGTGTATGTGTGAGTAAGTGTGTGGGTGGTTGAGTTGGTGTGGACGTGTGTCCATATGTGTGTATGCGTGTGCATGTGGGTGTATGTGTGTGCACGTCTGAATTTGCGTGTGGGTGTGTATGTGTAATTGTGAGTAAATGTGTGTTTGTATATGTGCTTGTGTGTAAGTATGTTTATATGTGTGTTTATGTGTGCGTACATGTGTGCGAGTGTTTATATGCTTGCTTGCTTGCTTGCTTGTGTTCGTTGGCTTGAGCTCCAATGCGAAGTCCTGTATGTCGGATGAAGACATCCTGTTGTCCAACATCAGTGTGATGTCATACAGGACCTGAGGTTTGCATGAGTATCCGTTGTCCCATGTCTGGCTTATTGGTGTGCAGACTGGTGGTTCCTCGCCATACAGGCAGACACTCTCTGACTTCGGAGGAAGTGTTTATATGTATGTGCGTGTGTATATGTGTGTATGTGCGTATATATATATATATATATATATATATATATATATATATATATATATATATATATATATATATATATATATATATATATATGTATGTTCGTGTATGTATGTGCATGTTTGTGTGTATGTGTGCATGCTTGCAGTGTATGCGAGGGAGTGTGTATTTGTGTGTGTGTGTGTGTAAGTATGTGTATATGGGTGTGGATGTGTGCGTGGGGATATGTGTGTATTTGGGTGTATATTGCGTGCATACTCGTGTATGTATGTGTATATGTTTTCGTGTGTAAGCGAGGGAATGTGTATTTGATAGCGAGAGGGTGTGTGTCTGTCTGTGTGTGAGTGAGAGTGAAAGAGAGTGTGATATTGAGTAAATGATAGATGGAGAGAGTGACTTAATGGGTGAAATAGTGATTGCGAGTGAGAGAGTGAGAGATCGAGAGAGAGAGAGAGAGAGAGAGAGAGAGAGAGAGAGAGAGAGAGAGAGAGAGAGAGGGAGTGAGCGAACGAGAGAGAGAGACAGTGGAAGAATGGACTTGTTAATGTGTGTATGTGTACGCACATTGTTTGTGAGTGTCTATGGGTGTGTGGTGGTGAGAAGAGTGAGTGAGTGAGAGAGAGAGAGAGAGAGAGAGAGAGAGAGAGAGAGAGGGAGAGATTTAAGCGCACGCATATCATGTAACATGCTATTCCATACATGTGGTGTATTCTCATGTTAATATTATCATTTTGAATGTCAATTGCTGTTATAATTTATAACATGAACACATGTACATCACTGTAGAGTGGGTGAGATAATAAGGGAGTATGAGTGAGAGAGAGAGAGAGAGAGAGAGAGAGAGAGAGAGAGAGAGAGAGAGAGTTAATGAGTGTGGGTGGGTAGAGGATATGTGGCTGGGTGAGTGTGTGTAGGTTAGGAGATAGTGGGGGATGATTGTAGGGGTGGGCTCGGGATATGTGAGTGGGCTGGGGGAGATGGGAGATTATGTGGCTGGGTGCGGAATTTGAGTGTGGGTAGGTGCGGAATATGTGAGTTGACGGGGAGATGTGTTTGTGCGCGGGGAATGTGTGGCTGAGGAATGTGTGTTTGGCTGGGTGATTGGAGGTGTGTGGGTGGAGGAGGATATGTGGGTGAGTGATTGTTGGTGGGTAATGGGACGGGTGGGGAGATGTGTGTAGGTGGGTGGATGTGCGTGGGTGGGGGATATTGGGTTGGGGAATGAATGTGTGCTTGGGGTGTGTGTGGATGGGGTGTGTGGTGGGTGAGAGGTGTGTGTGGGTGGGGAGATGTGTAGGTGTAGGGATGTGGTGGATGGGTAGGGGCATGTATGTGTGTGTGGGTTATGTGTGTGGTTGGGTGGTGGAGTTGGAGTGAATGGGAGATGTGTGGGTGGGTGGTTGATGTGTCTCATAACATAGTAATATGCATTGTTTATGTTTACAAAATTCATGTGACAATGTTGTTTTCCTATGCACTGTTGATGAAAGAAAGATCAGTGATTGGAAGGGCCGAATGTAAGACGGGCCTGCGTGCCCAATTTGTTACCCTTTGAAAATAAAGTCTGTTCGTTCGTTCGTTCGTTCTCTCTCTCTCTCTCTCTCTCTCTCTCTCTCTCTCTCTCTCTCTCTCTCTCTCTCTCTATCTCTCTCTCTATCTCTCTCTGTTATATGTCATTGGTTCGTCTCCCTCTCTCTCTATTATATATCATTGGTACGTCTCTCTCTCTCTATTATATATCATTGGTTCGTCTCCCTCTCTCTCTATTATATATCATTGGTACGTCTCCCTCTCTCTCTATTATATATCATTGGTACGTCTCCCTCTCTCTCTATTAATTTCCTTGTTCGTTCCCCCCTCTCTTTAATATATCATTGGGACGTCTCCCTCTCTCTTTTTTATATATCATTGGTACGTCTCTCTCTCTCTCTATTATATATCATTGGTTCGTCTCCCTCTCTCTCTATTATATATCATTGGTACGTCTCCGTCTCTCTCTATTATATATCATTGGTACATTTATTTGTGTTATAAGCAATATGTTATATGTTAAATGTACGTCTCTCTCACTTCTCTCTCATCTCTCTCTCAAATCTCTCTCTTCACCCCTCTCTCTTTTTCTCTCCCCCCTCTCTCACTCTCCTCTCTCACTCTCTCTCTCACTCTCTCTCACCCCTCTCTCTCACCCCTCTCTCTCTCTCTCACTCTCTCTCTCTCTCCTTTTCTCCCTCTCTCTCTCACTTCTCTTCCTCTCTCTCTCTCTCTCCTCCCCTCTCCTCTCTCCCCCTCCTCTCACTCTCTTTTTCTCCCCTCTCCTCTCTCTCCCCTCTCTCTCTCTCTCTTTCTCTCTCTCCTGTCTCTCTCTTCTCTTCTCTCTCTCTCTTTTCTTCTCTCTCTGTCTCTCTCTCTCTCTGTCTCTCTCTCTCTCTCTGTCTCTCTCTCTCTTTTCTCTTCTCTCTCTTCTCTCTTTTCTCCTCTGTCTCTCTTCTCTCTCTGTTCTCTCTCTCTCTGTCTTCTCTCTCTTCTCTCTTCTTCTCTTCTCTCTCTCTTCTTCTCTGTTCTCTCTCTCTCTGTTTTTTCTTCCCCTTTTTTTTCTTTTTTTTTTTTTTTTTGGGGGGTTTTTTTTTTCCCCCCCCCCCTTTTTTTCTCTCTCTCTTTTCGTTTTTTCTATTTTTTACCTCTTTTTTTTTGGTTTTTTTTCTCTCTCTCTCTGTTTTCTTTTCTTTTTTTTTTTCCTTTTTGGGCTTTTTTTTTTCGGGGTTTTTTGTTTTTTTTTGTTAAAAATTTTTTTTTTTGGTTT
>JACEFZ010009329.1:0-24906 GCA_014155875.1 Cepaea nemoralis
AAGTAGAGGAAAGAAACAGGGAATAGAGGACGCACTAGACAATATACAAATCGAAAGCTATAGTTACCGACCGGGATTCGAACCTGTTACCTCCAAATGACGACAGAGCCTCGCTGTAGGAACAAATGTACTTCAACACAGAGGTGTCTAGTTGGTCATGCTTCGAAGTCAACATTGTTCATACAGCGAGACACTGTCGTCATTTGGAGGTGGCAGGTTCGAAACCCTGTCATAACTATAGCTTTCGATTTTTATGTCGTCTAGTTTGTCCTCTTATCCCTGCTTCTTTCGTCTACTTCTGTCAGCAGCAAACAATACATGTGTGCTTATTTATGTTCTGCAAACAACCTGCTACACGAACAAACAAGAATTCTGCTGCAGACACTCATGAAGATTAAATGGAGCATTTCATCCTTTTAATTGTAATTCGTAACTTAACCGTTTCAATAGTTCAGCCTTACAACTTCCTTCAACTCATCTCATCTCTTCGCAGAATCTTGCGGTGTCGAGGTGAAGCATAAATAGCGGGAGAGAGTCCGTTTATGGGCTTCCTATATCGAGATTACCATGGGCTCTGTTATTACCTCTGTCCATTTACGTGGTCAGCCTTTTCTTCTTGTTCCATTTGTTCTGTACATCGCTGTTTGTTGTGGTAGTCTGTTAGTTGGTAGCCTAGTTATATGGCCCAACAATTTCACTTGTTGTTTCTAATGAGATCTAGCGCTGCTATAACCTCTACTTTAGTCCCGATTTCTTCTTTTCTGATTTTCTCTCTTCATGATACACTGAGTATTCTTCTCAGAAATCTAATTTCCGCTATAAATTATCCTAGGTTTTACCGTTTATTTGTTCATGTCTTTCCATTCACTATCTCATTTACTGCCAATCTTATAGTCCATGCCGTGTGGCATTGGTGATCATGTCTGTTCACAGCCTTCTGTCTCGTGTACCGGCAGTCTTCTTTTATTCTACACCGTGTGGCTTTAGTGATCATGTCTGTCCACAGCTCTGTCTCGTATGCTGCTTAGTTTCTGAAACTAATGTTCTCCCAGTCATGATGTCAAACTGTCCAGAAACTTCTCTCATGGTCTTATACTGCCCCCCACCCCTAATTTTGTTTTACCAACTTTCCTCGTGTACAACATACTCCAGCTTTCCCCTTCTCATGACATGCCCGAAAATGTGGATTGTCGTCTTCTGATGCAAGTAACCAGTTCTCTTTGTGAAGTAATTTCTTGCTCTCTCTATTTGTCCTTATTATTCTTATAATTCTTCTATAAAACCACATCTCCACAGCTTCCACGTAATTCCCCACTTGTCTGCTAAGTGTCCATGATTGGCGTACGTACTTCAGAACTAGCTCACTACAGCTGACCTATAGCAGCAAGGCATAAAGAGGCAAACAGTGCCTGAAACATGCTCTGAAGCAATCGTGTCCTCATCTTGATTAACAAAAATAAACTTCAGAGAATAATATAACCAAAAAAAAAAAAAAATCATTAATGCACAATCATTGAACGTTTGTTTTTCTCTTGCGTTCGCCCCCTTTGAGCTCACTCCTAGTCCATACACTTGCGACTACTTCTAGCAGCACTGGACTTTTTGTTTTGTTTTGTTTTTTAGCGTGTGGATTAGCCTTCCCTATTACCAGCGTCCCTCGCCATCAGACGAACCCATTCCGACTTCATAGATAATTATAATTTACGCCCCCAAGTCAAGGACGAGAAGTCAACATTCTAGTCCAACTGACCGGTGTAGGGGTTGACCCCGCTACCTCGGCATCAGCACACCGGATGTTTGAGAACTAACACCGTTGTCCATTCGGCCATGCTGGCCTCCATTGAACTGTTAATATATTGTTTTGTTTCCCGACAGGTTCCTGGTTTTGCCCGTACTCGACGTCTGCTTGAGCTGGGCAGTCCTCCATCATGGCTTTGGAGTCCAAATCGTCATGGAAAATCAGCCAACTGGCTGTTGTCGTGGTCGTGGCCATGATGTTCTCAGAATGTGAAGGATTTACCACGGAGCGTCGACCAAATCCCCGCTCTTGCGGCGAGGCCCAGATGTGTTGCCAAGGCCAAAACAACACCTGCTTTGTCTTTGGACAGCGAGTGGACCGGTCCGAGGACTCCAAGAGGTGCTACTGTGACAGCAACTGTCTCATCATGGGCGACTGCTGCATGGATTACCATCACGTGTGCAAGAGTGAGTACCTTCTTGACGTTTGTTGGTTTTGTTTGGTGGCAGTTGTACCATATTTGTTTGGTGGCAATTGTACCATATTTGTTTGGTGGCAGTTGTACCATATTTGTTTGGTGGCAGTTGTACCATATTTGTTTGGTGGCAGTTGTACCATATTTGTTTGGTGGCAATTGTACCATATTTGTTTGGTGGCAGTTGTACCATATTTGTTTGGTGGCAGTTGTACCATATTTGTTTGGTGGCAGGTGTACCATATTTGTCGATGCTGTAGCGAACGGATTGCGGGCGCAATTCGTAATCCCGCATAATGCGTTTGAAACACAGCTGCGGGCGATTTGGCAGCAGACGTCTTGCGTTGGTTTCTATGCAATGATATGAGTTCCATTTGTACAGAAAGTAATGCCAAACTACTGAACGCAAACTTGCCAAGAAATCACAAGCAGCCCCAAAAAAAAATAAAATAAAATATAATACTGGAGTTGAATGCGACGTCCTGTAAACGATATGCAACTAACTGTACCATACTGATTTCCGTGGGTTGGGCTGTAGTATTGTTTGAGGTGTTCATCGTCATTATCAATTATAGACCTTGTTGTAATTATCATCAAATGGTGTCATCTCATTGTCATCGTTCTCCTAGCAATCCTCATCATGAGTATCGTTATTGTCGCTATAATCATCATTATTGTCGTCGTCCTCCAGGTAATTGTTATTGTGGTTATCGTTATTGTCGCTTCAATCATCATCATCGTCTAAACTCTAGACCAGGGGTGGTCAACATGAGGCCCGCGGGCCGCATGCGGCCCGCCGGTAGTCATGTTGTGGCCCGCGGAGTGGGAAACGACAATGTGGTCGAAGCATAGCACACTTGCTTGTTTACTTTAATGTAACAAAAAAAATTAGCTGCGTGGCCCGGCAGGAAATATTATTTATGAAATTTGGCCCGCCTGCTGAAAAGGTTGGCCACCCCTGCTCTAGACCTTCATTCTTCTCCTCCGGATCATCATCATCATCATCATCATCATCATCATCATCATCATCATCATCATCATCATCATCATCATCATCATCATCATCATCCGCGTTATAATTATTGTACGTATCATTATAATCGTAATCATCATCATCAGCATCGTTATAACCATAGTAAACATCATCATCGATATCACCAGGTGAATTTCACCACACAAACGGTTCCCAAAATAGGAATGGGTGGAAATGTTCAAAAGAGGGGAATCTACTGAAACTGTTACGGTCTTGTGTGCACAGATAACACCAAGCAAACAGCGGACTACTGCCTTGGCATGGCATTGCTCTAACGACTGTGCCATGGAGGCTCTCTTTCCTTGCATTCACCCCCTGCCATTCGATTCGATTTCTATGGGGTGGGGAGGGGGGAACAAAATACAAACAAACAAACAAACAAACCAAAATCGCGGGCCTCGTTCAACCGGCTATCGTTGCCTGCTTAATATTTGAAATCGGTTGTCTTTGCGGTTTTCTGGATAACTTCTGTGTCGACGAACTTTCTCTCTCTCTCTGTCGCAGACAGTTTACTGCTTGTCTCGTCAGCTGAGGGTTTGGCCAGCGTGGTTATATTTGTGTTGTTTACCAGTCTGTCAGCGATGGCTTATTGCACACGCGTGTGTACACACACACACACACACACACACACATATATATATATATATATATATATATATATATATATATATATATATATATATATATATATATATATATATACTAGCTGACCCGGCCCGGCTTCGCCCAGGCCCTGGAGGGGATCTATCTATCTATCAGTCTGTCTGCTTGTTTGTCTGTCTGGCTGGCTGACCCGGCCCGGCTTCACCCAGTCCCTGGTGGGGAGCATCTCATTTAATTCATATAAGTAGTCATATAAGCTCTCCCGTTCCCGACTATCTGTCTGTCTGTCTATCTGACCGGGCCCGGCTTCACCCAGTCCCTGGTGGGGAGCATCTAATTTAATTCATATACGTAGTCATATAAGCTCTCCCGTTCCCGACTATCTGTTTGTCTGTCTGTCCCGGCCCGGCTTCACCCAGTCCCTGGTGGGGAGCATCTAATTTAATTCATATACGTAGTCATATAAGCTCTCCCGTTCCCGACTGTCTGTCTGTCTATCTGTCTGTCTGACCCGGCCCGGCTTCACCCAGTCCCTGGTGGGGAGCATGTCATTTAATTCATATAAGTAGTCAAATAAGCTTCCGTTCCCGACTATCTGTCTATCTATCTGACCCGGCGTGGTTTCGCCCAGCTCCTGGCGCACAGTAACTTAAAAGAATGTCCTTCCACACACCATTCAATGAAAACTGTAGAAAAAGATGGGTTACAATGTTATGCATTATGCATTATTTTTATGAAAACTTTGAAAATGCCTTAAAGATTATATCATTATTTATTATAACTCATATGCCTGAAAATAACTATAGACAAAGAGTTTAACAATAGTGCAAGTAAGTCCAACAATATGACTATAAAGTATATAGAAATGTTATTAAAAGTTATGCCCCTTGAAATAACTTTTCTAGAGTGAAGTCCCCCTGCTATATAGACATTATATAATGAAAATGGAAAAGTAAATGTTATTAAATAAGTCGAAGATTTTACATTAAGAAATTATTATAGTCGGTTGCAAATGAATGAAAGGAAGACGTGTAGAAAATTTCATCTCAATCGGATGTACCGTTATCGAACGCATCCAATACCCACAAACAAACATACACTCTGTTTTATATATATATATATATATATATATATATATATATATATATATATATATATATATATATATATATATATATATATATATATATATATATATATATATTCTTCTTCTTCTTCAGCATTCCGAGCCATTGAGGTTCTTTGCTGCAAATACAATCTGTCTCCATTCGTCTCTCTGGTGGACCTTCTCTTGCCAGTCGTTGATTCCAAGTGCTTGTAGGTCTGTATGTATATTATCTCTCCACCGCCTTCTTGGTCTACCTCGGGGTCTACGGTCATTTATTTCCTGAGTGTAAGCGAGTTTTGTTTCCCTATTATCTTCCATTCTTTCTATATGCCCCAGCCATTGTAGTCTATTAGCCTTCATGATACCAGTGATTAGCGGGGACTTAAACAAATCATAAATGTCTTTGTTACTTCTTCTTTTCCACTCTCCACTTTGTGTATCCCTAATGGGTCCAAAGATGCGTCTTAAAATTTTGTTCTCAAAGGTTTGTAACAAGGCTTCGTCTCCTTTCGTTGTACTCCAGGTTTCAGAGCCATACAGCACAACTGGTCTGATCAGTGTTTTGTATATTGTGATTTTGGTGTTACGAGATAGCGCCTTTGATTTTAGTAGATGTTGTAGTGCATAGTATATCTTATTTCCAGAGTTGATTCTAGTTTGTATTTCTTCCCTTATGATGTTGGAGCAGTTGAAGATTGTACCCAGGTATTTGTATGTTTCCGTTCTTTTAATGGTCATATTATCTATTTGTATGTGGCCAGAGTTTTTAGCCATTCCGTCTCTTGAAATTACCATATATTCTGTCTTATCTTGGTTGATAACCAGCCCCATCTGTTGGGCTTTTTCCTTTAAGTGAGTCAATATTTCTAATGTCTTTTGTTCACTTTGCCCTATAATATCTATATCATCTGCATAACCAAGCAGCTTGGATGTTCCTCCAATATCACATTCCTCCTTTACCTTCCTTACAACTTTCTCTAGAGCCAGATTGAAGAGTAGCGGCGATAGTGCATCACCCTGTTTCAAGCCAGATGTTATTTGGAAGGGGTCTGATTTCCTGCCTTTATATGTTACTATATTATAAGTATCTTCCATGCATAGTTTGGTCATGTTAATTAACTTCCTTGGTATTCCAAATTCCTGCATAACATTCCATAGACTATTCCTATGGACACTATCATAAGCCTTTTTAAAATCCACAAAAATGTTATGGAGATCTCTTTTATATTCCCAATGTTTCTCGGCTATTTGTCGTAAGATAAATATCTGATCTATTGTTGATCTGTTTTGTCTAAAACCCGCCTGGTAGTCACCTAATATGTCTTCTGAATATGGTTTTAGTCTATTTAGTAATACTGCGGATAGTATCTTATAGCTTGTGGACAGTAGTGATATTCCTCTATAATTTCCACATTGGAACTTGTCTCCTTTCTTAAAGATAGGTATCAATAATGACTCTTTCCAGTCATGGGGTAATTCTTCTGTCCTCCAGATTTTTATTATTAGTTCGTATAGCTTTAGATGTAATGCATGGCCACCTGCCTTTATAAATTCAGCAGCAATTCCATCAGTCCCAGTTGCCTTATTGTTTTTAAGTCGTGTGATTACATATAGGATTTCTTCAAATGTAGGTTCTTCAATTTGTGGTTCGCATGTTAAAACCTCTTCCTGTGGGAAAATGTTACTTGGAGCTTCACAATTTAGTAATTCAATAAAATATTCTTTCCATGTGTTGCACATTTCTTCATTGGTATTTATCATATTCCCATTTTTGTCTTTTAAACCATATGTGTTTTGTTGGTGCCCTCGTTTCATTGACTTCAGTACTTTAAAAAACTTTCTGGATTCATTTTTCTGGTGATTAGTTTCCAAATCTTTGATTATATTACTCATATATTCTCGCTTCTGCTGTCTGACTATTTTTGTAGCCTCTTTACATTCATTTCTATAATGCTCTTCCTTTTGGATGTTATTGATGTCATTTAACCATACATGTCTGGCATTCTTCTTCTTAGTGACTGCTTCTTCACATTTTTGATTGAACCATCTGTTCTTTCTATGCGTGGTTGACACACCGAGACATTCTTCTGCGGTAGATTGAATTGTATTCTTGATGTTCAACCAAGTTTGGTCAACGCTTTCCTCCAAAGGGTATATATATATATATATATATGTGTGTGTGTGTGTGTGTGTGTGTGTGTGTGTGTGTGTGTGTGTGTGTGTGTGTGTGTGTGTGTGTGTGTGTGTGTGTGTGTGTGTGTGTGTGGACGTAATCATACGAAGGACTAGTCATTAGACGGACTTATTCCTTGAGTTAATTATTTTTTGCTTCCTTGTCTGCTTTCTTTCTCTCTATTCGTTTTGTGCATCGCATAGCAAAATCTGTATAATCATTCTCCTCTCGTCTCATGTTTTCATAAACGCATATTTCAGCAACATTTACCCATTATTTTAACCCAACATTTTAAACTTGGAAACCCTGCACAATAGTTGCTAGTGCGCCGACGCAACAGATCTGTTTATCAATTCTTACTCTAGGTGACATTTCCCTCCCGGCCAAATACGCTCCTAGGGTCAGCCCAGTCGGGGAAATAGATCTGAGATTTCGATGTGAAGAAAATTGCCACGAGGATGGGAGATTGTCATCCCCACTCATATTTCAACGACCTAGTATATGTAGAGTCCTAAAACGCCATACTACGACAATAGCTGCCGTGTGAGACAATTTTCACGTCAGCAAACGTTTAAATGAATGCCAGCCTCGAAAAAACGGGTACTAAAATAACCATTGCCACGCCCCCTTTTAACACTAACGTTCGAATGTCGTGCGGTGTTCACATATATTTTCCTCAAGCTTTATTTCTACTTTAAATTGTAAAATATTTGATCAATTCTTCAGATCTTTCCGGAGAGTTGAACTTATTTCTATCTGTGATTCAATGGGACGCTAGTCGGGATGGGAATGCTAAACGCGGCAGCGGTTATCAAAAGGGGGCGCTGCGCTGCAGGGTGTGGTTCGCGTATTTATTTCATAGATTTCGATGTTCTTCACAATGCTGGTGAGTTGGTTGGAAGATCTCCGGAAGACTGAGTTCTAACTTTTGAGTTCGGTGCGTTGACGTTGAGGACGCTTGAGTCATGAAATGGTTGTGTATTTATAAGCTTGAGACTGGTGTCGAGACGTTGTTCCCTGTATCAGAGTGCACAGGGAGTGTGGAAGCGCTTGGCTCACTGTTTTCTTTGGAGTATGTGCACGGGAGTGTGGTAGAGCTTCGCTCGCTGTTTCCTTGGGGGGGGGGGGGGGCGATGCACAGGGGAGTGTGGTAGAGCTCCGCTCGCTGTTTTCTTTGGGGAATGTGCAAGACCAGATGTTGATCTTGACATCTTTAGAGACGCGTGGTGATCTTAAGAATGCTAGAGAGACTGAGAACGTAGCCCGTACAAATCCATCCCTAGGAAGAGGTCTTGCAAGGTGCTGACCATTACATGAATCAGATGACGGCTGTGAATCTACAACCTTGACCAGACTGCGAGAACATTATGTAGTAAGGGATGAAGCTAGACAAGCGTTTTATAAAAGGAGCAAAGAAGAATAGTCAACTAACACAGAACTGGTATCGTCGACCTCTACAAGCTGAGAGCGATACGGGGGTGGGGATGTTAACATTTATGGACTAATTGTTCGATGTGCAGTGATGATCTGACAACTAAATAACACAGAGAAGTACCTGTACTTAGTTCCACTTTAATTGCAAACCAGCGTCATTATGTAGCAACTCTTTCACAGAACCCTGCTCTCATCCGAAATAACTAATTCAGTTTATGGATCTTTCGTGTATTCCATTGCCCCATGCATTCTAACGCCCCAGGTTTCTTGAATGTCTCATTTCCACCTTCGTGTTAGTTAGCCTCTGCCTCTTCTTGTAGGAACCAAACCCGTCATTACTGTCCTTTCTAAACTACTGTGACCTTTGATGTGGCCAAAGTGTTTCGGTTTCTGAGACATGGCCATGTGTACGGCCAGCTGTCTTTGATTGTTAAACCTTGCAGAAAACTGTGTGTTATTTTTACACACTTAACTGATCGCCTGCCAGATGCCACTTGATAGCCCAAGTAACCCAAATTTCCCACCCAGATGCCACTTTAATGCCCCTCTTATGTATAGTGGTTTAATGTATCTGTGTTTCCTATCCAGTCCACCTTTTTAGTGTCTCACTTATTTAAACTCCAAAAGCGAAAGATTTTATTTCCTTTCGTGTGCTTCCGTGTGCACAGATCAGGCATGGTTTCGTGTAAACTTGTAGGAGAATGTTTGTTGATATTTCGAAATTCAAAGTGACCATATCTTCTGGTTCTTGACCTCATATATTTTAATAAAATCACAGTTTTAAACAGTTTTATATTATAGTTATTGTGATGTAAACGACTTTGTGATAGATTCTAAAACGAACCTGTGCAGTATTCAGATAATTATGTAGAAGGCGGTCATAATATTGAAAAAAAATCTAACAGTGAATTTTACTAAGAATATGATGGCTTTTCCATTTTGTGTGAAAATGATGTACTTCATAATGTTATGATTTCATTGCGTTTTATTCATGTTATGGAGCAGTTCTTGTGATATTCTTGAAGACAACTGGTGTGTGTAATATAATTCACTAAATTTAACTGGATTAGCGGCTTCGGATATAAAATAAAGACTTGGTAAGTGAATTTTTTTCATAATTTTTAACACTTTAATTTCAATTGTTATTACTAAAACTCTCATTATTGTCATAATATTTGTAACCTATCAATTAATTATTAACACTGTCAGGTTCCCTGTGCAATTCTCTTTAATTTGATATGTAATACAATGCATCTGCTACAGTTTTAACCATTTTAAAAGCAAAATTGTGGCATACCCCTAGTTTAAATTTTCTGCCTTGAATCTCTGTTTGGGTATGACCACTTTTTTGTTTGGCACTGAATCAGTTAAGAAGCCAGAGATTTTAAACTCCTACCCCTTGACTCCAGGGCAGTGAATCTGATGGCTAGTCTTCTTGAATAAAGGTAGAAAAATAGGTTCTCGCGCTAGCTCGCACTTTGTCTCTGGAAGTTGACATTCGTGGACATGATAACGTCATTTAGCATTGCCCCAACATAATTCCCAACACGAGACACATGGCCGACAATAGAATATTTATGATTTCGGCTTGTGTTTATGTAGAGGGTAAGGGGAAACCACAACATTAGGTTTCACACAATAAGTGTATGGGTAATAAGAGAGCTTAATTGATAGCGAATAACTTTCACACTTACTGGCATTCGGATTAAATAACCTGATGCCAAGACTTGGACAGACTCGAAACACACAGGCAAGAGAAGTAAAGACCGATTGAAGTAGATGTACTTTAGGGGTTTGGTGCCAAAAGGTTGGTGGCACCACAGGAGCACCAAAACAGCAGCCCCCTAGGGACCCAACCCCCGGGGCCCCACCCATATGTTAAGCATCAGCTAAGCATATGTTAAGTATTAGCTAAGCCTATGTTAAGCATCAGCTAAGTATATGTTAAGTATGTATGAAGCTGATGCTTAACATATGGGTGGGGCCCCGGGGGTTGGGTCCCTAGGGGGCTGCTGTTTTGGTGCTTCTGTGGTGCCACCAACCTTTTGGCCCCAAACCCCTAAAGTACATCTACTATTGATAATATGAGGAGTACATGTGAGGACCCAACACTTCACTGGGCTAACTGGAGGAAGACAGAAAGAAGAAGCAGAAGTCTTTACCTCTCGCAGCCCAGGTGCGATGTGGTCTATAACACAAGAGCCGACTTTAATTCCCAAGACATTTCCTGATTGGGGACGTCAATTACAAGTATCTCTGAAGTCGGAGTGGGTTCGTCTGATGGCGAGGGACACTGGTAATATGGAAAGCTATTCCACACGTAAAAATCAGTCCGGTACACTAGAATTAGACTACGCTGGATTTAAAAGTGAGCGAACGAAACAAAAAATATTTTCTTATTTTATACCCTCAGGTTCGTAGAACAAGGTCTACTTGTGTTAGAAGCCAACTTTATACCTCTAAGTCACTTCACCCTTTCTGCCAAAGACATAGTTTGAAACAAGGTAGCCGCAGTATCCATCTGGGCATCCCGGGGTCAGGAAATCCTCTGTGAAATAGGGAGTATGTAAGACATTATGAAATGATTCTGATGACAGCTCTTCTTGAAATTATGACCTTATTAAACTAGAAATCTAACTTCCCTACACTAGTTTCTGTTAGGTGTGTTACCTTCACCTTTATGTCCCGTCAAACTCAAGGCAAGCGTGCCACATCCGACCCGCCGTACAATCATATGAGGCCCGAGAGGTCTCAACCGACGTACAAATATATTCGACCCAAGAGAGAAGTTTAGGCTAAAATATATTTGTTTATGGTCACGATATAAAGTGCAAATCAAATTCCCTAATTAGCGACCTTCCGAATGATATGCTACCTGAGAGCGTTCTCGCTTGGATCAGAATAAGCGAAAATAAAAGTTGTATAGTAAGTTAGTGTTCGTCATTATAGCTACCTAGCAACGTTCAGATGCTCGATTTGGATTGGCGCATAAAAAATGAAAGTAGTGTCTTCTTCTTCTTCTTTCGTTCGCCTGAAATATGTTTATAACTGCAATGTTGTATCTTGTATGAATCCAACAGTCTTTTTTAGTTCATTCAGCGGTCCATAGAGTTTATCTTCCACTGTTGTCTCTCTAGGCCAGAAGGTTCGCCTGGATATGTTGTAGTTTGGGCAATCCTGGAGTATGTGCTCTGCTGTCTGCGACGCCAAACCACATGTGCACATGGCTGAGTCACCAATCTTGAGTTTTGTATACATGTGGTTGCGTAATCTATTGTGTCCTGTTCTGAGGCGCAGAAGAATGACCTGTTCTGGTCTGTCCATAACGTGGTAGTCGTCTTGAGTAAGGTTTGGTGGCCTTCTGACTGATTTGATCATTCTTTTCTTTTGGTGGTATGTAATAGGCACATCTGGTTGTTCTTCTTGTGCTCCTTCCTTAGCCAATCGATCAGCTCTGTCGTTTCCGGGGATTCCACAGTGGGATGGTATCCACTGTATGGTGACCTTATGCTGACTGCTAAGTTCAGAAAGTAGTGTCCTCAGAACTTGCAATTTCCCAGACAGGAGGGCCTCTATTACGGATTTTGCATCTGTTAATATCACCACAGGTTGTGTACCATGGCTGGTATTTTGTAATTTCTCTGTGGCTATCTTGATTGCCTCAATTTCAGCATCATAATTATGGCAGTACTTTCCTGTTGGAATTCTGGCCGTGTCTCTAGTATTATTTGGGTATTCTATATACACTCCCGCTCCTCCATTTCGAACAGCATTTTGTGCTGACCCATCTGTGTAGACTCGGATCCAGAGGTCCTGTGGGTATTCGTCATCAAGGAAGCTGAGAGTGGCTGTTCTGCGCTGTACACTGTTCTGTTCTTCCTTGTCAAATATTCCTCTCACTTTTGACTGGATTTGTAGTGATATTCTATGTTCATCTTTCCACGGGGTTCGCTCTGGAATAGTTGTCAGGGGGATATCAACTGTGGGAAGATCGATGGTTTCTCTGCAGAGTTGTTTGGCCTGGTGGATGAAACTATTTCTTTTCAACCGCCCCATAGCTAAGGTTTCAAATCTGTTCTTCATAGGGTGGCCTGGCAAGCTGAGAAACTTTTCTGCTTGTATTAGTGTTTTTGTATCTCTGCGTTCTCTTAAAGCTTGTGTCCTCCCCATTTTCCCCATTGCTACTATAGGGGATGATTTCATCCCTCCTGTGATGACTCTAAGAGCTTGATTTTGCACCTTGTCCAGCTCCTGCAATGTAGTTTTTGATGCTGAACACCACGCAGTTGACCCACTGCTTTTTTTATGTGTTTTCTCCATGTCAGCCTGTCGTCGAATGTTACACCAAGGTATGTTGGTTCCTTATCTTCTCTTAGGGGTGTTCCATTTATCTGAATGCTCCCTGCCTTTTGTTTCGGAGAAAGGGTAAATAGAGTGGTGCTGCACTTGTCAATGTTTATGCTGATACACCATCTATCCGCCCATGCAACAAGTGTATCTACAGCTCTCTGTAGCAATATGGTGGCCACTGATGCATGTTCATTTGCGCTCCACAAAACCAGGTCATCAGCGTACATTGCCGCTTTAATTCCATTGGGTAGATTAGCAACAAGATCATTGATGAAGATTAGAAAAAGTGTTGGGGACAGGACTCCGCCCTGGGGAACACCGTGACGCAATAGTACTTTCTTGCTCTTGAGACCGTCTATCTGTACTCGGGCTCTTCTGTTGTGCAAGTATGCTTTTACCCATTTGTACATTCTTCCATTGACTTTACAGTTTCTCAGTTTCTTCATCAGACCTCCTTTCCAGACTTTGTCAAAGGCTTTCTTCAGATCTATCCAAGCCGCAAGTACCAGCTTCTTCTCTTGGAATGCATCCTCAACTTCTTGAGAGAGGTAGGTTGTCTCATCTTCCGCAGAGTAGCACTGCCTAAAGGCAGCCTGTTGTGGCACAAGGATGTTTTCACTTTCAATGTACCACTGTAGTCTGTGATTGATGACGCGTTCCATTGTTTTGCAGAGACAACTGGTGAGGCTAATGGGTCTGTAGCTGGAGGCAATGGAACTGTCTTTCCCAGATTTTAGGAGGGGTATCATGATTGCTTCTCTCCAGACTTGTGGAACACTGCCTAAGGTCCATGTATTATTAAAGATCTGTAGCAGCTTTGCTTTGGCCTCTGTTCCTAGGTTCCTGATAATTTCATTGGAGATACCATCAGCTCCTGGCGATTTCTCATTTTCAGTTTTTGAAATGGCTAGATCCAGTTCACTGAATGTGATAGGTGTCTCCATAACCTCATGTACAACTTCCTTCTGTCCTGTATTTTGCCATTTCTCTCGAATCTCCTGTTGTTTCTCTGGACTAATTTCAATGTAGTTATCTTGTGCGAATGAGTCCGCAAAATGGTCAGCTGCTTGTTTTCCTGTTAAGTATAGTGTGGCAGCAAAGCAAGGTAAATGACTTTGAAGATAACGGCCATGCTGAAGATGTTGATACGTAATAACATTTAATAAGATCTCACAGTCAGTTTGAGATTTTCTATCAATTCTATCCGTACCTAGGTGCTTGTTGTTGCCAAGCGGGACCTAGTTCTATTTACAGGAACTCATTGATACTCAACACTAACCTGCTTACATAGATGTAATGTAAGTAGTGTAATGCCCGGATATTCCATCACCTTTTCCCGCTACGGCTAACCTGATATCAATCAAGCGTCTGTTGGTAGGCGCACAGTCTGTTAAAATAAATGCTAGCCTTTAAAATGGCCAAGAGAAAAGTTGATTCTGAAAACAGAGCCTTTCAAAGCCGCTGGGAGGCTGAATATATGTTTCATTCCTAAAGAGATGCCCCGGCTTCGTCTACATGCGGCTCGAACCTTGAGCATGTTTGGTAGCACATATCTGTGTGAACAGCTGTTTTCTGTGATGAAGATTAACAAATCATCAAACAGGAGTCGTCTCACTGATGAACACTTGCACCCCATCATGAGAATCTCAATGACACAAAACGTTACTCCTAACATAAACGAACTTGTAGCCAAGAAAAGATGTCAAACATCGTGCTCTGACAAATTGACATAAGAGTAAAAATGTGTATACCAATGATGTTTTATTATTAAAACTTTTTTTTCTGTTTTAAGTTATATTAATGTTTAAAAATGGTTTAATTTTCGGCTTATTGAATGTTTATCCTGTCCGGCCCGCAACCTTACGTGTGATTTGAGTTTTGGCCCACTGAGCGATTGAGTTTGACACCCCTGGTTTAGATGGAGGACGCTACAACATTATAGAAAAATCAACTCTATGTACCTGGAATATTTGAAGACATTGAGATCAGAATAGAGCAATAAAAGCTGCATTTCAAAAAATGAAGAGTATCTTATGCAGTAAGTCACTATCATTGAATGTAAGAAAGAGAGTGCTAAAATGATATATAGAACTTTGATTTGCTGTATGGCAAGGCGTCTTGGAATGCATGTGGATAAATTATGAAAAACTTGGAAGCAACAGAGATATGGTTCCTGAGATGAATGTTGCGAATTCCTTGGACTGCCAAAGTAACTAATAACGATTTTCTGAAAGCGGCTAATAAAACTAGAATATTATGTACAACTATAAGAAAGAGACCAACGGCTTTCTTTGGTAGAACATCGTGACAACTGGAGAGATCAAGGGGAAGAGAGGCCGAGGCAGACCAAGAGAAATGATGCTGGATGGACTGAGACAGTGGCATGGAGGTATATCATCTACAGAGTTGATCCAGAACACCAAAGACTGCGATCTATGGAGAGACATGAACGCCTACGCCAGCTGGCATGGCACTTGATGATGGTGATGATGAGTTAGGTATTGCTTTCTGAACAACCGACGCTCATACCATTGTTAAAAAATCATCACAAGGCGGCCTGCTTTACATCTTTGCCACAAGTGTTGCTGTTGTGTTGCTGTTGTGTTGCTGTTGTGATTGCCAAACTATCCGTGGCTGACATCTGTATCTTGTACAACAACAGACGACATTGCCTGCTTTCTGCTAGCGCCGAATGTTTGGGGGTGGGCTCACATTGTGCCAACGGCTTCGGACGGAGGAGCACTATTGGGAGGGTACAAACCTCACCCTAGTGCAAGGAAATGCCACCTAAAGACTATATGTCATGGCAGGGCAGGCTCTAAGCCTTGGCAGACAACTGGTCTAGGAAGGAAGCTACGATAGGCGGACAGTTAGAGCATTGCTTTGCTGATCCAGCAGCTTCTGCAGTTTGTCTTGTTCCTAACGTATTGGTGTTACATTTCCTCTGGAGTAAACTAGGCAGGCCGAGAGAGGGATCATTCTAAATTCGGTCCAGGCTTTGTGCTATGGAGAGGCATAACTCCATTTTACAAATCATCATCTGCCAAGACGGCAAGGTGCCAGTCATTCAGTCAGTCAGTTTGCCATTACTCCTTGAACGACAGACTCCCGTACCATCGAAATAAAACAAGACCGTCTGCTTCCAAATCGTCCGCAGTTGATGTCGAACCGGTTTGGCGGGGAATTGTGAAACGCGTACACGATGCCTGAGCAACAGGGCCGGCCGTAGAATAAGTACACTTAATATACCCCCCCCCCCCCCCCCCCCACATCCCCATCTGTAGCACTAATGGGGACTTGTAGACAGAACCATCTGTGACCGCGTTTATTGATGTGTTCACATATATGTACGTGACTGTACCCGGCTGGAGGTTTTGTCGAGTCGACGTCTCTCCGTGTACTGATAGGCCGGGTGGCTTCCTACGCACGGCATCCTAGAACTATTTTCAGTCACTGGGAAAACACAGCTACTATCTAGCTCGTGCGTGTCCTACAGACCTACCTGTTAAGAAAGGTTTGTTGCATATCCTTTACATGACGTCGCAGTCAACACCAGCATTGTTTGCTGTTGTGATCTTTTGGCAGGTTTTACGTTCAATAGTTTGCCATTGCATTCTGAACGACCGGCACACATACCATTTCGTAATAATCTAACACAAGGTGATCTGCTGCCAAATCGCACGCAGCTGTGTTTCGAATGCGGGTTTGCGGATTTATAAACTGCACCACGAAGCCGGCAGAATAAGTATATTTAATATAATTCCCCCAGCTGTAGCCCTAAAGAGGATTTGTAGACAGATCCATCTGTGACCGTGTTTATTGATGTGTTCACGCACCCGTGACTGTACCCGGCTGGAGGTTTTGTCGAGTCGGCGTCTCTCGGTGTATTGACAGTTGGCTTCACACGCACGGCGCCCTGGAACTGTTTTCAGTCACTGGGAAAACCCACATACTGGCTAGCTCATGCGTGTCCTACAGACCTGTTTTTTTTTTTTTTAAGCATATCCTTTTTACAGGACTTAGCTGTCAACACCAGCATCTTTCAGCTGTATGTTGATGTCTTGGCAAGATTACGCTCAGTAGTTTGCCATTGCTTTCTGACCGGCCGGCTCACATACCCCGTAAGTTACCGATGCGATTCGAACCACTGCTGATTTGAACAGTCATCACGTTACCTAACGAGAGTATACGAGATTACGGAGAAAAGTCATAACCTCTAAGCCAACAGACCTGTTACCTGATGAAAATACGAGCGACAGGCAAAACACACGACACCCTGTAACTGATTCGAGAAATTAGATGTAGTTAGGCAAGATTGTTTAAATCGCTTTATGAGGATACATAAATTTGAAAACTTAGTGACAACACAAAATTGACGGCGAAATGCATAAGTAGGACAAGAACGCAGAACGCATTCAAAAACTTGGTTATTGTGAGAGATGGCGAATCACGGCTTATCGGCATGGCATACAATGATGGTTACGAAATGTATGCTTTTTGTTTTCTTCTTTGTGTCGCCGGTGCCGTCAACTCACAGCGCGTGTAGCCAGAATTAAACACGCCGGTATTGCGTCGAATACTTTCCCTTGCATGTAAAACCAATAAACACATTTAACATAGAAAATACATTTTGTCAGCACATAGCAAATTATCTACATTCATCATTATCTTCATTCATTATCTACATTATCTACATTCACTCACGCTCAGATGGCGGCCTCTATAATGCTCAGAGATTGAAGGCCAAGACCAAAATTAGGAGGGTACTGATCAGAGAGTTGCTTTTTGCAGATGATGCTGCAGTTACGACCCACTCTGAGGAAGAATTGCAGTGTCTAGTATCTGTATTCTCCAATACTTGTTCTGAATTTGGTTTAACAATCAGTAAAAAGAAGACACAGATTATGTCACAAAGTGCACATGGTGTACCATCAATCTTTATTGACGACGCCGAACTAGAGATGGTAGACCATTTTACATATCTAGGATCAGTGGTAAATAGCAAATTATCCCTAGATCAGGAAATCAACATCCGGATTGGTAAGGCAGCAACAACAATGAACAGGTTAAGAAAAAGAGTCTGGGAGAACAGGAAGCTTACTGCCAAAACAAAAGTCCTTGTCTATCAAGCCTGTGTCCTTAGTACTCTTCTTTATGGCAGTGAAACCTGGACAACTTACTCACACCAAGAGAAACGTTTAAACAGCTTTCATATGCGGTGTCTGCGAAGAATTCTTGGTATTAAGTGGCAAGACAAAATCACAAATACTGAAGTATTGGAAAGATCAGGTTGTGTGACGGTTTATTCCATGCTCAGTCTTCGTAGACTTAGATGGATAGGACATCTTAGGAGGATGGATGATGGTAGAATACCAAAGGACATCTTTTTTGGTGAATTACAGATGGGTAAGAGATCTCAGGGTCGGCCTTTACTACGATACAAAGATGTGTGTAAGCGGGACATGATTGATACAGGCATTGATAATGCACATTGGGAGCAAGTCGCCGCTGAACGTGTTGCATGGAGGGCAAAGATCAGAAATGGAATAAAGACAAAGGAGAAAATTATTGCAGATAAGTCACACATCGAGCGTGTGAGACGTAAGATGGTGCATGATGGTGGAAATGACCACATGTTCACATGCACCCACTGTGAACGGACATTTACGGCGCGAATTGGCCTTATCAGTCACATTCGCTACCGCCATAGGTAAAAGTTATGATGCCTTTTTAAAGCACAAACTATCGTCTGTCAAGACGGCAAGGTGCCAATGGATGGATGGAGCAAATTATCGTGGTATTTCGCAAACAGATTTCCAAGACTTGGTTGTAGTTTGTAGTCTAATTACTCAACCACGAAAGACAAGATGGCAGCTTTCGGTTCATCCAGTTTAAGATATACTAATTATTTATACCACCAGAATTCGACATTCGGTGAAATTACACATGAGCTTGAGAAAGAGAACGTTTTTCGCAGCTTACACATTCCACTCAACAGCACTCCCATGATGTGGCCGTTCGATAGACAGAAAGGCAGACAGACAGATAGAGATACATACTCACACGCGCTCTCACACACACACACACTCTCACACACACACACAACACACACACACATATATATATATATATATATATAATATATATATAGAGAGAGAGAGAGTGACACATACTAGAGAGATACATATAGTGATACATAGATGGAGATACATAGAGTGGTATATAGATAGAGTGATACACAGATAGAGTGATACATAGTGATACATAGATAGAGTGATACCCAGATAGTGATACATAGAGTGATACATAGATAGAGTGATAATAGATAGAGGTACATAGAGTGATACACAGAGTGATACACAGAGTGATATATAGATATAGTGATAGAGATATATAGAGTGATACATAGAGTGATACATAGATAGAGAGAAACAGAGTGATACATAGATAGAGCGATATATAGAGTGATACATAGAGTGATACATAGATAGAGTGATACATAACTAGAGTGATATATAGAGTGATACATAAATAGAGTGATACATGGAGTAATACATAGAGTGATACATAGAGTGATACATAGAGTGATACATAAATAGAGTGATACATAAATAGAGTGATACATAGAGTGATACATAGATAGAGTGATACATGGAGTGATATATGGAGTGATAGATAGAGTGATACATAGAGTGATACATAGATAGAGCGATATATAGAGTGATACATAGATTAATACATAGATAGAGTGATATATAGGTAGAGTGATACAGAGTGATACATAGATAGAGTGATATATAGAGTGATGCATAGAGTGATACATAGATAGAGTGATACATAGATAGAGTGATACATAGAGTGATACATTGATAGAGCGATATATAGAGTTATACATAGAGTGATACATAAACTGATACATAGACATAGTGATACACATATAGAGATACATAGATAGAGAGATACATAGAGTGATATATAGATAGAGTTATATAGGGTCAGAGATATAGCTTGAGAGAAAGCGGGTTTTAAATATACTCCCTCTCCTGTTCTTTTCTCGCTTTATTCTCTCTCCCCCCCCCCCTTCTTCTTGCCCCAATAGGACACAATGAACTTGGATTATCTGGGGGTCGATGATTGACATACACAGGAATAGATGTGAGTGAGCAAGGCGGTGGAGGTCACGTGAGCAAGAACACGAGCATTCGACAGCCACGGGATATAGACCTGCAGGCAGATCTGTACTCAACCACCCTCAACTCTCTCATTCCCCATCTTCTGTCTCTCATTCCTCCTCTTCTGTCTCTCATTCTTCCTCTTCTGTCTCTTATTCCTCCTCTTCTGTCTCGCAGCTCCACACGGAGCATTGGCTTACGACGAAACAATGACTGTCTTGAGTGGCCAACACACGCAGACAGGAGACAACTATTTTAACCTAGACCCGCTACATTTGATGAGAAACGTTATGGAGATGTCAACAAACGTAAATTGACTGCAACTTTCTGTGCATTTATTCATATTGAAAGTCTGAAAGAGAAGAAGGGTGAAAAGCGGAAGAAGAAGAATGAGGAGGAGAAGAAGGAGTACGATGATAAAAAGCGGAAGAATAAGAAGGAGAAGAAGAAGAAGAAGAAGAGAAGAAGAAGAAGAAGAAGAAGAAGAAGAAGAGGAAGAAGAAGAAGAAGAAGAGGAAGAAGAAGAAGAAGAAGAAGAAGAAGAAGAAGAAGAAGAAGAAGAAGAAGAAGAAGAAGAAGAAAGAACCACAGCAGAAGAAGAAGACAGAGGAGGAGAAGAAGGAGGACGATGATAAAAAGCAGAAGAATAAGAAGGAGAAGATGAAGAAGTAGAAGAAGAAGAAGGAGAAGGAGGAAGAGGGGGATGACACGGAGACGGGAACAAGAAGACAACGCAACACACAATCACAAAGTTCTGCAAATGAACGCACCCCACCCTTCCTGTGTGTTGGACAGACTGCAAGAACCGTATTCGTAAAGACAACAATATCCGCGGTTAGACTACCGTCACTTTCAACAAACCCCCCCATAGCAGAAAAAAAAAGAATCAATAATTTTCTGCTTTATTCCAATCTCTCTCTTCCCCCCCCCCCCCCCCCCCCCCCCCCCCCCCCCCCCCCCCCCCCCCCCCCCCCCCCCCCATCGCCGCCTTCACAAAGGCCCCTTGAACACGATATTTATGCTCATCATTTTTCCCTCCACGATCTTCTTTTTTTTCTCAAAAACCCGAGAATAGTAATTATTAATAAACATTTTCCCGACAGATTTAATCCGGTTTGATTGTTTCCCTTTTTGGGGGTCAGATTAGGGCCCCTTTTTCCCGGGAAAGGGTTTTCCCTACTTCGAATACAAAGCCTTCTTTTTATCTCCCGGACTAACCGATAACTGGGGTTAGTTTGAGCTCTGTAAACATCCTCGTTTCTCTTCTGTCTGTAAACATGTTCGTTATTTGATCTGTTTATTCATGGTGTTTTACTTTCTTCTGCCGTTCATATCTCAGACATTGCTTTCAGGTATGGCACAGCTTCCCGCTTTTAAATTTTTCTTTGTCTTCTTCTTCTTCTGCGTTCATCCGGATTTTTTTTTCTTCTTCGGACGTGATTGCGTTGTGCCTGTTTACAGCAGAGCTGCGTTCTTGCGCCGTAAGGCCGACACATCCGACTTCTGCGGGCTTTTTCTTGACCGGGTGAACCCCGGGGAATCTTTGTATATATCCCATTCCCCTTTCTGTTCCTCTTGAATATTTTGTCCATAAAAGTCACCTTCTCCCCCGATGGGGGTTTTCCCCCTTTCGTGGTGGGGGAGCTTGAGTTTCTCAATGACCCTGAGAGCTATGCCGGCGGTAGCGTAGCTACCAGCAGGGCCTCCAAACCGGACAGGGCAAAGGGTAGAGAACAGACAAAGAAACCCCTGGGCCTCCAGGTTGGGGGTTGAAGCGTGGGTTAAAATCCCCACCTTTTTAAAAAAACCCTTTTTTTGTTACGAAAAAATACATGAGCCTCGATATCGGACTGACTTATCTGGACAACGACCTTGGAACGTTAAAGGACTTTTGAGATTTTGGGAAAATGGGGAAATTTCGGACACTAAATCAAGCTGGAGCGGCCGAAAACTAACCCCGGGGGTGGGTTTAATATCAAATGGGGTATTCACAAATTCAAGAAATAAGGGGCCAGAGGGGACTTAGAGCAAAAGGGGAAAGATATAAATTTTGGAGGAAAACCCAAAATAAACAGAATTAGGACAGGATTTGTCATCAAAAAAGAGTTATGGGGGAAAATTTTAAACTTTAAAGCTTTTTAAAGACAGATTGTAATTACGAATAAAAGGTAAATGGAAAAATATAACGATGATTAATGTACATGCACCTACTGAAGAGAAAAAAGATATAAAAGAAATTTTTAATGATCTGGAAGATGTCATAGAAGAAACCCCCAAACAGGAATCCTGATTGTGCTGGGAGACTTCAATGCAAAAATAGGTAGGAGCAAACTAATAAAAAAATGGCCGGTATGGAAAGCCTACATACAACTTCAAATGATAATGGTGGAGAGTCTCAACCTGGCAGAAAGCCAAAGGACTGCAGATTAGCAGTACCAGACTACAAAGAAAGGATATACACAAACAAACTTGGAAAACGTGACAAGAGAACCTATAATCAAATAGATCACTTTAAAATTAACAACAGAAATGCATCAAACATACAGCAAGTCAGAAGTTATAGAGGAGCTGAGTGCCACAGTGACCATTTCCTCGTTGGAGCAAAATTTAAAATAAAATTAAGAGAGCTTTCTATACAAAATTTACAAAGATTACACCCAACATAAAAACAGAGAAAAACTACAAGAATTACAGTCAAAGAAAATTACAGATGAAAAAAAAATGTAAACTTAAACTTTTAAAAAACCCTTTTGGAGGAAACGTTGACCAAATTTGTTAAAACCTCAAAAATACAGTTCAATCTACCGCGGGAAAATGTCCTTTTTCAACCACGCATAGAAAGAACAGATGGGTTTAATCAAAAATGTGAAGAAGCAGTCACTAAGAAGAAGAATGCCAGACATGTATGGTTAAATGACATCAATAACATCCAAAAGGAAGAGCATTATAGAAGATGAATGTAAAGAGGCTACAAAAATAGTCAGACAGCAGAAGCGAGAATATATGAGTAATATAATCAAAGATATGGAAACTAATCACCAGAAAAAAATGAATCCAGGAAAGTTTTTTAAAGTACTGAAGTCAATGAAACGAGGGCACCAACAAAACACATATGGTTTAAAAGACAAAATGGGAATATGATAAATACCAATGAAGGAAATGTGCAACACAATGGAAAGAATATTTTATTGAATTACTAAATTGTGAAGCTCCAAGTAACATTTTCCCACAGGAAGAGGTTCTAACATGCGAACCACAAATTGAAGAACCTACATTTGAAGAAATCCTATATGTAATCACACGACTTAAAAACAATAAGGCAACTGGGACTGATGGAATTGCTGCTGAATTTATAAAGGCAGGTGGCCATGCATTACATCTAAAGCTATACGAACTAATAATAAAAATCTGGAGGACAGAAGAATTACCCCATGACTGGAAAGAGTCATTATTGATACCTATCTTTAAGAAAGGAGACAAGTTCCAATGTGGAAATTATAGAGGAATATCACTACTGTCCACAAGCTATAAGATACTATCCGCAGTATTACTAAATAGACTAAAACCATATTCAGAAGACATATTAGGTGACTACCAGGCGGGTTTTAGACAAAACAGATCAACAATAGATCAGATATTTATCTTACGACAAATAGCCGAGAAACATTGGGAATATAAAAGAGATCTCCATAACATTTTTGTGGATTTTAAAAAGGCTTATGATAGTGTCCATAGGAATAGTCTATGGAATGTTATGCAGGAATTTGGAATACCAAGGAAGTTAATTAACATGACCAGACTATGCATGGAAGATACTTATAATATAGTAACATATAAAGGCAGGAAATCAGACCCCTTCCAAATAACATCTGGCTTGAAACAGGGTGATGCACTATCGCCGCTACTCTTCAATCTGGCTCTAGAGAAAGTTGTAAGGAAGGTAAAGGAGGAATGTGATATTGGAGGAACATCCAAGCTGCTTGGTTATGCAGATGATATAGATATTATAGGGCAAAGTGAACAAAAGACATTAGGAAATATTGACTCACTTAAAGGAAAAAGCCCAACAGATGGGGCTGGTTATCAACCAAGATAAGACAGAATATATGGTAATTTCAAGAGACGGAATGGCTAAAAACTCTGGCCACATACAAATAGATAATATGACCATTAAAAGAACGGAAACATACAAATACCTGGGTACAATCTTCAACTGCTCCAACATCATAAGGGAAGAAATACAAACTAGAATCAACTCTGGAAATAAGATATACTATGCACTACAACATCTACTAAAATCAAAGGCGCTATCTCGTAACACCAAAATCACAATATACAAAACACTGATCAGACCAGTTGTGCTGTATGGCTCTGAAACCTGGAGTACAACGAAAGGAGACGAAGCCTTGTTACAAACCTTTGAGAACAAAATTTTAAGACGCATCTTTGGACCCATTAGGGATACACAAAGTGGAGAGTGGAAAAGAAGAAGTAACAAGACATTTATGATTTGTTTAAGTCCCCGCTAATCACTGGTATCATGAAGGCTAATAGACTACAATGGCTGGGGCATATAGAAAGAATGGAAGATAATAGGGAAACAAAACTCGCTTACACTCAGGAAATAAATGACCGTAGACCCCGAGGTAGACCAAGAAGGCGGTGGAGAGATAATATACATACAGACCTACAAGCACTGGAATCAACGACTGGCAAGAGAAGGTCCACCAGAGAGACGAAATGGAGACAGGATTGTATTGCAGCAAAGAACCTCATAGGCTCGGAATGCTGGGGAAAAAGAAAAAGAAAGAAAAATTTTT
>JACEFZ010009330.1:0-24892 GCA_014155875.1 Cepaea nemoralis
GGGAGGGGGGGGGTTTTTTTTTTTTTGGCCCCACCCCCTATTGCAAATGTCAAAAGGGACTTCATGGTGTTTTTTTTTTTTTTTTTTAAACCATAAGCGTTTAAAATTATTCTAAAGTGGTGTAGGTATTCAATGAGTAAATTTTAGGTGAGTACCATTAAAAAAAATATATTTAGTACCAATTCATCCATAGTGGTATGAAATATTTTATTTTTCACAAAATGCAAATGAGGTCACCGAATTTGCATAAACATGAACAAAACAACTTCAGTCATATACAGAAATAAACGTTACTATATCCTCTTTAAGAATATATGTACTTTTATATACATAGGGTTCTATTTTTTTTTTTTTTTTTTTTTTTTTTTTTTTGAATTTTCAAAATTGTCACTCCAGTCATTTCTGTACTCAAAAAACAAAAACAAAAAAGACTCCGTCGTCTTCAGAGGGAAAGCTAAATTTGGCCCAATATTGTTCCGTCCCAATTGTGAACACTATACTAAGGTCAACGAGTTATTTGTTTTGTTTCATGGTATCTCCCACAATTTCAATGCTCAGTGAACGGAGATGTACATTAGAATACTTGTTCATTTAAGCCGCCTCTGTGGCGGAGGCGTTACGAACGCAATACGCAACCACGCATACCGCGTTCAAAACACAGATGCGGGCGATTTTGGCAGCATACCATCTTGCGTTGGTTTCCCATACAAAGGTATGGAGTGTCGGTCGTTCAGAAAGCAATGGCAAACTACTGAACGCAAAACTTGTCAAGAAATCATGGTAAAAATGCTGGGGTTAACTGCGACGTCCTGTAAAGGATATGCAGTTAACATTTTTGTTTTATTTGATTATGTACCATGTCTGGTCCAAACTGATTTTGGCACTGAATTGCGGTCGTCACGTTGTCATCTGAACAGCGGTAAAGCTGTACAATGAATAATTCAACGGAGAGAGAGAGAGAGAGAGAGAGAGAGAGAGAGAGAGAGAGAGAGAGAGAGAGAGAGAGAGAGAGAGAGACAGACAGACAGACAGACAGACAGACAGACAGACAGACAGACAGACAGATGGAGAGAGATGGAGAGAGAGATGCTTGAGAGATGGATAGAGAGAGATGGAGAGAGATGGAGAGATAGATGGAGAGAGAGAGAGATGGAGAGAGAGATGGAGAGAGAGAGAGAGATGGAGAGAGAGAGAGTGTGTGTGTGTGTGTGTGTGTGATGATGTAGATGTAGAGATGATGTGAGAGAGAGAGAGAGAGAGAGAGAGAGAGAGAGAGAGAGAGGTATACGGGTACGCTAGAGGATCACGATCACTGAATGGACGTTGCGACTACAATGTTTTCATTAGCAAACACACACTCATGGACACCAATGCTGCTACATTAAAACACTACAGAAAGATACTACAAGAAATGAGTGCACGCCAATACTATAAAATGTATTTCTCACGCTATTTCGGTGGCTTAATGGGTCCTCGAACAGCTTTCTAGCCACACACACACACACACACACACACACACACACACACACACACACACACACACACACACACAGAGAGAGAGAGAGAGAGAGAAGAGAGAGTATAATAGAGAGAAAGTAGAGAGAGAGTAGAGTAGAGTAGAGTAGAGAGTGGGGAAGGAGGCAGAGACGGGGAGAGAGAGTAGGTAGACAGAGTTGGAAGAGAGAGAGAGAGAGAGAGAGAGAGAGAGAGAGAGAGAGAGAGAGAGAGAGAGAGAGAGAGAGAGAGAGAGAGAATAGAAAAGAAGAGAGCTGAGAAAGTAGAAAGAGAGAAGAACGAACGAACGAACAAACTTTATTTTCAAAGAGTTAAGAATTGGGCATGCAGGCCCGTCTAACATTCTGCCCTTCTATCACTCTCTTTCATACATTATTTCATTCACACATCATTCAAGGCTAACAAAGAACAGCAACAATATAAAAGATATGCATTATAAAGGCATGGGCAAAATGCGAACATCAAAACTACACGACTCAGTAACTAATATTAGATAATGGTCTGACACTGTTATTAGCCATGTGGAATATACTGGCCTACAAAAAGGGGACTGGCTGTTATACTAGAGTTTTGTTATTATTATTATTATCTCGATTATTAAGGGGGAAGGTAATCCGTATTGAGATAGTGTTCGAATAATTTGCGATTATATGAATAGGGATTGGTGATGTCTTTGATTTCTTGTGGAAGATTGTTCCACAGCTGAGCTGCAGAGTACGTTAAGCTTGTTTTGTATAAGTCAATCCTAGGCTTCGGAATGTGTAGTATATTTAAACGTTTACTGTGTCTAGCATTATATTTAAACAATGGCCAAAGGTAATTTGGGGCATTCCGATGCAGGATTTTGTGAATTAGTTTAGCTTTATTGAAAAGCAGACGTTTGCGGAATGGTAGTAACTGAAGGCGTTTATACAGGCTAGGATTGTCAGCTAAATGGTTGCTATAAATTAGACTCATGGCCCGTTTCTGGAGTGAGTAAAGTCGCTTGGTGTTTGAATTAGAACAACCGTCCCAGATTGTAGAGCAGTAGTCAAAGTGTGTCTGTATATCAGAAGTATAGAATAGTTTTCTTGTGTCCTCATCAAGGAAGTTTTTAATTTTGGCGAGTTGGTAGACTTTTTTTCGCTGTTTGTTTAATGAGCGCTTGAACGTGGGAATTAAAGGTTAGGTTTCTATCAATGATTAGGCCTAATGTTTTGTGCTCAATTACACTTTCTACTGGCATGTTATCGTTGTGAAGTTGAAGTGCTGTGTGTGAGCTTAGAGTTTGAAGTCTCTGTCTGGTTGTTAATAACATTGCTTTTGTTTTAGTGATGTTAATTTGCATACGGTTTGAATAGCTCCACCTAACTACATTATTTAATTCTTGTTGCAAAGAAGACTCCAGTAAAATACAGTTTTCAGCGTTTGTGTACACTGTACAGTCATCTGCAAATAGATCGCAGGACGACGAAAGATGCAAATGTAGATTGTTAATATATATGGCAAATAATAGAGGGCCAAGAATAGAGCCTTGCGGTACTCCAATATTGAAGGTAGTTGTTTGAGACAGAGATTTATTATGTGATACTACTTGCTTTCTGTTTGATAGAAAAGATGATATTAGAGTGACTACATTAGGGCCAATGTTCATTGTCTCAAGTTTTTTAATTAGAATAACATGGTCTATCATATCAAATGCTTTCTTGAAATCAATAAACACAGTTCCACATAGACTGTTGTTGTTTATATTCTGGTGCCAATTTTCTATCATGTTTGTTAGGGCCGTATGGCAAGAATATTTTGGTCGAAATCCTGATTGGCTGTCAACAATAAGCTTGTTGCGAACTAAATACTGTAATGTTACTTTATGAATGTGTTTTTCTAGTGACTTAGATAGTGATGATAGTAAGGAAATGGGTCTGTAATTGTTCGGGAGACCATTGTCCAATGAACCAGATTTAAAAAGAGGGTATACTTTAGCGATTTTGAGAGCTGATGGAAAGTGGCCTTTGGTGAGACACTGATTATATACATAGGTTAGTGATGTACAGATCACTGGCGCAGCACAACGGAGAATCCGGTTGCTGATTCCATCTAACCCAGATGAGGGTGTGTTTTTTAGGTTACTGAGGTAAGTGAATACTTCAGTGATTGTCATTAGCGGTATGTCGGAAAGAATATCGCGGGAGCATCTATTCTCGCAAAACAATGACAATAAAGATAAGTTGCAAGGAGCATTAGGTATTGAAGCCTTCAACTGGTCTATGTCAGTGTGAAAAAAATTACTGAATTGGTTGCATGTAATATGATTTGATTGTAAAGAATTTCGGAAGTTATACTTGTTTGTCAAGGTGTTAATTGCCTTCCATATATCCTTACTATTTGTTTTATCCATTACTAAGTTCTTAAAGTAATTTTTCTTTTCCCCGTCGTATGTTATATTGAACTTTGTTTCTAAGAGTACGGTATGCACTGAGATCCCGCTTTTTATGTGCTTTATCTCTGTCTCTCATAATTTCAAGTATTTCCTGGGTGATCCAAGGTGGCTTGACGTGGTGTTTTACTCGAACTTCCTTGACTGGCACATGTCTATCAAAAACATCAATAAAGGTTTTCATCCAGAATTCCAGAGCATCATCCGGGTCAGGAAGCTGATAAACATTGTCTAGAGGTGAACTGAGTAAGTCCTGTAAAAATGCGTTTTGGTTGAAATTTTTGTAATTTCTATATTTTACACTTATGTGTTTATGTTTAGGAGGTTTAATTCCTTTTTTAGACCACGTGCAGCATATTGGGTAGTGATCGCTCATTGCACAATTGGGTACGGTGCATTCTATGATGTTGTCTAAGCAAGTTACATAAATGTGATCTATGACTGTTGAAGATGACTTTGTTACTCTAGTAGCTTGTTGTACTATTTGTTGGAAATTGTATGATGCAATTATATTTCCCCATATTATGTTGGATTTGTTGGTGTCAATGTTAAAGTCTCCGAGTAGTATAATTTCCTTCCCAGAAGCGAAAACCACATCCATCATGGTAGTGAAGTTTTCGTACCAGACGTGTCCAGCACTGGGATTTCGATGGAGGTAGCCAATTATCAGGGGTGTGCGGTTTTGAAGTTTTAGCTCTAACCAAATACATTCTATTTCGCAAGTTTCAAAGTCTAGCCTACGGTGAGCATTTAGTAAATTAGAAACATAGTTACTATGCCTGTCTCTTGTTTCCTACAGGGATCCCTTCTAAAAACTGTGTACCCTTTAATAGAGATGTCCTCATCTGAAATTTTATCATTAAGCCTACTTTCACTAAGGCCGAATAAATGAAAATTTTGATTAAGAATAGAAGATAACTCTGGTAGCTTGTTAAATAAGCTGCAAATGTTTAAGTGTCCAATGCGTATTCCTGACTTATTGAGCCAGTGTTGCCACTTCTCAGACATTTCATCCATGAAGAAAGTGTAAATTAGTCAAAGTTAAGCAAAAATACAAGATCATAAAAAAAAATCACAATTACATTAACTTACAAAATATCAGTAATACAAATCGATAAGTAAATGACAATATTATAACGATATAACTAATTAGACCAACGAATATAATGCAAACAAGGAACAAAACGAATGAAAGAACATACAACAAATAATTAACCTGAAAAAAACTACTTCACAAGTTAAGTACCAACTGTTATCCAAAAGAATCAATAAATGACTATACAAGTCAATGTTTCTGTTTAAAGTGGGGAGTGAAAACCCCCTCACTCAGAGTATTAACGCGATAAAAAGTATTATAAAAGATATCTAAGTGTCAATCTCTGTGACTTCAATACGAGTCAATGTTTACAGCCACATACAATCTAATACGTTGCTATATAAATCAATAACCAAGTATGCGCATAAACTTTCTAGGAGAGGCTCTTTCTTGTACCGAGATCCGGTGGTGCTTTGTGCTGAATTGCTAGTAAATACCAGGCTGTGTTGGTCCTTGGTACAGCGACATCATAAATGCCTGCCGAAGTGAAGCTGGGCTAAACCGTGTGAGGTATAACAACTCTGGGTTACAATGGAGTGGATACTGTTGATTTCTCACGGGTGTGTAACGACTTCCAACTACAGGCTCTGATTCGTGGCAAACAGGAGGCTGTGGTGGCACGTTGTTGCTACTACGGATTGATCAGAGAAAGTAAGGGGCGGGGGGACAGAGAGTATGAAGAGGAAAATAGAAGAGAAGGTTGAGTGAGAGCGAGAGTTGAGTGAGAGAGAGTAGAAAGGGGGAAGGAGAGGATACACATGGGTGAGAGAGTAGGGAGACAGAGTAGGACAGGGGAGAGAGAAGTGTTAGTAGAGAAAGAGAGGAGAGAGAGCTGAGAATGTAGAGAGTGCGTGCGTAGAGACAAAAGGGATACAGAGTAGATAGGCAGAGAGTGGGAAGGGAGAAACAGAAGAGAGTTGAGAGAGAGAGAGAGAGAGAGAGAGAGAGAGAGAGAGAGAGAGAAGAGAGAGAGAGAGAGAGAGAGAGAGAGATTCATATGCGTCAATCGACAGTATGTGGGCACCTCGTGAGAAGGGGAAGGCTGGAGCACAACATGACAACGGGGAAAACTGGAGAGGAAGAGAGGCAGTGGCGCCCAAGACATGAGGTGCCAGACAGCTTGATATCGTGGCATGGAGGAGCATCTGTATGAGAAATGATTGGCTGTACACGAGACAAAAGGCTGTTTGGACAAATATGCCGACCGGCGTCACGTGACATGAACTTCAACCATCTGTCATCTACTGTCTAGAGTACGTATCATGCGTTGTAGGCCTTGGGGGGGGGGGGGGGGAGGGAGGGGGGCCTGAGCCTGGGGAATTAAGGCCGCCTGGCAGTTTAGGTGCCGCGAACTGTACAGGTTAGGGTCCTTCCTCATTAAAATATATTTCTTCCTCCATATTAGTTTTATCTGTACGCATTATCTTCGTTTTTGCTATGTTAAGATAAATGTTGTGATTTTCACTATTCGTTTGGGTTGAGGTTATTAGTTTTTCTATACCATTCTGTGATGTGGTTAGTAATACAGTGGTACCTCGGGTTACGAACGCCACAGGTCACGAACAACTCAGGTTACGAACAGCTTCGAAGATTATATGTCTCGGGTAACGAACAGTGCCTCGGGTTACGAACGAAGGCGAGAGAGAGAGAGAGAGAGAGAGAGAGAGAGAGAGAGAGAGAGAGAGAGAGAGAGAGAGAGAGAGAGAGAGAGAGAGAGGCAGAGACAGAGACAGAGAGACAGAGAGCAAGGTGTAACGTTGGAGACAAACGATCGCATACTGTACAAACAATACTACAGATGAGCTTGTGGAACTTCAGAATGAACAGCTAAAGACATTAAAGGAGGAGCATGCGTCCGATGATGAGGAGTCAGTGATAATTTCAACTGCCGGGAGTAAAGAAATTTGCAGCACATGGGCAGACGTCGAAGACTTCATTGTGAACCATCATCCAAACAAACTTGTTGCTAACAAGCCCTATGCCCCTATATGTAATGAATGATAACACGATGGCCCACTTCAGAAAGATTCTCACTCTATGGACCGCTGAGTGAACTAAAAAAGACTGTTAGATTCATACAAGAGACAACATTGCAGTTATAGACATATTTCAAGCGAACAAAAGACGAAGAAGAAGAAGAAGAAGAAGAAGAAGAAGAAGAAGAAGAAGAAGAAGAAGAAGAAGAAGAAGAAGAAGAAGAAGAAGAAGAAGAAGAAGATGAAGAAGAAGAAGAAGAAGAAGAAGAAGAAGAAGAAGAAGAAGAAGAAGAAGAAGAAGAAGAAGAAGAAGAAGAAGAAGAAGAAGAAGAAAAGGAAGCGACAAATTTCCCTTGATAGTTTCTTGGTGCAGAAAGATTCCCAGTCGGCTGCCAAGAAAAGGCGACAAGATAATCCTGAAACTAATGATTCAGAATAACGAAGAAAGTGACAAATTTAACATTATCGTTTTCTTGGTAATAAAGATAGACTAAATCTCTTTTTTATTTTACATTTAATTCATTTGGCTGTTTTCTTTCTCTTTATTTAAAACATGAAGTACACATATTCTTTGCGTTTTGTCAGGTAAACGACCGGATGTTAATAAAAAAGAACGATTCTTTCATCTTGAAACGGACTGTCTCTATTTGATTTAATGTTTCTGGTTACGAACGTTTCGGGTTACCAACCGAGTTCTGGAACGAATTAAGTTCGTAACCCGAGGTACCACTGTACTGTATCATCAACATATCAAATCTCTGGCGAGCGCCGAATGGTCTTTTAAAGTATACGGTTATCACCATATACCCCCTACGCTATATGTCATGGAATTTTTTTTTTTTTTTACGCAACTGAACAAATGATAAGAGATCGGCTTGGCCGAGTTGTCTATCGCGCTCGCGCCTAAACTTCTTGTGGGCTAAGGTGGGTTATTGGGTTCACTCCACATACCAGTCAGCCGGGCGTAAACGTTGACTTCGCGTTCAGACAGCGGTAACAAACTACTGAACGTAACATTGCTTATTATAACATCAACCTGGGGTTGAGTGCGACGTTCTGCAACATTTACACAAGGTGGGGGTGGGAAGTGAAAAACAACAAACACATGCGTCATTCGCTGTTTACACAATTTCCGCACGACATGTCACCCAATGTCTTTCATTCAACATCATTTTGCCATCAAGTGTCGTGCGGAGGAATAGTTGACATTCCAGCGCCCGCTGGGTGGCACTGGATTGTGTCATTCCGTGTGGTTGTATGCGGGGGATTAAAATGAAAACCTTAAATGTTTTTTTGTTTCTTTTTTTTTTTTTTTTGGTGGGTAAACATATCCTGAAAAGGTAAATCACTTGGGGCTAGATCATGCCGTTTTGAAACTTCCAACTCCACTCATACACTTCCTAGACTGACAGCCATGCATCACTTGACTTTCGATGCAGATTTATAGGTTTCACACTTCACTGATCAGAAAACGGATAACAGAACCCTGCTCTTCTTTGGTGCGTGTCAAAAGTGAGGCAAAATCTTTAAACTTCACTTATGACATCACCACCTTTGCGTCTGAACCGAGATGTCACGCACTTAACTCTCTTGATATCCTTAACAAAAATATTGCCAGGTTACAAGAAAATGACATGGTTATTGTAATTTATGTCACACTTTACAGGTTTTCATTCGAAGCCCCCTAGTACGATGTCTTGGATGTGGTCACATTTTCTTCTTATGCGTCTTCATGCTCTCGTGTCAGATCTTCTTTAGTGTAGCGCCAGTGTTGGAAATTGATGGTGTTGCATTCTAACGAGATGGCCGAACCATTACATCCGTCAATATCGCCAACGGGAATTCCACATATTTTCATACTAGTTACCCACCAGTTACCCAAATTCCCACGTGTTCGCAGTTTGGTTATTTAACCTAAGTAAATAATTCTTGTACGCCCCTATTGGCCATATGGTGTTAGGTCCATATGTTACAGACCAATCGGCGCCGAGCACTACCCGAGAGACCAGGCAGCCGCGTGACATCATTAGATACCAATGGTTCTTGGAGAGACCTTATACTGGAATATATCCCGGCACCTTCAGAGTCTGCGGCGGACACATAACCTCTCAGCCAACACTAACTCAGAGTTGATACATAGCAACCTGTAGTAAATTTTGAGAAGAGTTGTTACGTGGCTAACTGTGGTAAAATATTTAGAAGAGTAGCTACATGGCTACCCGTTGTAAACTTTGAGAAGAGTTGCTACATGGCTACCTGTAATAAATTTTGAGAAGAGTTGCTACATGGCTACCTGTAGTAAATTTTGAGAAGAGTTGATACATAACTTCCTGCAATGAGCAACACTTCAAAAAGCAGGATGAGATGGTAGAATGTTCTAAAGCTATATGCTGTATGACTTACCCTGAGCCAACCGCTTTCCAGTCTGCGCGATAGCAAGAGAATCTTCAGAATCGTTGATTCTTCTATGGGAACTGTGGCACACACAGTTCAACTGTCAGATACTCCCAGAACTCGATCATATGGTATCAGATATGAAGCATACTGTCTATAAGATGCATCAGTTTGAGAATTAGACGTCCTGAGAGAAACAGCTGGCTGAAATGCCACCACACTCCGCAGGGCGCTATTTAAGAGACTTCTCTAGAATTCTGTCTTCCTGTAGAACACCCCAAACCCGGAAATAACAATTGCAGTATATTTCGACGCATTCTGGTATATCACTTCCTGAAAGGAAGCACGCCTGACAAACCACAATTGTACACTGTTGTATCAGGCACTGACTATCTGTAAAAGATTACGTTCTACAAAATAAAATTACAGCATGTTTTGACAGAATTTTAGTACCTAATTTAGCATACAGAACTTTCTGTAAAAGGGCCATTGTGTTGGGGGTAGAAGTTGTTTTGGTACGCTGCTTCCTTCATGGATCTACGCTCCACAAATCACAATTACAAGCTAGGATGGGTCGCGATGGTACAACTTTCGAAACAATGTGAGACCAGATTTTCCTAGATGAGTCTAGTCAAGGCCAGTTCGTAAATTTGTTAGTACCAGCAACTAGTACTAAGAGAGTGTTAGTTCTTGTTTTATTGTTAATACTATCTGACATGCGGGTGTGCGTGTGCGGTCATGGTTAGTCGCGTGTTTCATTGCTCCAGTCAACATTGTATTTGTTGGCGCGTATTGTGTTGTTGATGCAACGTGTGCGACTGATCCTACTCCTTCTCCTGTCGATGTGATATTTGCTGCTTCTTCTTCTTCTTCTTCTTCTTCTTCTTCTTCTTCTTCTTCTTCTTCTTCTTCTTCTTCTTCTTCTTCTTCTTCTTCTTCTTCTTCTTCCTCTTCTATTATTGCATCTACTCCTCCTTCTTTTAATGTGTTCTCCTTCAGGCTCCCGATCTGGCGGTTATGTGTCCGACACATATATTAAATTCTACAGAAATTAATCGGCACTTGATGCGTGATGTGTCAATCTTGCACTGACCGTCTTTACATCGCTAAACAGTTTTTGACTGGATCGACCTGAACACGCAGATCAGTCTTATGCACCCGTCTCAATGGAGATTCGAAGCACGTCGGAAGGCAAACCTGCTAGCCACTCCACTACCATGTCTCCCAAAGTAATACAAAACAGGCCTGAGGGGCAAATTCCTAGCACGGGGTTTTACCCCGATGGCTCGGTCTCTTCCCATAGGTCAGCCTAAAGAACGCGTCGCACAAGGCACGAACTCCGTAGCTCCAGTGACAACCAGCTAGTACTCAAAATTGCACTCGTGAAACAAACGATGTGGCTAGGAATCGAACCCAACATCAACGTAGCGCGTAGCTAGCGGCTTAACAACTTCACAACAGCGTCCCCCCCCCCCCCACACACACACCCCAGAAAAAAAAGGTAATGCAAAGAACACCGTGGCTTCATGCAATGCCTAGGACAGAGGGGGGTTCAATATCCTTGACCTACAATGACCTATATGTATTGGCATGACACATGATGTTATCGACCGCGACAACTAAATGGAACTTAGTAACTACATGAGGAAAGCGGGAAGTAGAATAAAGTTGTTTGAACTAGACTAGTTTGAACAAACAAGCCCCATTTATTGTTTCTTTATGATGTTGTCGGCAATGCAAGGGTGGGTTGGTCATACTACCAGAACATATGAGCTGACAAAGGCAGTCGGGTGTGTCGGTGTGGAGTGAAGGTGCAGAGAGGTAGGCAAGCAGTCAACGTAGGTAGGTAAGGTGAAAGGTAAAGGATGGTGTTGCATGTTGGGGATATGGCGTCTGGCTAATATGTTTGGTTGAAAATAAAAGATTTGATGGAAGCTGAATTCTTCTTCCATGCCGTGTGGCGTTGGTGATCATGTCTGTTCACAGTCTTCTGCCTCGTGCACTGCCAATCTTCTTAAAGTCTATGCCTTGTGGCGTTGGTGATCACGTCCATCCACAGCCTTCTGCCTCGTGCACTGCCAATAATTTCTGATACTGATGTTCCTATATGCCATAACGTCAAACTGTCCAGCATCTTCTCTCGATATCTCCTCCTGCTTCTCTTCCCCTGCAATCTTCCCGTTGTGACAAGATACTCCAGCTTTCTCCTTATCATGACTTGCCCAAAACATGTCGACTCTCTTCTTCTGATGTGAGGAACCAGTTCTCTGTGTTAGTTAACTTATTTCAAGATTTCTTTACTCTTTCTAACCGGTCACGGTTTTCTCATCATCATCAGCATGTGCCATGCCGATAATCGTGGGCGGTCATGTTTCGCCATCTCACTCGATCACCAGAGTCGTGGATCAGTTCAGTGTTCTTGTCTCGATCATGCCACGTGGTTAAGCCATCCTTGGTACTGTATTTACTTCTCTGTCTTCTTCTTGTTCTCTTCCCCCGTAATCTGGCTAGTTGTCACAAGTTTCTCCATTTATTTCTTCTCATATCGTGACAAAAATTTTTTTTGGACTGTCTACATCTAATTTCTCTAATCAGTATACGATCTTCATTTGTTTCTTGTAGAACTTGGTCATTGGTTTTTCTGTATGTCCATTGTAATTTGTATTCTTTGCATTTTCCTCAGAAACCACATGTCCGCTGCCATCAGATGTTTCTCAGTCTGTTTGCTTATTGTCCACGCTCCACATCCATACAAAAGCACAGGTTATATGTAGCACCTCAACACTCTTATTCTCGTTGCAAATGACATCATTTTATTGGTCAGTATGTTTTCATCTTACAAAAGGCTACTTTCGTAAGATTTTTGTTCGAATCTCTTCAAGGCATCTCCCATCAGATGTTATGGCTGTTCAGATTTTCATTATTCTTCTACAAAACAACACCACTTAGCTTCCACATAATTAATCACTTGTCTGCTAACTGTCCATGATTTGCATCCATACATAACGATTTGCTCAATGTCACTCTTAAGAACCGTTTTTCTCACTTCAATTTACAAAGCTTCGTCTCATAATTGACCAGAAATGACAACTCTGGAGTCCTGGTTTGGGTATATTCAATATACATGTAGGTGTTTAAGTATTACGTAGCTGTGCGGATAGACGTTATCTGCGTCTGTAGGTAGGTATGTAGATGTGTATTTAAGTGTTTAGGTAGGTAGGTGTATATTTAAGTGTTTAGGTAGGTAGCTGTGTATTGAAGTGTTTAGGTAGGTAGGTAGGTAGGTGTGTATGTATGTGTTTAGGTAGGTAGATGTGTATTTAACTGTTTAAGTAGGCAGGCGGGTAGAGTTTATGTAAGTAGATGTGTATTTATGTGTTTAGATAGGTAGTATGTGTGTATGTAGTTGTTTGGGTAGGTAGGAGTGCAGACATATACACTGATTGTGTCTTTTAGACTGGTTGATGGGTTGACCGTAAACATGTAAAAACTGCAATATATCTCAAGAGATCTATGCAGAAAGTGTTTGCAACATATTTCTCAGAGATTTATACGGTAAGAAAAGTGCAATATACATCTGTCTCTGAATCTATATCTGTATCTATCTAAATAGCGTAGATGTATACGATATGGTGTGATATATATATATATGTGTGTGTGTGTGTGTGTGTGTGCGTGCGTGCGCGCGCGCATGTGTGTGTCAAGTGAGGATAAGTATTGCCGAATGGGTAAGAGCACTCGTTCTTAAACAACCGGTGTGCTGATGCTGAGGTAATCAATCCCTACATCGGTCAGTTATAATAAAATGTTGACTTCTCGTCAAAGATCGAGGGGAAGAGAACAAGAGAAAAGCAGAGAAGTAAATACCTGGATGGCTACATGGCATGGTCGAGACAAGAACACTGAGCTGATCCACGACTCTGGTGCTCAATGAGATGGCGAAACATGACCGCCCACGCTTATCGGCATGGCACATGATGATGATGATGATTGGCAATCAGACAACCGACGCCAACACTGAAGGTCAATTTACCGCACTGCTGGTGTCTTGACGTGGACATGCAGCCATGCAGACACTCAACAAGAATGATGGTGTGTGGTTAGAAGGGAAGCAATTTCAGCCGTGGTTACGTATATGCTGCGCTCGGGCTGTTCCTCTATTGTGTTCTGGTAATCGACAATCAATACAACGAAAATTAACGCTTCATTGACCTCCGCTTGTGGTCACTTCTGCAATGTTAAACTGTTAGTCTGTTACTTACTTGCTTAGTTAGTTGCTTCGTTCGTTCATTAGTTAGTTAGTTAGTTAGCTGCTTATTTAATTACTTAGTTGCTTGCTTAGTTAGTTAGTTGGGTAGCTAGGTAGGTAGGTAGGAAGGAAGAAGTTAAGTTAAGTTAAGTTAAGTTAAGTTAAGGTAGGTAGGTAGGTAGGTAGGTAGGTAGGTAGGTAGTCAGTCAGTCAGTCAGTCAGTCAGTCAGTCAGTCAGTCAGACAGTCAGTCGTGGTTCCAACTTCACAGCAATGGGTCGTCCCTATTATGCTCCGTTCCTGTGCCAGTGAATATCACATAAAATGCTCCTCACTGCTCCATGTGAAAAGTGGAAAAAACAGGAGTCTCGACAAACCAACAGCCCGCACAGGTACACAGTGCATAATGATTCCGTCAGAATGTCAACACAAAGTCCTCCACGAAAAATACAGTTCGTCTTCGATGGAAGCGGCAGTCACAAGAAAACCAGCAGCCACACATTACTACATAAGACAAACCAGGCAGTTATGTTCTGCGATAAAGCCGGTCGCCATTTCTTCCGAACATGTAGTTACGCTACAAACAATCGGGGACAGATGTAAAAGCATTTCACTGTACATAATGCCATCACCAGAATGCCAACATAAAAGTCCTCCACGAAAAATACAGTTCATCTTCGAAGGAAGCGGCAGTCACTAGAAAATCAGCAGCCACACATTACTGCATAAGGCAAAACCGGTCAGTTCTGCAACAAACCCGGTCGCCATTACTCCGAACATACAGTTCACGCTACAAACAACCGCGGACAGATGTAAAAGCATTTCACTGTACATAATGCCATCACAGTAGTAAGGTACGTTGTAATGGGGTAGTAAATCTGGAGACCCTCCAGATTTGTGACGTAGTATTTTACTATATGAAGAGTATGGCTCCAGATTGATGACATCACAAATCGACTCCAGAATTTTCAAAAAATGGCGGGAATATTCTTGGGTTACGGCCGGTTGTCACTTCCGGTACTTCCGGTTGACTTCCGGTCCATGGGTGTCCCCGACCCACAGGTGCCTTCACCGGCCGCCTCCGCTTCCTCCGGTCCGTCCCGAGACCATTTGAGACAGCGAGGCAAGCCCCGGACATGTGGAATACTTATATAGTTAGTATAGGAGAGTCAGGGGTGGTCCAGATGTCATCTTGAGGCAAATAAGCTTCCGTAGTATGCGTATGACAGGTCTTGTCAGTTTAGCTCACTGAGCTCCCTCCAAGCAAGTGTTGATGTAAGTGTTGAGGAAGCATGCTGCCTCATCAAATATCCACAGTGATTACCGACTGGGATAATTATCTTGAGTTCCCGTGACAGGATGTTACTACCACCACAGGTTGTTGATGAAGTGTCACATAGTGACGTAGCCAACTTGGCGATCAGTCTCAAGAAACAGTCTGATTGGGGAGACCCAAGATCATTAGGCGTCCCCCTATGAATATCTTTGAGCGAAGCAAACACGTTGGAGCATGGTAGCTCAGCTAAGTCAAAAGTGTCTGATTGACCCGGTCTGGGTCGGAGAAGTTATGGTAAACTCCATCTCCACCAATCTTGACATATAGCAAGGTTCTTAGTGACTAATGAGATCACTGGTGGGACCCCAACTGGGTCTGGTGACTGAGAGTGTTGGTCACCTCGTAAATTACTCTGGCATAATCACACATGGTGATAAATCTGTCTCTTGACCCTACCTGGGTCTGGTAAACGAGCCATTAGGATGGTCATATTCGTAGTGACTAAGTCTTTTACCTTGATGTTACACAGTATCTCAGATTTACCTAGCAGGTACGTAATGTTCATCACCCTCTGGTGTGCTATTATAGAGGTAAATTGCGTTGGCGTGCTCCAAGTGCGTTGACCAATTGGAGTGACCATAGAGCCAAATTCTCTCTTGTCAAGGTAAACATATAGACTCCAACCTAGAAGGCAAACCCTGCAAGGAGAGCAGTGGGTGAAAGCATTCGGCAACAACGCTGACATACATATCACACATGAGGAGCACATGCCCTCAGAGTAAATAATAACCTTTTATTATAGGTAACCGGATCATCTACCTCATCAAGAACATTACGGCATAAGTGCGCTTCTGTTGTTAGGCAGCACCTAGAATAGCTCATCTGGGAGGCACGGTTCCCATAAAGTACCGGTCTTGTCATTCCGTACCTCTGTCACCTGATACTGATACCTCCCACACTCCCTCTTCACTCATCCTCGTATACACTCATTTGGATATCATCTAATTCTTAAATAAGTGTAGAGGTTTCTCTCATATAGAATTGTCCATCCAGACAATTCATCATCATCATCATCATCATCATCATCATCATCATCATCATCATCATCATCATCAATCATCATCATCATCATAATCGTCATCGTCGTCGTCGTCGTCGTCATCATCATCATCATCGGTTTCTCTTCTGGGATTAGCGTCCCAGACCCAAGAGAAATTCTTCTTGTTAACCCCTTCTTCCTGAAAGGCAAAGAGAATTCGTATTATTATACATGAACTCACACCCCATGTAGAGAGGGTAATTCCACCACCGTTCCCTTACCCCGTTAATTAGTGGCGGGCAAAGTGTGAACGGTTACACTGGTCTATTAGGACCAGACATCTCATATTTAGAATGCAGCAAGCATCTCATCCCATAATTCCCATCGTCCCTCGAAGTATAGAATAACCCTTCCCCATCATCATCCTAACCCTAGTATATGTGTCCCCAGACAATAAGGATCGAGAAGAGTAAAGTGTCGAGTATAAGAGCAACGTTTCTCTCGGAATTGACAACGCACATACATACGCCATCCCTCCCAGAATCGCGCTGTACTAACACACGCTGTGTCACGGGATACTGTGAGTTTAGTGATTCCCCGATAACCTTAAATATAAAATTACTTGCACTGTATGAGGATGGAAAATTATGGACCGTGAGTCAGAATAACAATCGAGCCTTCAGTCTTGAGCGAGGACAAAGTGAAGGTTATTGACCGAATGGTATAGAACTAAGATACAGTGTGAGGGGTCATTGCCTGCCGATTTCACCGGACAAAAACAACGCGGAGACATCGGGTTGTGGAACGCACGAAGACGTGGATCAAAGCGTTAAAACTGATTGATGTACGAGAGTTGGGGAACGCGGGACTCAGCGGAGAAAAACGGGACGGAGCGGCCAGGAACGAATACGTGATTTCACAGACTTTTGATGTGAAGGAAACGGCAAATTAGATTGTTGATGTAGTGACATCAAAAGAGAACGGAGAATTGGACCCAGGTATATATAGTTGGACACTTGTTTTTGTGGGGAGTGTGCGACCAAACTGGACGGAGAATGGATCTATGCGTCCTTAATTCGAAAAGAGATATAAGTCCCTTATTGTTTAAAGGCGATGGGATATAAGTGCTTATGTGCTGGTGTATTTCAATTCATGGACTAACATAGATTATATAAGGTAATCTAGCCTTAGCTTAATAGTCTAGCATAGGGAACTATGTGTCTGTGCTTGGCTTTTACCATTTCCTTCTTTTAGCTAATCGTTTAGACTTTAGTGAACTCATCTGTCTTATGTCAGAGTATCTTTCGGAAGCGTCTGAGTAAGGCTGGAGAAAGGCTCTCACATAAGAATTAGTATGAAGCAGACTAATATCACCTGATTATATATATATCACCAACAGGTTCCACGAAACTCCTGACATACTCAGAGAAGATTAAAGAAAGTAATTCCACTTTTGCAGAGAAAATTCTCCACTAGAACAAATTAACCATAGCCATTCACTAATCGTGGGCCGACATAACGAATTGCAAATAACAGGTTTTTGAAAACCATGGCAAGGACTTTCATTCTATAACGGCAAAGTGGCATACGCTAAATATAGGTGACTGGTTTACTCATATAAAAGAACCAGGGAGAACTTAAGAACAGTTTCCAGGCCTACCACATTGTCAACTAGATAACTGTAGACAGTGGTGATGTGTTTTCCGTTATGGATTGTACTATCTTCCAAGAAAGGGAAATATGCTGAATTCGAACTTATCATAATCGCAGGATTTTATAGTGATCAAACGGTGAACAGTTTTTTCAATATTGGATTACGTCCAGACTCAAGCGGAACAGAGCATCCAGAGTGAGAGCTGTCCATATATGTGTGATGTCTTGTTGCTTGGCCGTATGACGATGAGAGATGTGATATGGAGCATAGACATTCAGAGTCCTATCTCGCACTCACAATAGAAGATACTACAAATTACATATACACATTCAATACATACAACTGACATAGTTTTTCAGCAATAAATATTTTATTAATTGTTGGAGGAAACTGTTGTCAGGGTATGTTATGAAGGAATGAGAGAGAGAGAGAGAGAGAGAGAGAGAGAGAGAGAGAGAGAGAGAGAGAGAGTAGAAGACAGAACGGAGGAGTGTAGACAGAAGTCTGGCAAATATTCCCAAGTATAAGGATTTTAAAGGTGTGCTTGTTGATTCTACGTTCCTCCCGGGACGACAAGCGACACGCTGGTCCGTCCGGAGTCGCGCGGAATAAACACATCACGACCCCACATGAAAGAAATCAACACCGCAATGACAATGCACCAATCAGGAACACATTCCCTTGGAACAAACCAGCATCATCTTTCCATGGAATAAATCAGCACCATATCCATGGAAAATATCAGCACCTCATTCCTACAGAATAAATTAGCACCACATTCCTATGGAATATATCGGCACCACATTCCTATGGAATAAATCACTGTAACTTTGCTGATTAATTAATAATCATTGTAATACATTACAAGCCTCACTTAATCTTGCCCTGTCCGCTAGAATAGCGCTGAAGACTTTCATTAACTGACATCACAACAATTCTAATGCATTATCACATATAAATGCTAATGCTTAAATCAACCAGCTATTATAATTGCCGAGTAACACAGGCCTGTACTAAAGGACTTCAATCAATCCTTAATTCCATCAGTATTCAAAGAATTACTGTCAGAACAAGAAATAAACAAACGAGCCTTCGTCCTTATGTCACGCCTAGTGTCAATCGATCACATTACATTAATATTCATGAGTCGAGCTGTAAGCAGCACAGACAGCGGCACTGTGAATCGCCAAGCCATCTAGGTATTTTCCTCTCGGTCTTCCTCTTGGTCTGGTCCCCTCGATCTTGCCAGTTGTCAATAAGTTCTCCAATCCATTTCTTCTCATAAAATGCCCAAAAAATTTTGAGTGTCTTCGTCTAATTTCTCTAATCTGTCTGCGATTGTCATTTGTCTCATGTAGTACTTGGTCATTGGTTTTTCTATCTGTCAATGGTACTCTTTGCAATTTCCTCAGAAACCACATTTCTGTAGCCATCAAATGTTTTTCAGCTTGACTGCACATTGTCCAAGTTTCACATCCATACAAAAGAACAGGCTCTATGTACCCCCTCAACACTCTTTTTCTCGTTTCAATTGACATCTTTTTATTGGTCAGAATGTTTTTCATCTTGCTAAAGGCTACTTTCGCCATGGCGATTCTTGTTCTAATCTCTTCAAGGCATCTCCCATCAGATGTGATGACTGTTCCAAGATAATTGTATCGATTCACTTGTTGAAGAATATTCCCATTTACTTGTATATTACATTGTGGTACTTCGTTCTTCCTGATGACGACCATAACCTGTGTCTTCTTACACTTTAATTCCAACCCCAGCTACTCACGGTGTACAACAACCGCGTCTACTAATTGTTGCAGATCCTGTGCATTGCCTGCAATCAATACTGTATCATTTAGAGATACCTATATATATATATATATATATATATATATATATATATATATATATATATATATATATATATATATATATATATATACAGATAAACCAATGAGCTCACGGGAAGAAAAATGAGCATAAAAGCAGAGTGCAATATATACATTACGGATACTAATAGAAAGATCAATAGAGTCACAGAAAGACAAATATTTGTACTTTACAGATTATATACTAGGGCATTTCATAAAGTAAAACATGATGAACTGATTAACATGTTGGAAGATATTAATATTGATGGGGAAAATCTCAGAATAATAAAGAATGTTTACTGGAACCAAGTATCAGCAATTAAATTGAGAGATAAAGAGGGCAATTATGAACAAATAAAGCTAGGAGTACGACAGGGATGTGTCTTGTCACCGGATCTCTTCACCCTCTATAGCGATGTATTAATGAGAGAGATCAAAGAGAAGTGAGGAATGCTAATCGGAGGTTATAATATAAACAATATACGCTATCAGATGAAAAAGTATTGGTGGCGGATAACGCAAAAGATCTACAACAATTGTTGGACACCGTAGTAACAGAGAGTGCTAAGAAAGGACTCTTCTTGAATATTTTTTTTAATTTTAAATAATAATGGTGATATCAAAGAAAAATGTGACACCAAAATGTTAAATGGAAATAAAAGGGAAAATTCTTCACCACGTGGATAATTTTAAATACCTATGGGGAATTTATAACATCAGATGGAAGATGCACAGCAGAATAGGGCAAGCAAAAGCTGCATTTCGGAAAACGAAGAGTATCGTATGCAATAAGTCACTGTGTTTAATGTAAGAAAGGGTGATAATGATATATAGAATCTGTTTCGCTGTATGGTAGTGGATCTTGGAATGTAAGTGAACAAATTAGGAAGAGCTTGGAAGCAACAGAGATGTGGTTCCCGTAACGAATGTTGCGAATTCCTTGGACTGCCAAAGTAACTAACGACGATTGCCTGAAAGAGGCTAATGAAACTAGAACATTATATACAACAATAAGAAAGAGACAAACAGCTTTCTTTGGTTATGTGATGAGAAGATAGGAATTGGAGAACATCGTGACAACTGGAAAGATCAAGGGGAAGAAACACAGAGGCAGACCAAGAGAGATGATACTGGATGGATTGAGAAGGTGGCATGGAGGAATATCATCAGCAGAGTTGATCCAGAAAACCAAAGATCAAAATCTTTGGAGAGTCATGAACGCCTACGCCAGCTGGCAGGACACTTGATAATGATGATGAGGTATCATAATTGAAGATTGTTATATACTGCCCATACTACTGTATGTCTGTACATTATGGACATTGAATTCAAGAGGCAGAAATAGGCTGGAGGCCACGGAGATAAGGTTTCTAAACCTACACAAGTCTGAATTTCTATTCGGCACTCTGAGCCACTCCTTGTCTCTGCCAATGTTTTCAAGTGTGCAATCTTCTCTGATGGTATCTTCTGCCTGAGCCATCCATGATCTTCCTCTTAATAGCCTGTAACCCTTGACTGCCTACGGGAATCATTATGGACATTGAATTCAAGAGGCAGAAATAGGCTGGAGGCCACGGAGATAAGGTTTCTAAACCTACACAAGTCTGAATTTCTATTCGGCACTCTGAGCCACTCCTTGTCTCTGCCAATGTTTTCAAGTGTGCAATCTTCTCTGATGGTATCTTCTGCCTGAGCCATCCATGATCTTCCTCTTAATAGCCTGTAACCCTTGACTGCCTACGGGAATCATACCGGAGGTGTTCCTAGTCCTCGGCTAACTTGTGGTATAACCTCACCTGCAACACCTTGAGTAGGGACAGCTGAGAGGACCAATCTCCATATACTGCAGGAGGTTAACTCACAAGCATTTGATTACCCAGACCAGGACACAGCCGTTGTCATTTCCGGTCTATTATGAGGCGAGGCTTCGTCAATTGAGGTGAGAAAAGCAGTTCTTAAGGGCAACATTGGGCCAATCTCTATGTATGGAAACGAATCATGGACAGTGTGTAGACAAGTGAGGAATTGTGTGGCAGTTACGTAGATGTGGTATTATGGGAAAATGATGAGAACACCGTAACCGGTTAGAAAGAGTAATTAAGATATTTTTTAATAAGTCAACTCACAAAGAGAACTGCTTACTCACATCAGATGACAGGCCGCATTCTTTGGGCAAATCACGAAACGGGGAACACTGGAGTATATCGTCACAACAGGAAAGCTGAAGGGGGGTGGGGGGTGGGGTGGGACTTTGGAAGACCTAGAGAGAAGATGCTGGACAGCTTTACAACAAGGTATGGAGGACATCAGTATCAGAAATGATAAGCAGTACACGATACAGAAGGCTGTGGACAGTCGTGTGGACAAGGTTGTGGAATATTCCAAGATAATTAACACTATGACCTTTTGCTGACCTCGTCTCTGTAACAGACATAACTCTGGACAGACATAATCACCAATGCCAGACGATATGGACTATAAGGGGATTTGCAATATAATAGATAGTAGGCTGAGGACAGATAAGATCACTAGCGCCAAACCGCATGGATTGTAAGAAGACTGACAGTACACGAGACATAAGGCTGTGGACAGACATGATCACCTAAGCCACGCAGCATAAACTATAAAAAGATTGGCAGTATACGAAACAGAAGACTGTGGGCAGACATGATCACCAACACCACACGGCATGGACTATATGAAGATTGTGGCAGTATGCGAGACAGAAGGCTGTGACTAGACATGATAACCAACACCACACGATATGGACTATATGAAGATTGGCTATACACGAGACAGAAGACTGTGAACAGACACGATCACCAACGCCACACGGCATGGACTATATGAAGATTGTGGCAGTACACCAGACAGAAGGCTATGGACAGACATGATAAAGACCGCTGCACGGCTGACGATTGTAATGCATAGATTCCCCATCTCTAATCCCATGCCACTTCGGCCAAAATCTTCCGACTTCGAAGGTTGAGCTAACTTTGCTAAATTCTTCCTTCCAGGTCGATTGCCTTCCCGGGATTGGGGGGGGGGGGGGGGTGGAGGGGGGGGGGGGTCTCTGCCTGCCCACATTTTCTATCGGTCTTTGCTGTCCTAGCCTTTGTTTTTACTGGAACAGCCACAAGGCAGTGGTTGTTTGGCATTCGGTGTATCCTTCTTGTACATAGGCTCCTTTGAGTCAGTAAATAAAATCAAGGCCCCAAAATATTCGAAGACAACACATCCTGAAACACGGGTCAAGGTTGTGGAATATTCCAAGATAATTAAAACTATGACCTTTTGCTGACCTCGTCTCTGTAAGTAGGAGAGCGTGCGTGGTGCCGCGTGGTGTTAACACATGGTTGGGATATTTTGAGATGTGGTTTATCAGTTACTCCTGGGATACGAAGGACCGAGATCTGTGGAGATATACGTATACGAACGAATACGCCAGTTCTCTGGGCAGGCGATGATGATGGTGGTTTATCTGTAAGCTAAATATAATTAGTTACGTGGAAAAACTAGAACCATTAATATGTTTAATCGCAGACGGCTTCGCAACATAAGCCCAAGTGATAGAAAAACCACTGAGAAATATCACGATTTCATTTAAATAATATAAAGAGGCTAAATATATTGTGGGGGTGGCCAGATTTGTTTACACAGTTTAGTATGCTCTGAACAAATGTAGAAGGCTAGAACGCAATGTCCGATGGCTGGGATTCACAGGTAACACCCAATCACACATAACGCGTTGCCTGGACGTGAGAGCGTTAAACACGGCCACAATATACAAGAAAGAATATACAGGTACAAATACAAGAGAAGAATTTTGTTTAAAGGATAACAGGCAAAGCAAGATTGTGAAAGTGTCACTTGGACGATCTGGACGATCAAAATCTTGATCTTGTGTTACTGGTGTTTACCAGGGAAGCACAGAATAGTAACACTGTAGCCTGCCAGGCATGCCGTGAAAGGCGATAACACAGTTGACGTGAGACGGGCTACTTCATTCCATATAACACTTTAGCTGCAAAATGCAGCTAATCATGAATTGATCAGAGCATCTCCTGTGTGGGCAGGAGGACTAGGCTCCTGCAGCAGCAGAAGGGGGGAGGAGGGGAGGAGGAGGAAGAAGAAGAAGAAGAAGAAGAAGAAGAAGAAGAAGAAGAAGAAGAAGAAGAAGAAGAAGAAGAAGAAGAAGAAGAAGAAGAAGAAGAAGAAGAAGAAGAAGAAGCAGCAGCAGCAGCAGTTGCTGTTGCTGCTGCTGCTGCTGCACATCGCCCCTATCTAGACAATAAAAACGGTAGCTGGTATTCCCCGAGTAAAATACATCCTGACAAGTTCAGCAGTATGTATCCATGATCGACAGAAAATCGACTCAGAACTGGCCGGTTCACTTAACGGTTGTCTGTCAACCTACGTACATACTCGTTACGGACTCCATTTAGCGCTAACAGGTTTGCATGAGATGCCGTCCTTGTGCAGATCCGACTCAAAACTGGCTGTTGCAGACATGATAAGGGTCCGTCAATAGAATGGTTAGTGTTCTCCGTAATGTGATGTAGAAGTTCTGTTACAGGGTCTGCCACAAGATGCACCGAGCTCCACCGTAGCATGGGCTAGGCAATTTTCACATGAACCATTATTCTAATGATGTCACTCATCCCCTGATCTCTTGGGCAGTGAGACGGGATACCTAGCAGCCTCGCATAACGGCGGAAAACAGGCCGTCCTGTGTGCAAGCTGTACACGTTAACAATCCCATGGCAGTTGTACATCGCGATGAGCAGGCCATCAGTCCGCAGCCCTGGCAAAATTATTAGGAACGATAAACCTACCCAAAGGTAGACAGAGCTCGAAACCTTGGCTGGAATCTGTCTAGAGCAGTGGTTCTCAACCGGTGGGAATTCCCCCCTGTCACAGCCTCACATTATCCACATTATCCGGTAAACTAACATTAGTTAATAGATATTAGCCAAGGGCTACAACTCCCGCCCAAGGGAAAGAAGTAAGACCCTCGAAGGCCAGAGTATTCCAGAACCTTCTCGAAGGACTGGTCAGTGAGTCCACTGTCTCGTGGACACTGATGTGGCCCGCCTATTGCGGGGTCCACGAGGAACTCGAACAGAGTTACCACACGTGTCGGATTGCGACACGTGTGAATCGGCAGAGAGAGACGGGACATCGAAGAGGCAACAGGGCCTGCCTTAGAGGGACTCAATAGTTTAGACCCATGTGTATTTGGGGTTCATAGACATATGCTAGATAGTTTGCTTAGAATGTTTGATGATGTTAAACTGTGTGATGATGTTAAACCTCTGTGATATGCAACTCAGTGCGGGCTTGTTAAACCCACTGCGCCAACGCATTGTATATTGAAATACAATAAATGTTAGATATTATATTTAACGGAGTT
>JACEFZ010009331.1:0-21125 GCA_014155875.1 Cepaea nemoralis
GGGGGGATCCCTGGGTCTTGTTTTGGCCTGGGGGAGAGTCTACACTTAAGGCCTGGAACCTGTTGCTGATATGCACATCAATGGGGTAGATGGATGGTGTGCGTTCTACAGGTGTAGAAGTAGTTTTGTTGATTGTAGAAACTGTCTGTATGTCATTATGCGACGAACATTCACTGGTAGCACACGCATCTATAACACCAAGGGTAGTTTCTGTCTGTGCACTTTTATTAGATGACTGTGCACTTCTTAGTTCTAAAGCATGTATTGATGCTTTGAAAGTTTCCTTCTCTTGTCTAAGGAGGCGGATTTCTTCTCGAAGAAGAAGGTTTTCGTTTTTAAGCACAGCAATAATATTATGGTGTTGCTGGTAATAAAATCTGTAACCTCATTCTCCAAAGCCTGAATAAGTTCACGACAATCAATATCATTGTGGCTCTGTGGTTCGGCCGAAGAAAGAGTGCTTGAATGTGATGTGCTGGTTTGATTCAGATTGAGCTGGGTGAATTCTGTTGTATGTCCAGCTGGAATTCAGTGTCTGATTGTTCACTAGACAACACGATTGAGGTTGGCGATGTAGATGATCGATTCATTCGCTGAGCTGGCGTGCTCGTCAAAATTTGTCCCGTCTTGTTCTTGTTTACATTGTGCCGCTTGGACAATGACCCAGGAAGTCAATTTGTTCCATGCCCAACTCTACTTTGGACGGCTTCGCTGTGAGTCCAAACAATCTCAACCTGTTGAAGACTTGTCGACGTTTCAGTATGTGTTTTGTCCCGTCTTTCGTCTGACTGCATCTGTTATTTCTATATGTCGAGATATTTGTTGCGTTTACTGTAGGAACTGGTAGTTCCATCTCGTCCGATACTGTTGTGCTACTAGTTGTGTGTGCTGTTATCTGACTAAGTGTGTTGCGTTGTCGCTGTCGTGTGTCACCCTACCTAGTGACGTTGAGTTATGTATGTCTGTCGTCTCATTGATTGGTGTTGGTGCAATCTGTTCGTCTGTCTGTTGTACTTGTTGTGAAACGTATGGTTTCAGGATGTTGATATGAAATATCTCTAAGGGTTCTTTTATCGATATTTCATGATCCGCATCTGATATTCTGAGTTCAACGTTGAGAGGCCCTTGGCAACATGTTAGTACCATATTATGTTTATCAGTTAGTTGAATCACAACCTTTTGGTTTGGTTTAAGGTGAATCGTTTTAGTACACTTGTTTGGATAGTTATGGTTTCCATTACTCGACACCTGCGTTAGGGGTCCAGTAATATCAACCGCTATACTCTCAAGTGGTCTAGATGCTATCACTGACCGTTGCACTTCGGTCTTTACATGCTTTTTCTTTCGTACACGATGTTGACACACAATACAAGAGCGACAGAAAGATTTTATGTCCGAACAAAATTTCGGCCAGTAAAATTGTGATAGAATTCTGGCTCGCGTTTTATGATAGCCCAAATGTTCAGCAAACGGTGGTGAATGTGCGATTTTTAGCACCTTTCTTCGGTATGTTACAGGTAACACCGTCTGCTGAATTTCATGGTTATTATATGTGTAATAACGCATGAGAATTTCGTTAACCTTTTTAAAGTACCAGGAAGAATTTTTAGAAACTTTCTTTCGCTCACACAACAAGTTAAAATACGGTGTGAGTGTTTGGTCGGTGCTTTGTGCCTCGCTCAACTTTTGGCGAGTATTGTTGGTATCTGCACCACTTGGTGTTAATAGCTGTAGTGTTTCATTGTGTAAGTCAGTATAACTTGTTTCTGTATCTGACTTAGTTACAGCGTTGACCATGTGTGTTTCATTCCAGGCTTTTATGTTGTCGTCTGTACATTCTTTCAATGCATCAAGACATCCTAAAATAAGATCTGTACATGGATCTTGGAGGATAGCGCACGTAAATGTGCCGGTAAGGAATGGGGTATTGATATGCGCTTTTGCCAGTGGATATTTCTCGATGGTTCCCGAGAAAGTACGGCATTTGACAAATTCACCCGTATAATCTTCTGTTCTAGCAAGTTCTCTCCTTAACCCCAGTATAGTGCTGCCGCTATCAACTAAGCATTGGCATGGTTTACCATTGACCTGTGCATCGTAGAACTTAAGGTTACCTCTGGAGGCACATGCTGCATTAGCTTCTTCATTTGAACATGATATTATGTGTCCACATTTCAATCTCCCCTCTGCATGAAACTGGTGACATACTTTACACGTATTAAAGTCTAAAATATCGGTTGCTGATGATACATTCTGACATTCATTCGTTGGTAATACATTGACAAGTTCGGGATCTATGTCACTCTCATCGTCTGATGATGTATCGATGAGGGCTGCGTTGTTTGCCTTCATTCTCTGTCTCCCAAGACATTTATTGCTATAGTGGCCATAACTTGAACAAAAATAACATTTTACAGCACGTTTAAACGATGATCTTCTGCTTTCTTGCTTACTTATCACTTGTTCTAGGTGTGACGGATATGTGGGGTTCTTATCACACTATCGAATAAGATGGGATGAAAAGATTTGCAATAATTACATCGAGGTGGTTTCTGAGGTGTTTTGTCATTCTTACTGTAGTCTTTCTGTTTGTAGGATCTATCAGGGACTCTATTTGCAAAAGTTGTAATTTCAGTGTCATATGATGTAGTTTTAAATATGTCCCGATTAGAGGAAAAATAAGCTGACCCCCGTTTCTCTAATTGTTGAATGGAATCAATATCTGATTGTTGTAAGAATTTAGCAAAAGGGGTAGGCACTGTAGAAACGACTTTGTCCATCACCATTAGTTCTTCTAGTTTTTTATAGCTGTTACCTACCCTAGCCACCTTAGTCCATTTTTTAAATGTGCTCTACACGTTAGAAATGTAGTCTAAGAACGTTTCAGTTGCTTTTGGTTTAATCTGTGAGAATTGAATTTGGTAACCAGTAGCGTCCAAAAGAAAATGTTGCATTATCCTATCGTGTATGTACTGGTAATTGTTTCTAAGATCTGTAGGTATGGATTCTATTACTTTTAAAGGCTCCCACTCAGGTTCCTCATGTAAATCATTGCCCAATCCTCTAAAGGTATTTTCTGTGTTTTTAGTTGGAACTCTATATTTTCAGTCCATGCGCTGATTGAATCACCTACCGTGTATGGTTTGATAAGGCCTTTGTACTTACTAAATTTGTTCTGGTCTTCTTGGCTCTTTTGTTTGCTAGAGGCTATTTGTATGTTAGAATCTACCTCCATTTCTTTCATCTTTAGTCTATTTTCTGAATCTACTTGTATCTGCTTTTGTTTGGTGGCTTCCTCTGCTTGTTGTTAGCATGCTCTAAGTCTAACTGTTTCTGTTTGATAATTTGGTCCGACTCTAATTTCTTCTGTTCTAACTCTAATTTTTTCTGGTCTACCTCTAATTGTTTCTGTTTGGTAGCCTCCTCGACCTCTTTCATTTCTTTTTTGATGCTGCCTTTCTAATGCTCTTCATCTCTGTCAAGATCAGCTTTCCTTCTGTTTCTTCTTCTGTAGAGCAATTCCTTTCTGTTTCTTCTTTATACTTTTGGATCCGCCCATTTTTCTAGCTTATCTCCAGTATGGCCCATTGCGATGCCCGCCTGGATACATTCATTTAGTGACGCCATTTTGTGGCGTAATGTTAGTTCAAAATGATAATACAATAATATGCACAGAATAGTTTACAATGATGTGTTAGTAAATGTACATATTTCGCTGGAAAAGAAGATGCATGATTAAGTTAGAGCATACCAAAATATTGGAAAATATACTCATCTAATTTGTTGGAACGTACGGTACTTGGGATGTTCCACCGCAGATCTTTCACACCACACACTGGTTTGATTTGATAACGCACGGGCTGCTTCTGGTTAGTAGAGCAGCAAAAATTAGACACACGCTTAAGTTGTAAATACAAGCTCACAATTCATCATATTTATCAACTATTTCATATTTCATCAAGTTGTTAATACAATCTCCTATTTCATGCGAATGATGAATGAGAATGTGCTAAATAGTGATAAATGGTATTAATGATGAATGATATGATCGTCTGAATGATTGTTAGATGATAAATGAGATGATTAGTCGTATGGGCGTCAATGTCGTCTTGTCTTCGCCGCTTGACTCTGGCGTACCTTAGTTCTAGGCTGCAGTTCGTCGCTAATCTATTTACTGATTTCGTAGAATGGTGACATTGATGGCTGTATCACACGCAGTGAAATGTACACAGTGGTTACGATGGTAATGTTCACTGATGATTTTATACATTTCAATTGCTTTTAGTATAATACCACACTTTCTAAATAATATTGGTAGAATTTCACACTTTACCGATCCTATTTGACTCAATTGTGGTTCACACTCCACAAATTGGCGATCGTATAATTCACCACAAGGAAAAAATTAATTTATAGTATGTATCACAACAAATTTGTATTACTTTGCAATATATCACACATCAATAATGTTGAAACGTGCATTGAATTAATTCTGGTACAGAATTTTGTAATATCAATCGATAGCTAGCGTTCGTTCAGTGGTTTATAATACCACTTGCATGTTGGTGTTAACTACTCATTAAATATTACTACAACTGCCTGCTATGACTGCTCAGAAACGTTCACTGAAATCTGACAGTAATTGTACTGCTGGCGTTGGTTCGCTGTGTTCTGACACCAATTCGGGGTCTACTGGTGTTTATTCCCTGTGTTCTGACACTAATTCGCTGCTGGCGTTGATTCATTGACCATTCTGATACCAATTCGGGGTCTACTGGTGTTTACTCCTTGTGTTCTCACACCAATTCGCCGCTGGCGCTGATTCATTGACCATTCTGACACCATTCAGGGTCTACTGGTGTTTACTCCTTGTGTTCTGACACTAAGCTTGGCATGGTTTACCATTGACCTGTGCATCGTAGAACTTAAGGTTACCTCTGGAGGCACATGCTGCATTAGCTTCTTCATTTGAACATGATATTATGTGTCCACATTTCAATCTCCCCTCTGCATGAAACTGGTGACATACTTTACACGTATTAAAGTCTAAAATATCGGTTGCTGATGATACATTCTGACATTCATTCGTTGGTAATACATTGACAAGTTCGGGATCTATGTCACTCTCATCGTCTGATGATGTATCGATGAGGGCTGCGTTGTTTGCCTTCATTCTCTGTCTCCCAAGACATTTATTGCTATAGTGGCCATAACTTGAACAAAAATAACATTTTACAGCACGTTTAAACGATGATCTTCTGCTTTCTTGTTTACTTATCACTTGTTCTAGGTGTGACGGATATGTGGGGTTCTTATCACATATCGAATAAGATGGATGAAAAAGATTGCAATAATTACATCGAGGTGGTTTCTGAGGTGTTTTGTCATTCTTACTGTAGTCTTTCTGTTTGTAGGATCTATCAGGGACTCTATTTGCAAAAGTTGTAATTTCAGTGTCATATGATGTAGTTTTAAATATGTCCCGATTAGAGGAAAAATAAGCTGACCCCCGTTTCTCTAATTGTTGAATGGAATCAATATCTGATTGTTGTAAGAATTTAGCAAAAGGGGTAGGCACTGTAGAAACGACTTTGTCCATTCACCATTAGCTCTTCTAGTTTTTTCATAGCTGTTACCTACCTTAGCCGCCTTAGTCCATTTTTTAAATGTGCTCTGCACGTTAGAAATGTAGTCTAAGAACGTTTCAGTTGCTTTTGGTTTAATCTGTGAGAATTGAATTTGGTAACCAGTAGCGTCCAAAAGAAAATGTTGCATTATCCTATCGTGTATGTACTGGTAATTGTTTCTAAGATCTGTAGGTATGGATTCTATTACTTTTAAAGGCTCCCCACTCAGGTTCCTCATGTAAATCATTGCCCAATCCTCTAAAGGTATTTTCTGTGTTTTTAGTTGGAACTCTATATTTTCAGTCCATGCGCTGATTGAATCACCTACCGTGTATGGTTTGATAAGGCCCTTGTACTTACTAAATTTGTTCTGTTCTTCTTGGCTCTTTTGTTTGCTAGAGGCTATTTGTATGTTAGAATCTACCTCCATTTCTTTCATCTTTAGTCTATTTTCTGAATCTACTTGTATCTGCTTTTGTTTGGTGGCTTCCTCTGCTTGTTTGTTAGCATGCTCTAAGTCTAACTGTTTCTGTTTGATAATTTGGTCCGACTCTAATTTCTTCTGTTCTAACTCTAATTTTTTCTGGTCTAACTCTAATTGTTTCTGTTTGGTAGCCTCCTCGACCTCTTTCATTTCTTTTTGATGCTGCCTTTCTAATGCTCTTTCATCTCTGTCAAGATCAGCTTTCCTTTCTGTTTCTTCTTTCTGTAGAGCAATTTTCCTTTCTGTTTCTTCTTTATACTTTTGGTCCGCCCATTTTTCTAGCTTATCTCCAGTATGGCCCATTGCGATGCCCGCCTGGATACATTCATTTAGTGACGCCATTTTGTGGTAATGTTAGTTCAAAATGATAATACAATAATATGCACAGAATAGTTTACAATGATGTGTTAGTAAATGTACATATTTCGCTGGAAAAGAAGATGCATGATTAAGTTAGAGCATACCAAAATATTCGGAAAATATACTCATCTAATTTGTTGGAACGTACGGTACTTGGGATGTTCCACCGCAGTCTTTCACACTACACACTGGTTTGATTTGATAACACACGGGCTGCTTCTGGTTAGTAGAGCAGCAAAAATTAGACACACGCTTAAGTTGTAAATACAAGCTCACAATTCATCATATTTTATCAAATATTTCATATTTCATCAAGTTGTTAATACAATCTCCTATTTCATGCGAATGATGAATGAGAATGTGCTAAATAGTGATAAATGGTATTAATGATGAATGATATGATCGTCTGAATGATTGTTAGATGATAAATGAGATGATTAGTCGTATGGCCGTCAATGTCGTCTTGTCTTCGCCGCTTGACTCTGGCGTACCTTCGTTCTAGGCTGCAGTTCGTCGCTAATCTATTTACTGATTTCGTAGAATGGTGACATTGATGGCTGTATCACACGCAATGAAATGTACACGGTGGTTACGATGGTAATGTTCACTGATGATTTTATACATTTCAATTGCTTTTAGTATAATACCACACTTTCTAAATAATATTGGTAGAATTTCACACTTTACCGATCTAATTTGACTCAATTGTGGTTCACACTCCACAAATTGGCGATCGTATAATTCACCACAAGGAAAAAATTAATTTATAGTATGTATCACAACAAATTTGTATTACTTTGCAATATATCACACATCAATAATGTTGAAACGTGCATTGAATTAATTCTGGTACAGAATTTTGTAATATCAATCGATAGCTAGCGTTCGTTCAGTGGTTTATAATACCACTTGCATGTTGGCGTTAACTGCTCGTTAAATATTACTACAACTGCCTGCTATGACTGCTCAGAAACGTTCACTGAAATCTGACAGTAATTGTACTGCTGGCGTTGGTTCGCTGTGTTCTGACACCAATTCGGGGTCTACTGGTGTTTACTCCTTGTGTTCTCACACTAATTCGCCGCTGGCGTTGATTCATTGACCATTCTGACACCAATTCGGGGTCTACTGGTGTTTATTCCCTGTGTTCTGACACTAATTCGCCGCTGGCGTTGATTCATTGACCATTCTGACACCAATTCGGGGTCTAGCCTCACTATATTCGCCGCTGGCGTTGATTCATTGACCATTCTGACACCAATTCGGGGTCTAGCCTGTCAGCGACTTGTGCGCTGCAGCTTTTCAAGACTCCGCTACTTTCGCACTGCACGAAATAACAATTCATGACATTTGCGAAAGGAATGCAATTTATTCAGAGCCGACATTTGAATGGCTCTACGAGCGTTAGGTTTCATCATCATTACACAATATGAATACATCAACGTGATGATAGATGATGCTAGCATTACACAATCTAAATGAACAGCCCTATGTTTGCCTATGGCCTAGAAAGCTATCGCATTGGTCAAGGATACGTCTGCTCTCTCTACCGTCTCCAGTCAGTCTGTCCACCCGCTACACATTGCGTGGACAAGCACGGACACTTTACTCTCCGTGCAGTAGCCTTATTGCGTGCTTGGTCTTGCCAGCACGCCGGCTGGTGAGTTCGAGTAACCTGGCATATCACGGTTACTCGCAAGGACCAGCAACCCAATTGCTTGGGGAAAGCCCTCGCTCATCTGTACTCGTCGACCTCTGGTCTGACGCAAATGTGTCTCCTTGTGCGGTTATTAATAGTACTCGGTGTCTTCCCTGTCTGGTGTCTCTCTACTAGACTAGTGTTAACTCATTACTCCTGTAAGGCCTTATTGGGGATGCTGACAGTGATTGCTTGGCAAGTTTATGTTCAGTAGTTTGCCATTGCTTTTTGAATGAACAGCACCCATACCATTTTACAAAAAAATCCCAACGCAAAGCGGTCTGCTGCCAAATCGCCCACAGCTGTGTTTTGAACGCGGAATTACGAACTGCGTCCGTAACCTCTTCACCATGAAGCCGGCTCAGGACCTAAACCAAGTGATATTTTGGTAGTATTGTTTAATGTAGTTTTATCAGTGTATTTTTGTGATTTTGTGTGCTGATGAAAGGTTTCTAACTGCAATATCTATTCTGTCACTTGTGATTGTGTTCTTGTAAAGCTACATAATAACACTTCTATTTGTGTTAATTTGCTAAAGAACAGAGATATAAGTGTTTCCAGCTGCGTAAATATGTTACTAGGAGAAGTTCATGAGTTCTGTGTACATCTAGGGACAACATACAGATTCTAGAGAAGGAGACAACACGAGGGAACCTCAGATATTGTTAGAATACAATACCACATTCATTCAACCTGCCATGCATGGTGAGCAACTGGAACATATGAACTCATTGACTTACTTGAAGATGTCAGTGGAGAACAAGTGGAACATGTGAATACATTGATTTACTTCAAGATGTCAGTGGAGAACAACTGGAACATGTGAACACATTGACCCAAATTAGTAAGCCAATGTAGAACAAGTGGAACATGTGAACACATTGATTTACTTAAAGATGTCAGTGGAGAACAACTGGAACATGTTAACACATTGACCCAAATTAGTAAGCCAATGTAGAACAACTAGAACATGTGAACACATTAATCCACATTAGTAAGCCAAGTTAGCTTAGATAGGTAGCCAAGTCTGGCAAGAATGAGACAACGTGGGGTGACGAGGGGATCTGGCCGACGCTCGACGCTCAGAGGAAAGGCGAGACGGACATATAATCAGTTTGCTACTGGTACTATTGGTGTTGGAACTCTTTGTTGACTGCTGAGGATGGGGACGGAGCGCTTATGGGAATGCCCCGAATGCTGTGATGTCGATTCCTAAATCAATCAAACCTAAGCCAAGTTAGAACAACTAGAACATGTGAACACATGGACCTACATAAGTAAGCCAGTTTAGAACATCTAGAACATCTGAACACATTACTCCACATAAGTAAGCCAAGTTAGAACATCTAGAACAGGGGTGGTCAAACTTTTCAGCAGGCGGGCCAAATTTCGGAAATAATATTTCCTGCCAGGCCACGCACCTAATGTAAAAAAAATTGTTGTTATTGATTAAAGTAAATAAGCAAGTGTGCTACAACTTCGACCACATAGTCGCTTCCCGGTAGGTGAGATCGTGCTCAAACACTTGCCTGGTTTAATGTAAACCAAAAAAATATATCTTGTTAATTAATTTACCTTTCCCTTGTAGATGAGTATTATTATTAACGTCATTTAGGTGGCTAGTTGTATCGACCAGAAATGCAAAGTCACAAACCCACTCTTTGTCTTCAAACTCTGGGACACTTTTCAACTTGCTTGCAAAGAATGATTGTATTTCGAGTTGCAAATCAAACAATCTTTTCAAAAATTTGGCAAGGGTCAGCCATCTTACTTCTGCATAAAATGTAACGTCATGATAATCTGAGTCCAAAGAATAGAAATTCTTGGAACTGACGGTGACTCAACACGTTCGACTTAATGAAGATCACTATTTTCACGACTACTTTCACGACATGGTCCATTTTGAGGGGCTTCGAAAATAAATTCTTCTGATGATTAATGCAATGAAAATTTAGCATTGAAGTGTTACCTACTTTGGAGGCCTAATTTTCAATCAATTTTACTAAACCTTCGGGTTTCCCAACCATTGCTGGGGCACCATCCGTTGTTAAGTCCGATAAGTTGTTAAGTTGTAACAAAAAGCAATTCAATGTCGATGTAACTACTTCTAACAAATCTCGTAACTTAGTAGTGTCCTTAGGTGGATACAGCGCCGCTAATTCTTCTGTCTTTTTAAAATGGATGTCAACTATTATGCTATTATCAGACAGACTGTGGGATCAACACCTTGTGCCACATTTATTGAAAGACAGAAGATCAAGTGGTTTGGTCATGTTGTTAGAATGCAACACCAGCAACTACCATCACTGGCCTTACATCAAAGATCATCTGCGACGAGACCAAGAGGATGTCCAAGGAGAAAATGGATTGACGACATCAAAGACATTGTACAACCACACGGAATGACACTATCCAGTGCCGCCCACCGGGCTCTGGAACGCAAATTATTCCTCCCCACGACGTTTGATGGCAGAAGTGGAAGAAGACGATGATGATCAACACCCACGATAAAAATTGCCAGTTGTGCAGTATCTGCCATATCTGTGCTTTCATCCACTGCTAGAGCATAAAATATAAACTCGGATGCTTGACTTTTCAAATTATCTTCAATATATTTTCCGTCATCCACACGCCTAGTAATAGCCTGACGAGACAGACTTATTTTTTGAGAAATCCTTCTTCTTTTCTGGACACAGAGTTTCAACGACGCTCTCCAAACATCCCGTAACCATTTCACCATCTGAATATTGCTTCGTTTTTAAAAAAAAAATAACACATAACTAGCTTTTACATAGCATGTTGACTCTGAACTGGCTCTAGTAATTATCCTTTGTTGTGCAGAAATGTTTTTTTGTAAAGTAATTTACTTGGTCTTGTCAAAATTGCCCTTTGTACTTATAAAACATATTTGCATGTTTAATCTCGTAGTGCCATTTGATGTTATTCTCTTTCAACACAGAAACAGGTTCGTTGGATATCAAGCATATGAGCTTTGTTTTAATTTCCACGAAAAAATAGTATATAGTCCACCTGTCTTGAATACTTCTTAATTCTTCTGTGATTCTTCTCTTCTTTGGTCCGTCTTTACTAGCTGACGCCATGGTTATGTAATACCTCAAATACACATAATGAATATTCACACAACAAAAACCCACATCAAAATAATATTAATAATCTATATTAATCATACCTTTCTCGCTGATGTTCTCAGCCAATATCCAACCAATATTATTTCTTCCTTCAACAACATCCACTCAGAGAAATATCAGGAACAGAGAGTTTATATCTAATACCACAAGGTCTTTTCACAAACTAAACCACCATGGTTCCTACAGTCTATGGTCCATAATATTCCCTTTACGAATGTTCATGTTTAAGTCACTGGAGTAGAACTAGCCAGGTTAATAAGTTCCCAAGGTGCACATAATTCATTCTGCTAAATGTTCCGGATTTGGGAGTATCCAGTGAAACATTCCTCAAGCGGTGAAATATACCTGATTAATAAATTTCCTCAGAAGTTATGAACATCCACAGGGCAGATTAACTTCAGGAGTTATAAATGGCCATAGTTCAGATAAAGTTCAGACGTTATAAATATCCACAGGGCTGGTAAACTTCAAGAGTTATAAATATCCAAAGGGCATATAAACTTCAGGAGTTATACACATCCATAGGGCAGATAAACTTCAAGAGTCATAAATATTCATAATGATACCAGTCAAGGATGGAAATTATCCATACATGATAAACGACGGGCAGTAATAAGTTTCAGGGGGTGAAAAATATCCGCGATAATGCCATTCAGGTTTTCAAAATGTTCTCATAGATAAAGTTCAGGTTTTAAAAATGTCCAGGTGGAAACAATCCATGTTTTGTAAATGTCCATCTGGATAACTGCCAGGTTTCGACAATGTTCATAACCATTCTCCTGAATTTAACAACTAGCCATGAAGGGTGGACTCAGCTGGTGCATTTACTTGAGTAGTAGGTACATTGGTGTTGGCCAGGCCATCCTCTTATATACATAGATCATTCACTCAATATACTTCTGTAATGTTGAGGTTGTCGTAAACTTGGAGAGCAAATAATATTACGGAAATTCCGCTCTTACAGCAATATAAAGGAGAATCCTTTTCATCATATGCCGATGAATCAGCCACTCCAAATGAGAACTAGAGCATTTGTACTGTGCTTCAGGTTCGGCCAAGGCACAGTCCACCATCCTGGAGTCCAAAGAACCCCACTGTATGCAATACGGAAAATACAGCTGGTCACTAGAAAAGCATTTCTCAGACTCCTTACAGTTCTCAATGTTAAAACCTTAAAAACTTCTCAATTCAATCCACACACTCGATTTCTTTTCATGTACCTATCCTAGGCGCACTTTTAGCACGAAACATGACAGCTTGATGGGGATGGTGTATCGGAAAGGGCCGGGCTGGAGAAAGAGGTGTGGGGGGGGGGGGGGGGAGGAGCAGTAGTGTTGCTATCTCCCGTCTTCTTGTCACCAACCAGATGGTCGTGTGGACACAGTTTCCAACTCCTGTCAACTTAAAACGAAACATACCGGCGGCTTAAGGTTGTGGTTAGAAAATTGGGCTTGGCCTCGAATTAATATTGTGACCTCTGAATACACAGTTTAATAGGGAATCCAAGTGTCGTTGATAGGCAGACAATATTTGAAATATGTCACAACAACTCATGATGTAATGTTCTTTTGGTGATATGCACAATAAAGTTAACATTTATGTTCATTTGACCTAGCTCCGCAGGCCGCAACATGACCCCCCGGCGGGCCTCGTGTTGGCCACCCCTGATCTAGAACATGTGAACACATTACTCCACATAAGTAAGCCAAGTTAGAACAACTAGAACATGTGAACACATTAATCCACATTAGTAAGCCAGTTTAGAACAACTAGAACATGTGAACACATGGACCTACATAAGTAAGCCAGTTTAGAACATCTAGAACATCTGAATACATTACTCCACATAAGTAAGCCAAGTTAGAACAACTAGAATATGTGAACATATTGCCAATTCCTCCGAAGTCGGAGTGTCTGCCTGCACGGCAAGGAACCACCAGTCTGCACACCAATAAGCCAGACATGGGACAATGGATACTCACGCACACCTCAGGTCCTGTATGACATCACACTTATGTTGGACAACAGGATGCCTTCATCCGACATTCAGGACTTAGCGCGTTGGAGCTCAAGCCAACGAACACAAGCAAGCAAGCAATACAGGGTATTTGTAAAGTCTCACTACACTTTGTGTGTAGAACAGATTTGAAAAATGAAGTACATGATGTCACCAAAATGTGTTCCACAGTCCACCGTGAAGCAATATGCAGCAAATGAATGTCATCTGCTGGAGTAATTCTTTGCACTCCAAACAGAATGGTGTTATCAACGGAAGAAAGAATGTTTTCAAATTTGTTCTACATACAAAGTGTAGTGAGACTTTACAAATGCTCAGTATTTAGTGAGATGGTCATCTGTTGAACATTCACATGTTCTTTGTTGTTTGTGAGAATGTATTACTAAAGAAGTGTTCCCTTTCAAGGTCTGTCAGAAATAGTTCTTGATGAACACATGGAGTTACTGAGAGCCCTGGAGATGTCCAGACTGCAGTACTTGAGAGACAATGGACTCCTTCATGTTTCAGAATCTCCGGACACTCAACAGTAAGATTCCAGTTTTTATCATTAACTGTTGACCAACATTGTCACTTCTTTGTCACATTTTTTTAAAAATCATTCGGAGGCCACATCGATTGATGGATGTCAGTCACGGCGATTAGGCAACTTTTGAGCTAAAGTCTATGATGGGTGACGACGTGATATTCTAGTGTGGTAATTGAGTCATGGACATGCAACATAATGTTTCAGCTTTCTCACATGCCTGTGCCAACTTTGGGCTCAATATCAATTTGGAGAAGACTGTAGTTATGTACCAGCCAGCTCCAGGGAATAATCACACCGTGCCAAATATCAAAGTGAATGGTCATAGTCTAAGTGTTGTGGACAAATTCACCTATCTTGGCAGCACTGTGTCACAAGCTGCCACAATTGATGATGAAGTGAATGCAAGAATCTCCAAGGCCAGCGCAGCCTTTGGCAGACTGTACAAGAATATACGGGACAGAAATGGAATAATCCTGCAAACAAAGCTGAAAGTCTACAAAGCAGTTGTATTATCCACACTGCTATATGCTTGTGAAACCTGGACTGTTTATCAGCGACACGCTAGGAAATTAAACCACTTCCACACAGTCTGCCTTAGGAAGTTACTGAAGATTAAATGGGAAGACAAGATTCCAGACACTGAAGTCCTAGAAAGAGCGTCCATGCCCAGTATCCACACTCTACTAATGAAGAATCAGATTCGCTGGGCTGGTCACTTGACTCGCATGCCAGATCACAGGCTCCCTAAACGAATTTTTTACGGCGAGTTGCGTTGTGGTAAACGCTCCCAAGGCGGCCAGAGGAAACGCTTTAAAGACACTCTGAAAATCTCACTGAATGCTATTGGAATTCATCATGACACTGGGAGACTGCAGCCAGAGACCGAAATTCGTGGCGTGCATCATTACGCAAGGGTGCAGTCACTTGTGAGGCAACCAGGACTGCAAGAGCTGTGAAGAAAAGACAGAACAGAAAAAACACTGCAGAAAATCCTCCTCCAGAAACGTCAAGCATTCTTTGTCCACATTGTCAAAGAACATTTCGAGCCAAAATAGGCCTCATCAGCCACCTTAGAACTCACGGCTCCATACTTTCAACCCCACTGGATGAAATGAATGGTCATCATCATTCTTGATGGACAAACAACACAACAATTGGGTCACTTCTAGCATGAGCAGCATAATCAAGTCGTTACACACCCGCCTCTCACGCTAGTGATCTGGAGTTTTATCCTAGGTCCAGTCAGGTATATGCACTACTGACGAGCTCAAACGAGAGCGAAACTTGAGTATAAGTGCTTCCAATCTGACGTGGAAAAGGCCTTAGGTTTGTACTAGAATACGATCAGCGCTGCCAGTAGTGGGTTGTGCTCAATCTTTATACCTCTAAATCCAAAACAACCAAATAAACCAATTATCACTTCTGCTGATATTTGTTGTGGAATTTTGAATTCTGTTTTAGCTTCCGTGAGCGTAGTTGAACAGTGGCTGGCGTGCTGTCCTGCCAGTCTGATAGTCATGTATTCCAATACCCATTAAAGCACGAATATGTTTAATGTGTCCTTGGCCTGCCAGATTGACACAGCCTGAAGTGGATATGTTCTGGAAAGTGGGCGGCCAGGGGATATTGTCCACACCGCCCATTGATTGTGATTGGTCTGTACAAATATGGGGCTAGCACCATGAACCCAGTACGGCTCAAGTGGATGTCAGCTGGGACATGTAGCACACTTGTAGATGGGTGTCCCTGTCTGAGACATGTAGCACACTTGTAGGTGGGTGTCCCTGTCTGAGACATGTATCACACTTGTAGGTGGGTGTCCCTGTCTGAGACATGTAGCACACTTGTAGGTGTCTGTCCCTGTCTGAGACATGTACCACACTAGTAGGTGTCTGTCCCTGCCTGAGACATGTAGCACACTTGTGGGTGGGTGTCCCTGTCTGAGACATGTAGCACACTTGTAGGTGAATGTCCCTGTCTGAGACATGTACCACACTTGTAGGTGGGTGTCCCTGCCTGAGACATGTAGCACACTTGTAGGTGGGTGTCCCTGTCTGAGACATGTATCACACTTGTAGGTGGGTGTCCCTGTCTGAGACATGTAGCACACTTGTAGGTGTCTGTCCCTGTCTGAGACATGTACCACACTAGTAGGTGTCTGTCCCTGCCTGAGACATGTAGCACACTTGTGGGTGGGTGTCCCTGTCTGAGACATGTAGCACACTTGTAGGTGAATGTCCCTGTCTCAGACATGTAGCACACTTGTAGGTGTCTGTCCTTGTCTGAGACATGTAGCACACTTGTATGTGTCTGTCCCTGTCTGAGACATGTAGCACACTTGTAGGTGTCTGTCCTTGTCTGAGACATGTAGCACACTTGTAGGTGGGTGTCCCTGTCTGAGACATGTAGCACACTTGTAGGTGGTGTCCCTATCTGAGACATGTAGCACACTTGTAAGTGTCTGTCCATGTCTGAGACATGTATCACACTTCTGGGTGGGTGTCCCTGTCTGGGACATGTAGCACACTTATAGGTGGATGTCCCTGTCTGAGACATGTAGCACACTTGTAGGTGGGTGTCCCTGTCTGAGACATGTAGCACACTTGTAGGTGTCTGTCCCTGTCTGAGACAGTACCACACTTGCAGGTAGGTGTCCCTGCCTGAGACATGCACCACACTTGTAGGTGTCTGTCTCTGTCTGAGACATGTAGCACACTTGTAGGTGGGTGTCCCTGTCTGAGACATGTACCACACTTGTAGGTGGGTGTCCCTGTCTGAGACATGCAGCACACTTGTATGTGGGTGTCCCTGTCTGAGACATGAACCACACTTGTAGGTGTTTGTCCCTGTCTGAGACATGTACCACACTTGTAGGTGTCTGTCCCTGCCTGAGACATGTAGCACCCTTGTAGATGGGTGTCCCTGTCTGAGACATGTAGCACACTTGTAGGTGGGTGTCCCTGTCTGAGACATGTAGCACACTTGTAGGTGGGTGTCCCTGTCTGAGACGTGTAGCACACTTGTAGGTGGGTGTCCCTGTCTGAGACATGTAGCACACTTGTAGGTGGGTGTCCCTGTCTGAGACATGTACCACACTTGTAGGTGTCTGTCCCTGTCTGAGACATGTACCACACTTGTAGGTGTCTGTCCCTGTCTGAGACATGTAGCACCCTTGTAGGTGGGTGTCCCTTTCTGAGACATGTAGCACACTTGTAGGTGGGTGTCCCTGTCTGAGACATGTATCACACTTGTAGGTGGGTGTCCCTGTCTGAGACATGTAGCACACTTGTAGGTGGGTGTCCCTGTCTGCGACATGTAGCACACTTGTAGGTGGGTGTCTCAGTCTGAGACATGTAGCACACTTGTAGGTGGGTGTCACTGTCTGAGACATGTAGCACACTTGTAGGTGGGTGTCCCTGTCTGAGACATGTACCACACTTGTAGGTGTCTGTCCCTGTCTGAGACATGTAGCAGACTTGTAGGTGTCTGTCCCTGTCTGTGACATGTACCACACTTGTAGGTGGGTGTCCCTATCTGAGATATGTACCACACTTGTAGGTTGGTGTCCCTGTCTGAGACATGTAGCACACTTGTAGGTGGGTGTCCCTGTCTGAGACATGTATCACACTTGTAGGTGGGTGTCCCTGTCTGAGACATGTAGCACACTTGTAAGTGGGTGTCCCTGTCTGAGACATGTAGCACACTTGTAGTTGGGTGTCCCTGTCTGAGACATGTAGCACACTTGTAGGTGTCTGTTCCTGTCTGAGACATGGACCACACTTGTAGGTGTCTGTCCCTGTCTGAAACATGTACCACACTTGTAGGTGGATGTCCTTATCTGAGACATGTACCACACTTGTAGGTGGATGTCCTTATCTGAGACATGTACCACACTTGTAGGTGGGTGTCCCTGTCTGAGACATGTACCACACTTGTAGGTGGGTGTCCCTATCTGAGACATGTACCACACTTGTAGGTGGGTGTCCCTGTCTGAGACATGTACCACACTTGTAGGTGGGTGTCCCTGTCTGAGACATGTACCACACTTGTAGGTGGGTGTCCCTATCTGAGACATGTACCACACTTGTAGGTGGGTGTCCCTGTCTGAGACATGTACCACACTTGTAGGTGGGTGTCCCTGTCTGAGACATGTAGCACACTTGTAGGTGGTTGTCCCTGCCTGAGACATGTAGCACACTTGTAGGTGGATGTTTCTGTCTGAGACAGTACACATATATGTATTTGTACCCCTGTCTGAGACAGTACACATATATGTATTTGTACCCCTGTCTGAGACTTCTAGGTGATATAAAGCAGACAAGCAGTTTGGCACAGATTGATTCAAATATCAATGTCAACTTTTGAAAGATCCATGTTTTCATTATCAGGAAGGAAGCATTGGTGTCACTGTTGAAACTAAGTGCTGGCATGAATGCCAGAACTTTCTCTAGTGGTTTCATCATCATCATCATGTGTCTAGTCAACAGGCATGCGCTATCATGCTTCTCTACAGCTCCAGTTGTCTAGCAAAGTATATTCATGTATGTGCTACCAGCTGTCCTTGCCTTACTACCAGGCTGTCTAGAACCTTCCGTTGCTGCCTTCCTGCATCTCTCTTTCCATGTCTCGTGCACATTGTTACAACATGTCCCAGGTTTTCTTGTCTTGGGAACTGGGTTAGAGCAGTGACTAGCATGCTTGCCTGGTAGTCATGTATTTAAATCCTCTCTGAGGCCAGGATATTGCATTGAACTGGGCTGCTTTCGCTGACCCACTACAACATGGATACCAGTAAATGTCGCAGGAAGTAAAGATGGATGCAGTGATGTTGACCCCATCACCCATTGCGTGCCAATTGGTCTAAAATATGGGAACAGCACCATATACCTTATATTAGTAGTAAACTGTGTAGGTTAGGGTTTTTTCTTTGCCCCAGTCAACCCTACATTTGTTAGCTGTTTGTGACTTCTTGGCAAGTTACGTTCAATAGTTTGTTATTACTTTCTGAACGACTGGCACTTATACCATTGTGTGAAAACCAAAGCAAGGCTGTCTGCTGCCAAATCACCTGCATCTGTGTTTTGAACGCTGTATGCTGGATTACAAGATGTATCCATAACTCCTTCACCACAGAACTTGTGTATGGTATATAGCTAATTAACCCTTTACAGGGCAGACGCTTGTCCGTTTTCTAGCCCTGAACGGGCAAGATTTTTTCAGGTTCGGTAAAATTTCGGGTCGCGTTAGTAAAAACATCACAAATAAGGTGTTAGTCAACCGATGTTAGTTAAATAAACAACACAATGAAGGGAAAAGCATGCAGAATATGTTACTCACGTGATTGTTGTCGATAATCCATATATGAACACAAATATTTACGAAATACGGCATGTTGTTTGTGATTTTCCGCCATCTATACGGCAATTTACAAACACATTTTCAGAATCATAATCACTTTCTTTAAAGTCCGACTCAGACTGCTAATGCAAAGTAACGCTTTGCACTGATATCTAGTGCCGATTAATAGTCAACTTCGTGCCCTTTAATGTCATTTAAATTGAACCTAGCGAAATCTCGGCTATCACTTGAAGAATCGCCAAAATCCATTTTGAAAAACAGCGTAAAAATCCCGAAAACTATCAAAAATTGTCCGTAAAAGTCCGTTCAAATTCATACTATCGCGTTTACAAATGGCGGCTACGTTGTCAAGCTGTCGGCGAAAGCGAAAGTAGCCGTTGGAAGTGTCGGAAAGCCGAGAGATTGCGTTTTTACAATGCATAATAGTATCGGCCGGAATCGGACGCTACGATCGTTTTATGGCATCGGCCGGAATTGTAAAGGGTTAAACAACCATAGCAGTTTATTTATGAATTATCATTGACTAGGTCATCTGTGAGCAAGAACTTGTGTATGGTATATTTATTTATGAATTATCGTTGACTAGGTCAGCTGTGAGCAAGAACGTGGACACTCGTGGCCAGAAAAACAGACACAGACCTCGCTCAAACAGTGCTGGCCAGGCAGCTAAATTAAAAAGTCGAACAATGGAGCTGAGTTCTATGAAGGAATTGGATATTGAGCTTCAGCGGTTTCATGAACTGTCATCTGGCTTCCCTAGAGGTAATGTTCTGGACAATCTCCTGTCTAAACTCTGGACAGTTCGTAATAATTTTCTGGAAAATCTGCTGTCTAAACTCTGGACAATCCATAATAATTTTCTGGAAAACTAATTTTTTTGGAAAATCTATTATCTAAACTCTGGACAATCCATAATAATTTTCTGTAAATATCATCAACAAATGTAGACAATCTGTAAACATCATCAACAAATCTAGACAATCTTTAAATATCATCATCAAATCTAGACAATCTGTAAATGTCATCAACAACAATCTGTAAATTTCATCAACAAATCTAGACTTATCTGTAAATATCATTAACAGATCTAGACAATCTGTAAATATCAACAAATCTAGACAATCTGTAAATATCAACAAATCTAGACAATCTGTAAATATCAACAAATCAAGACAATTTGTAAATACCATCAACAAATGTAGACAATCTGTACATGTCATCAGCAAATTTTGACAATCTGTAAATATCATCAGCAAACCTAGACAATATGTAAATGTCATCAACAAATCTAGACAATCTGTAAATATCAACAAATCTAGACAATCTGTAAATGTCATCGACTAATCTTGACAATCTGTAAATGTCATCAACAAATGTAGACAATCTGTAAATGTCATCAACAAATCTAGATAATCTTAAATGCCATCAACAAATCTAAACAATATATAAATGCCATCAACAAATCTAGACAATCTGTAAATGTCATCAACAAATCTAGACAATCTGTAAATGCCATAAACAAATCTAGACAATCTGTAAATGTCATCAACAAATCTAGACAATCTGTAAAATTTGCATGGCTGTAGAATTTCACATCAGAGCAGAGGCATAGTGATCCTTGATTCAACACTATTATCCCAGTTTGTGGTTACATCACCTTCACGTAGAGGCGTCCAAGGCCTTGGCCACTGTGAGACCTGGTCTTGTGGCCTTAGCCACACAACAAGTTGGGGGAGACTAATAACTTCCACGACAGGAGTAGTGCAGAAGTCTACTAGTGTTGATAACATCATGAGCAAGTGATCAAGATGTGAGTGATGTATGAAATACTTCATGTAGCAATTGTCTTCATCTGCTAATGTTGGTCACATCAAGGTAGGTTATCAAAATTTTTATGTGCAAGGG
>JACEFZ010009332.1:0-23122 GCA_014155875.1 Cepaea nemoralis
TCCAGATTATTGATGTTCCCTTTCCTCTGGGTCAACTAGACAGGTGATATGAATTATTTACACAAGGGTCTCCGACTTTCTGAGAAGAAATTTGCCGGGGATGGAACTGGTCATCTCCCTCACGATCAGGGGTTGTCGAGCCATGGCACCCCCCCAAATTTTTTTATTTTCGTTTTAAAATTAATAACCCAAAAAGCAAAAATGTTTCATAAAAATTTTTTTTCCCCCTTCAATTTTTAAAAAATTTTTTATATTTCTAAACAATTTTTACGGTAAAATTTTTTTGTTCCTTTCTTGTTAAAAATAAAAAGCCATATTAATAAAAATAATAGAAATTTTTAAAAAAAAAAAAAAAATATTGTAAACATTTTGTGTAGCTTAACATATTTTTTAAAGGGGGGGGGGGGGCATATCCTTTGTTAAAGGACATCGCTGTCAACACCAGCATTTTATAGCTGTTGTTGATGTCTTGGGAAGTTTACGTTTAGTAGTTTGCCATTGCTTTCTAAACGACCGGCTCCCATACCAATTCTTTAAAACCCAGCGCAACGCAGTCTGCTGCCAAATCGGTTGCAGTTGTGTTCCGAACGCGAGTAAGCGGGCTTACAAATCGCGTCCGTAAGCCCTTAGCCAGCTTAACATATTTACTGCTCTGATATAATTGTGAAGTACCGGGTGTTTGTAAAGTCTCACTGCACTTTGTATGTAGAACAAATTTGAAAAATGAAGTACATGATGTCTTCCAAAAAAAAAAATGTGCTCTACAGTCCATCGTGAAGCAATATGCAGCGAATGGCTGTCGTCTGCTGAAGTAATTCTTTGCACTCCAACAGAATGGTGTTATCAAGGGAAGAAAGAATTTTTTTATCAAATTTGTTATAAATACAAAGAGTACTGAGACTTTACAAACACACGGTAGTGTGTAACACTTGCAGGTACTATTTATGATACGACAACACCCTACTCAATATGTCAAGGCCTAGAATATGCGAAAGTCTGACAGCTCACACCCCAACGCGAGTGTCTGCCGTGGAACCCACTTTTAGCTTGACAGTGTTAATGAACATTGTTCGTGCACAAAAGACAACATGGCTGATAAGTCACGAAGCACTAGTTAGAACAACGGGCTCGCGTTTCTTTACGACTGGCAAATTCAATTGTTAAAAGTGTTGTAACCACTCCCTGGGGAAAGTTGTGGGCGTTAGGTTAACATAACTTACAGCCGCGCTGACGTATCGTTTACATGTTGTTTGCACCAGCTGCAATAAATGAGTTGTGCTGGCGAGTGATCGACAGCCAAGGTCTTGTGGGAGTGGTTTACGAAGGTCAAAAGCACACACCGGTCTGCTGGATTTACATGGTGACTTCTTGTTCAAAAAACAATGGCAAACTATAGTTCATATCCTTTACAGGACTTCGCAGTCAACATCAGCATATTTTTCTGTTGTGATCTCTTGGCAAGTTTACGTTCGTTCAGTAGTTAACGGCAAACTACTGAACATAAAGTTGTCTAGAAAATCAAATTGGGTTTGATCACAACGTCCTGCAACGGACACCATCATGTTGGAGGAATATCATCAGCAGACTTGATCCGGAGCACCAAGGACCGACATCTGTGGACAGATGAGAACGACAACGCCAGTTGGCAAGGCACATGATGATTATGTCTTTTGCAGGAGGTTCCGATCAAACCCAATTCTAGACAACTTTACCCGGGAAGATTCATCCGGTCAACAAACGTGCGCAGAAGTCGGGTGTGTCGGCCTAAAAGCGCAAGTATAGCAGCACTGCTGTAAACAGGCACAACGCAAATCACGTCCGAAACAAGACTCCGGATGAACGCAGTAGAAGAAGAAGACAACTGTACGTTCAGTAGGTAATGGCAAGCGTTGGCGTTCTTGTTTGTCCACAGATATTGGTCCTTTGTGCTCTGGGTCAAGTCTGCTGATCATATTCCTCCATGCCACCATCTCCATCCATCCATCATCATTTCTCTTGGTCTGCCATCTCCCCCTTTCCCACTGATCTTTCCAGTTGTCCCCATATGCTCCCACGGCAAAGGTAATGCAACATGTAAACGGTGGATGACGAGTGGTCAACAGTGAAACTATAAAACAGACGGACAAATCAATAACTCCGGGAAGAACAAAGTATAACAGGAACAGGCGTAGCGAGACCTCCTCGGGCTCTCAATATTTAATTAGCATTGACAATGAAGGTGAGCAGTCATGGCTTTTCTTCTTCCATCGCTCACCTTGCTGTCATAAATATTGTATCCTGTCCACCATGACGTTTCTTCTTCCATCGCTCACCTTGCTGTCATAAATATTGTATCCTGTCCACCATGACGTTTCTTCTTCCATCGCTCACCTTGCTGTCATAAATATTGTATCCTGTCCACCTTTATTCGGTCTCTTGGTGAGTTTATCACAATCACATACTTCCTAATGCATATCGTGTGATATTGTTTTTTGCACTCGCTCGTTCTGGACTCGAGCGAAGTCCATACAGGCTACTTCTAGTAGCACTGAACTGAATTTTGCGTGTGTATTAGTTTTCGTTGGTGCACCGTGCTGAGATTGATGCCGCAGAGTGAGCACGCGTGAGAATTCCCGATGTTTACATGAACAATTGATACTGTGACAACTCATTTGGCCGTATTCAATGGGAGCAGCTACCAGCTGAAGCAGTAATACAATAATACCCGCCGAATCAGTGTCACAATCATATCTGCCCAAACAGTTACACAGTAATACAATAATACCCGCCGAATCAGTGTCACAATCATATCTGCCCAAACAGTTACACAGTAATACAATAATACCCGCCGAAACATGTCCAATATTTCCCAAAAAATTTTCACAGTAAAACATAAAACCCCCGAAACAGTGTCCCCTCATATCTGCCCAAAAAAGTTACACAGTAATACAATAAAACCCCCCGATCAGTTCACAATCAATCCCCACAGTTACCGGAAATACAATAAAACCCCCCCAACAGTTCACAATCATACGCCCAACAGTTCAAAAACAATAAAACCCCCCCAAAAAGTTCCAATCAAAATCCCCCCAACATTCACAAAACAAAATCCCCCCCAACAGTTCAATATATCCCCCCCAAAAAGTTCCAATCATATCCCCCCCAACGTTACAATATACCCCCCCCAGTTCACATAAAATTCCCCCAAAAAGTTCCAAAAAATTTCCCCCTATTCTTTCCCAACTTACACATAATACAATAATACCCCCCGAATCAGTTCAAATCAATCTCCCAAAAAGTTACACGTAATACATAATACCCGCCGAAACAGGGCTACTCTAATCTGCCCAAAGTTACACTTACATAAAACCGCCCAAACAGTGTCACAATCATATCTCCCAAAAATTTAAAAGTAAAAAATAATCCCCCCCCGAAACAGTGTCCAAAACATATCTGCCAAAAAGTTCACGTAATACAATATACCGCCGAAACGTGTCACAATCATATCTGCCCCAAAAAATTACACGTAATACAAAAACCCCCCCGAAACAGTGTCACAAAACATATCTGCCCAAACGTTCCGTAATACATAATACCGCCAAACATTCACAAACATATTGCCCAAAAAAGTTTAAAATAAAAAAAAAATACCCGCCAATCTTCCAACAATTTAAACGTAAACATAATACCCAAAAACCCAAACATTCCAAAAATTCCCAAACTTACCAAAAAATAAAACCCCCCAAAAAGTTCACAATATATTCCCCCGAACCCGTTACAAAATACCCCCCCAACGTTAAAAATCAAAATTTTCCCCAAACGTTCACAAAAACAAAATCCCCCCCAAAAAGTTTCCAAAAAAAAATCGCCAACAGTTCCATAAAACAAAAAAAACCCCCCCAAACATCCCCCAAACATTCCCCAAAAATTCAAAAGTAAAAATAAAACCCCAATCGTGTTCCCCAATCATATCTGCCCAAACGTTACACAGTAAAACAAAAATACCCCCGAATCAGTGTCACAATCAATCTGCCCAAACAGTTCCCACAGTAATACAAAAATCCCCGCCGAATCATGTCACAATCAATCTGCCCAACATTTACACAGTAATACAATAAAAACCCCCAAATCAGTGTCAAATCTATTGCCCAAACATTACACAGTAATCTAATCCCGCCGAATCGTGTCAAATCAACTCCCCAAAACATTTAAAAGTATACAAAAATTTACCCGCCGAATCGTGCCCAACATTTGCCCAAACAGTTCACAGTATACTTTCGAAGCAGCAGCATATCCCCTTGGGACACAGTCATCTGCGATGCTCCTGCCCGTAAAAAAACCCCCTAACCAGGGCAGGGCTTTAGTATAGAATCCGTCAGCAATTTTAAATACGTTTTTACGAAATCAATTTTTTGTCGTCATGGTTTTGCCTCTTGTGAGGTGAAAGTATTTTACAACAAAGCTTTTTGATTTCCAAATTTAAATTTGCCTGGTGTGGAGCCAGACTGGGGCCAATGCCTTGGGATTCTGTAAAACTGATATTTTGATGAAGGTGGTTTTGCTTATATTTTGTTTATTTGCAGCGTTTTGTTTTCTACTTATCTTCTTTTGTCTCCCCTACCTTTTTGGGTCAGTACCCAACCCCAGAGCACCCTTTAAACAAAAGGCTATGTTCTATTCCATCTCAACTGTTGCTATAAGCCATGTCATCTTCTGACCTCGCAACCCTCAATACCTCGGCGTTTGTATAAACATGTTAATATTCAACTACAATGTCTTGCAGATGCATACCTGCATTTATAATCCCCACACCAGCAACGCCTGGCAAGAATCAGATGGCTTCGGGCGTTTATGGCAGAATGTTTTGTAATAGGATTACTTGACGAGTTACAATCAGTAGATGATGGTTGGTTGGTTGGTTGAGAATCCCAGCAAAGTCGTAACATTGGCGGTCAGTTCGCATGGAACCCGAAACATGTTTGCGTTGATCGGCGTGCGTTGGTATAGATACGTTGGTACAGAGACGTTGGTACAGAGACGTTGGTACAGAGGCGTTGGTATAGAGGTGTTGATATAGAAGTGTTGGTATAGATACGTTGGTGCAGAGACGGTATAGAGACGTTGGTATAGAGACGTTGGTACAGAGACGTTTCTCCCGACCCAGTACCAAGGTACCATCTCCATAGGACTGTTGCAGAACTCTCCTTCCCCTATCCAAGCTCATAAACCTGCGGGGTATGCAAGCCCGGTGCTGGAATGTCACATCTACGATGAGGCATATTCAATTAAATATCTTGGCATCGCCTCCGACAGATACTTGCCTTGCAAGTTTCACGCGGACAGTGTTACATAAAGCCAGGAAGGGCGTGCAGCCAAAGGGTGATAGAGCAGCCGATACTGAACAACCCCTCACCCTTTTTAAACCGGGCCTCGTGACAATAAAGCATAACTGCTCTGGGCCCTCCCCGGGGTCATCAGAACCCAGCGGGGAAGTCTGGATAGAGTAAAAATCAAATCAATGAGCCACATAAACTGCACAAAACATCCTAGTCCCAGGCCTGAGATATATCCTTTAATTTTAAACACAATGACCAGCAGGCAAATTTTGCCAAATTTTAAAAACGCATAAAAAAGGCATTTCCCCCCCGATGGTGTTTCCCCCTTGTCGTGGTGGGGAGCTTGAGTTTTCAATGCCCCCTGAGAGCTATGCCGGCGGTAGCGTAGCTACCAGCAGGGCCCCCCAAAGCCGGACAGGTCAAAGGGTAGAGAACAGACAAAAAAAAACCCCCTGGTCCTCCGGGTTTGGGGGGTTGAAGCGTGGGTTAACATCCCCACCTTTGAAAAAACCTTCTTTTTTACAAAACAAATCCCCGAGCCTCGATATCGGACTGACTTATCTGGACAACGACCTTGGAACTTTAAAAGGACTTTGAATTTGGAACATGGAATGTACGGACACTATATCGGCTGGAGCGGCCGAAGCTAACCCCGGGGAGCTGTTGAATATCAAATGGATATCACAGCAATTCAAGAAATAAGGGGGCCCAGGGGGGACTTTAGAGCAAAATGGAATGATTATAATATTGGGGAAAACACCCAAAAAAAAACATGAATTGGGAAACAGGATTTGTCATCAAAAAAGAGTTTTGGGGGAACTTTTAAACTTTAAAGCTTTTAATGACAGGATTAGTAAATTTCGAATAAAAAGGGAAATGGAAAAAAATAACGATGATTAATGTAATCACCTACTGAAGAAAAGAAATGATATTAAAAAAAGGGCTTTTATAATGATCTGGGAAAAGTCATAGAAGAAAACCCCCAAAAAGGACATCCTGATTGTGCTGGGGGACTTTAATGCAAAAAGGGGAGAGAGCAAACTAATAAAAAAAAGGGGCCGGGATGGAAAGCCTACATACAACTTTAAATGATAATTGATGGAGAGTCATCAACCTGGCAGAAGCCAAAGGATGCAGATTAGCAGTACCAGACTACAAAGAAAGGATATACACAAACAAACTGGAAATCATGTGAAAGAGAACCTATAATCAAATAGATCACATTTTAATTAACAAAAGAATGCATCAAACATCGCAAGTCAAAGTTATAGAGGAGCTGAGTGCCACAGTGACCATTTCCTCGTGGAGCAAAATTTAAATAAAACTTAAGAGAGCTTTCTATACTAAATTACAAAGATTACACCAACATATAACAGAGAAAAACTACAAGACATTACAGTCAAAGAGAAATTTACAGATGAAATAAAATGTAAACTTGAAACTTTTCAAAACCCTTTGGAGGAAGCGTTGACCAAACTTGGTTGAACATCAAGAATTACACTTCAATCTACCGCAGAAGAATGTCTCGGTGTGTCAACCACGCATAGAAAGAACAGATGGTTCAATCAAAAATGTGAAGAAGCAGTCACTAAGAAGAAGAATGCCAGACATGTATGGTTAAATGACATCAATAACATCCAAAAGGAAGAGCATTATAGAAATGAATGTAAAGAGGCTACAAAAATAGTCAGGACAGCAGAAGCGAGAATATATGAGTAATATAATCAAAGATATGGAAACTAATCACCAGAAAAATGAATCCAGAAAGTTTTTTAAAGTACTGAAGTCAATGAAACGAGGGCACCAACAAAACACATATGGTTTAAAAGACAAAAATGGGAATATGATAAATTACCATTGAAGAAATGTGCACACATGGAAAGAATATTTTATTGAATTACTAAATTGTGAAGCTCCAAGTAACATTTTCCCACAGGAAGAGTTTCTAACATGCGAACCACAAATTGAAGAACCTACATTTGAAGAAATCCTATATGTAATCACACGACTTAAAAACAATAAGGCAACTGGGACTGATGGAATTGCTGCTGAATTTATAAAGGCAGGTGGCCATGCATTACATCTAAAGCTATACGAACTAATAATAAAAATCTGGAGGACAGAAGAATTACCCCATGACTGGAAAGAGTCATTATTGATACCTATCTTTAAGAAAGGAGACAAGTTCCAATGTGGAAATTATAGAGGAATATCACTACTGTCCACAAGCTATAAGATACTATCCGCAGTATTACTAAATAGACTAAAACCATATTCAGAAGACATATTAGGTGACTACCAGGCGGGTTTTAGAACAAAACAGATCAACAATAGATCAGATATTTATCTTACGACAATAGCCGAGAAACATTGGGAATATAAAAGAGATCTCCATAACATTTTTGTGGATTTTAAAAAGGCTTATGATAGTGTCCATAGGAATAGTTTATGGAATGTTATGCAGGGAATTTGGAATACCAAGGAAGTTAATTAACATGACCAAACTATGCATGGAAGATACTTATAATATAGTAACATATAAAGGCAGGAAATCAGACCCCTTCCAAAATAACATCTGGCTTGAAACAGGGTGATGCACTATCGCCGCTACTCTTCATCTGGCTCTAGAGAAAGTTGTAAGGAAGGTAAAGGAGGAATGTGATATTGGAGGAACATCCAAGCTGCTTGGTTATGCAGATGATATAGATATTATAGGGCAAAGTGAACAAAAGACATTAGAAATATTGACTCACTTAAAGGAAAAAGCCCAACAGATGGGGCTGGTTATCAACCAAGATAAGACAGAATATATGGTAATTTCAAGAGACGGAATGGCTAAAAACTCTGGCCACATACAAATAGATAATATGACCATTAAAAGAACGGAAACATACAAATACCTGGGTACAATCTTCAACTGCTCCAACATCATAAGGGAAGAAATACAAACTAGAATCAACTCTGGAAATAAGATATACTATGCACTACAACATCTACTAAAATCAAAGGCGCTATCTCGTAACACCAAAATCACAATATACAAAACACTGATCAGACCAGTTTGTGCTGTATGGCTCTGAAACCTGGAGTACAACGAAAGGAGACGAAGCCTTGTTACAAACCTTTGAGAACAAAATTTTAAGACGCATCTTGGACCCATTAGGGATACACAAAGTGGAGAGTGGAAAAGAAGAAGTAACAAAGACATTTATGATTTGTTTAAGTCCCCGCTAATCACTGGTATCATGAAGGCTAATAGACTACAATGGCTGGGGCATATAGAAAGAATGGAAGATAATAGGGAAACAAAACTCGCTTACACTCAGGAAATAAATGACCGTAGACCCCGAGGTAGACCAAGAAGGCGGTGGAGAGATAATATACATACAGACCTACAAGCACTTGGAATCAACGACTGGCAAGAGAAGGTCCACCAGAGAGACGAATGGAGACAGATTGTATTTGCAGCAAAGAACCTCAATGGCTCGGAATGCTGAAGAAGAAGAATATAAGAGCACCTGTCGATCAAAACCATCCTTTGCATGATGTCATTAACGACAGAAAAGGAATACGCCACAAAAGAGGCCGTTCATGGATGGCCGAGGTGAAGGAAGTAGTTAGTTAGTTGGTTGGTTGGTTGGTTAGTCAGTCGACAGATCATCCTCACTGTATATCGAACCATTCAGCCCATAAGTGCTCGGATCCCTTCCTCAGTAAATCCCGCAGCGTGTAGCGGCTCACGAAACCAGTTCTGTGTTGGGTTTATTAATCTTCTTTGGTTTCCTGCATAATGTTCTTGTTTGGCCACAACTCATAACTTGCTGTTCTCTCAGTCTGACCAAGGATGTAGATTCACAATCATCACTTGGTTCTACGCAAACGATTTAATACTCGTAGAGCATGCAGTATATCAGCCTGATCCATGGCTCGTCCTCCCCCACAGTAGCCCTACCTGCAAGCCTGTCAGCCTGCTCTTTCCTTGGACACCCGCATGTCCTGGCACGAAAATGAAACTAATCTTTGCCAGACGTGACCGCTCCAGAGACAACCACTGTCTTCGGACCCACCCCATCGCTAACTTCCTGAGCATATTTATTGAGTCACTAAGGAAACATGCCCGATCGAAGGTCTGCAATTAAGTAATTAAGTAATTAAGCAGGCCTGCAACATGGACTAGCTCGAAATTGAAGAACAATGGACTAATACTTGCGTAGGCATGCATAATCATTGGAAGGGCGTCACCACATTAGCAGGATATCGCACAGGCCAGGTTGCCGAGGCGATCGACACTGATGTTAGTGGCGCTGATAGAACAGCATTCACAGCAGACAACACCATCATCTAACAGACAGCTGGCTGAAGCGTGGGTCAGGGTCGGCGTGGGGATACGCAGCGCAAAGGATGGGGAAAACAGTCAGACGAAAGCGATGCATATCTAGGGTTGCCAGATACGTAAGTACCAAAAGGAGGACATAATAAGACAAAAAGAAGGACAAATCTGGACATAATAAGACAAAAAGGAGGACAAATTGAATATTTCATTTAAATCGTTCCAGATTAAATCCACATTCAGTACAATTTTATTACAATAGGTGCCAATAAGTTTACCTTACTGTTACTGAATCGACCAAGAAACAATCATGTTAAAAAAATAAATATAAATTAAATGGAGACCTTTTTCAAAATACTAACAAAATTATTTAAACAGCCGATTGTAAATTATTACCTTATATTCTTTATTAATTACGCAACATATTTCTCGGAGGAGCCAACTTTTCGTAGAAGAACCTCGTTAGCAATATCATATGCATAAAACTGTTCACAGGTAAGATTCTTCAAATTGTACTTTGTGAGAATGATGCCCTTTACAGAGTTGAGTAAGAGTCTGTTCTTTTCCTGTGTCCATCGAGCATTAATCAAGGAGAACACTCTTTCCACATTGCCATCGTGTCCAGGCATACAGAAGAATACTTCACAAATTTTAAGTAACTCTGAAAAGCAACATGCATTTGATCAACGTTGGAAAAATAAACTCCACTGTTCATGCAAGATTCTTTAAAACAAACTGTTCATTCTTGTCTTGCACAAATGATTTAAGATTGCAGTATTGTTCAAATAACTGCACATCATCTACAATAATACCCTTCTCTTTCAAGTACAATATGCTTGTCAAAAGTTCATCAAATGTAGTCTTTGATTTTATTTAAGTACATCCAACCAAAGTACTGAAATTCATCAAAAAGTTTTAACCACTTTTCAAAATAACTAATGCACGCTTCATACACCAACCTAACATTAACATTTTGACCATAGAAACTACAGCATTGTTAGTGTTGCCGAATAGAGCAACAGTTAGATTCAAATTATACAAATAATTGATGTTTCACATTTGGTATAAATAGGAAAATTAAATAAATATTATTAAGCAATGGGTTTTAATAAAGAATGTAAACACGCGGTAGAGTGTAGATACATTCTAAGTTGTAACAACAATACATAAAAAATGATAACATAAAATATTTAAAAAGCCGGACATTTTAAAGGTTTTTAGCTTTGCCTGCCGGACGGAGGACACGAGGCTAAAAAGGAGGACATGTCCTCTCTTTGAAGGACGTCTGGCAACCCTACGCGTATCTGACAGCTACATCAAGCATGACTGGCGGTCACCGTCGCTTCCATGGTGCTCGTATGGGCAGCAGGACAAGAAGATTTTATATTATTTTATTGTCAACAGACAACTCAATGTCTAGAGCAGTGGTTCTCAACCGGTGGGGGATCTCTCCCCCCCCCCCCCCAGGGGGAATTTTAGGGTTTCCCGGGGGGGGGGGGAGGGTTAAGATTATTTCAAGATGGCATTAATACAAGAACCAGTTACTTGATATTGTTTTTCCGTCTAAATTTTACGGTTCTGTACTTCTCGCCCTAATGAAATTCGTTTTATAACGTAAGTAGACCCGCAAATCACGTTTTATGTAGATGTCTAGACTTGTTCTAGTATGTGTTATTAAATTTAGCTACCATTTTTATGTATACTGTGTAAGGGTGGGGGGGGGGGGGATTTATAGGGAGGAAATTTGAAGGGGGTGGGGGAATGACGTTCTTAACATATGGTAAAGGGGGGGGGGGTGGCATGGGCCAAAAAAGGTTGAGAACCACTGGTCTAGAGTTAACAGCCAGTGCCTAGAGGAAACACCCAATGCCCAGAGTGAACACCCAAGGCCCAGAGAGAACACACAATGCTCAGAGGGAACACCTTCATGAGAAATTACGTGGAGTTTGCAGGGATGTGCTTCTATACATGAGTGCTGAGAACGCCATTAATTGATAAAACTCTTGAAAGAAACAAACGCACTAGGGGAAACAAGTTTCTCGCATCTGAAGTAGGCGATCCATATTCTCTCGACATACCATTAGAATTAGGCAGTCCTCGTTCCATCAGAAGTAATCAATCCACATTATGTGACTATGTCGTAAGAAGTAGGCAATCCAGTCTTTGAACCGGTCATGAGAAGTAGGCAATCAACATTATGTGGACATGTCCATGAGAAGTAGGCAATCAACTTTCTGTGGACATGTCATGAGAGTAGGCAATCAACTTTCTGTGTGAAGTAGACAACGCAGATTCCGTTGACATATCATGAGAAGTAGGCAATCAACGTTCTGTGGACATGTCATTAGAAGTAGGCAATCAACACGGTTGTGATATGCTTGGGCTTTTTAAAAGTTGCTGAACCAATTGTACAGAAAAGAAAGAAAACAATAATACTTACTCGCTTTCACAGTTTACCCACATGGCTTTGATACACAATCAATTTACACATCTGTACATTCACATACAAGCAATTTTCACCCATACAAATTCACACACAAACAGTTTACACACTTATACACACACGAATTTTACACACATACACATTCACACACAAGCAACCAAGAAGAATTACCAGCAAATGGATAGTGCATAACACAAGCGCAAGCAAACAAGCACTCATGCATACACGCGCACGCGCACGCAGGCGCGCACGCAGACACGCACACACACACACACACGCACTTTACACACAAAGACATTCTGAAGCAAGCTGTCACTGTCTACTGCCTATAGCACCTTGCAATGTGATGACAGGGTGGTCTTGAGCCTGTGGAATTAAGGCCGCGTGGCTAATGCAGTCGCCGCGAACTTTACAGGTTAGAATTTTCTTTTTACCATTGACAGAAAAAAAAATCCGCACCTCATAGAGGATTCGAACCCGGGTCTCCCGAAGGAGAACCCGCCGTTCTTAGAAATTACTAGCAAATGATTTTACTATAAGTTGTTCATGTCTCTTAATCCCATAAAGGGCCTTCAGCCCAATTCTCTTCACCGAGACCCGTTTGCCATAATTAGTGGTCAGAATTTATCGGCCCTAATGCAGGACACTAAGGTCTTATACACGTGTAGACTGGGAAACCATGACCGCGAGGTCATGGGCTAACGGGGCTATGGCTCGTCATAGGGGATGGACTCCCTATGTCAGATTTTTGTCCTAAACCTGCAACTGGCCTAGTAAGCCGGCAGGGGAATCTTCATTCTACTCGTAGAAAAACTAAGAAGTATAAACGGACTGACAGAAGCCCATAAGCGGGCACTCTCCCGCTTTTTATACTTCACCTCGACACCGCAAGGTACAAGAGGAACATGATGAGATGAGATGATGAGATGAGCAAGCATACACAAACAGGCTTGCGCGCAATCAAGTTGTATAACTAACTAAAAATATTACGTACACGGAACTAACCAAGACAAACTACACAGAACATAAATTACACACATATGAGTACAAAAACCTAACCAACAATGGTTACTGACACATAAATACACTGTGTTTACACAAACACCTGTGCACATACAAACATATACTCATTCACTTTCTACAAGCGTAAGACTATTAAAGAAGACGAATCTCCTTTTAGACTTAAATTTTAAAAACTGAAAACGCGGCGTATGTAGGGCAACGTGCCAGATTAATAAATTAATACGCATTGATTGACACTTGTGAAGTAATACGGAAGTAGAATTAGAAGACAAGCCAGATAAGAGAAAAGTTTGCAAGCCTCAGACACATCGGATTGGTTGAGGCCACGGCTTTGTTGGTGGAAACAGGCATGATGCAACGGTCGACCAGATGAATGCCAGTTCCTCGGGAGATAATCAATACCCTATTAATTTATTCTCGTTGGCTGAGGTTTTTCCTAGCACTCCCTACTTCGCAAGAAAAAGAAGATTAAAACAATGTTTCTCTCTGATTTCTATGTGCTTCCTTTGCTTAAATGAGTGCTGAACAATACGTGTGAATTTATATCTAATACTTCTTTAGCACTGCTGATGTATTCTATGCCAAGAAACTCACCAAAATCTTAAACATACAGGCCACAAACAATAGGCTGCGATGTATTGTCTGGCATATTTTGCTGCAACTCGTCAGGTGCAGACTGTAGAGTTAGCCTATATAATATATAACGGATTCCGTGCCAAATAAAAAGTAGGATTGGACCAAACATGGTACACAGTCAAATGAACAAGGTTTGTAATGTAAATGTCCGTTCACTGAGCATTGAAATTGTCTAAGATACCACGAAATAAAATAAATAACACGATGATCCTAGTATAGCGATGTATCGTCCTTTTGTCCAAATGTGGCGTCACATTTGGTGATATGTTATCCTTTGGCACTGAATCAAATAATTTGAATCAATGGATTATAGTTTGGCACTCAATCAAATAATGTGAATAAATGAATGATACATTGGCACTGAATCAAATCATGTGAATAAATGAATGATACTTGGCTGAAATTCTTCAAACACATAGTCACGTCTTCGTCTGTTTCTTATTCTTTCTTTCACTTGAAATGTGTCTATAACTGCAATGTTGTTTCTTGTATGAACTTCACTGTATTTTTTAGTGCACCCAGTGATCCACAGAGATTATCTTCCACTGTTGTTTCTCTAGGCGAGAAGGTTTGCTTATACATGTCGTATTTTGAGCAGCCTTGAAGTATGTGCTCTGCTGTCTGCGGCGCCAATCCACATGTGCACATGGCTGATACGCCAATCTTGAATTTTTTATACATGTGATTGTGTAATCTATTGTGTCCCGTTCTGTGGCCCAGAGTATTAATTTGTTCTGGTCTGTCCTTAAGCCCATTTCGCAACTGCGGGGCGCTATCGAGAACAAGTCGCTCAATTGTTAAAGAAGCCAGATACGGTGGGAAAGAATGACAAGTTCCAAGCCTAAAATAAGAAGACAGCCGATGTTCAAGACGAGCATGGTAGAAGCGCAGGTTGTCAAGAAGACGAGAGGAGAGAGCCTGCCTGCGAGCTGCAATGAAGTGCCAAAACTCCGAGTAACCTCAAAGGATGCGACCACTAGGAAGGCGACGACAACCCTCCACACACAAGATCCAAGACTATTAAGAATCGGAGTGAGGGGAAAGACACCATCGTCGAAACAACCGACAGGCATACGATCAGATTGGTTATCAAACGCATCCAAGTGGAGCTTACAGACGGCCAGACATTGAAGCAGCTACAAGCAGGAAAATCTTCACATCTGAATCTTGAAGGCGGAGAGGTTTCTGACATACTCCAAGATTCTTACAACTCTATCGGTGGAACACAGAGGGGGTCGAGATGTCGATCAAAGTGTCGATTAAAAAGAAAGGTAAACAGCCTGAACGATTCATCCTGAGAATCACACAATGCTCAATGTGCCAGAAGGCCGGTCCACAACAGAACTAGCATGCTGCAGCAAAACAGATATCTGCCGATACTGAGCCGAACACCATACCTTCAAGGAATGTCCGCTGGTCAAACAGGACAAGGACTTCCTAAAGCCTAATGACAGGAGAAAAATGCGCCAACTGCTTTGGCAAACACGGAGCAGGATACCTGGTATAAAGGTACCTCGAAAGACACACAGACGTCTTAAAATTCACTATAACTACAAAAACACCACACAAAGAAGCACTGCTAAGGTGAAAGACAGCCACAGGCATCTCACAAGCCCCAAAAAAAAACTAAAAAAAACTCAGCTCCAAGGCCAGATTGACGAGCTGAAGATCAAATCAAGGCATTTCTGACATCGACACCAACCGGCAGCAACGAAAAACTACTGGACGACATGAAGGAAATCCAGCGCAGCATCCAGCAAGAGGTGGAGCACATGCCCCAGACAAAGAAGGAGAATGAAGATACCTTGGAAGCAAATAAAACAGAGAGAGAACTGCTAAGAAGTGAAAGGAAGCTAACCCAAAACAAGTCAGCAGAAGCCACGAGAAAGACCACAGAGAAGTCGCAAGCTGAAAGCCAAACCAAAGACCAACCAGAAAACTCAAGCCTTTGCCAGTGGTCCACGAACGATGTCCAAAAAACTCCAGGGGAAACCAATATCCTACAAGACATCTGAAGAAAGCTTAGAGGAGGAATCCGACATATCAGAATCTGACTGGTTCATAGATGATGGCTTCAGCAGACGGGCGAAAGAACGCGAAGAAGCGAGCAAAGTTTTCACTTCAGTTAGCTGAGAACTGCGCACAGTATGAGGCAAAGAAAGCTAGCCAACAAATCAAATTAAGAGTCTTTATAAGGACTGCACCCAATCAAAACAGACGAGCTAGGAGCCATCAGTGACAAAAGGAAAAGCTGGAAGAACTCATACAAAGGAGAACCCGCCGACCAATTCCTCCAGCTGACGTCACAGGCATAAACGCTGCGAAATCGAAAAGTCACCTAACACTGACACAGAAAAAGATAGAAACTTAACCTGCACTTTGAACCACCACAATAATAACCAACGCCACTGAGGCTTGTTGAATGTGGATCGGATTGGATACATAAGGTGGTAATCGTCTTGAGCTGGTGTTGGTGGCTTTCTGACTGATTTGATCATTCTTTTCTTTTGGTGGAATGTAAGTTACATCAGGTTGTTTTTCAATTGCTCTTTCCTTAGCTAGTTTATCAGTTCTCTCTCGTTTCCAGGTACTCCACAGTGAGATGGTATCCACTGTATGGTGTGACCTTACGCTGGCTGCCTATTTCAGAAAGCAGCATCCGTAGTACAGTACTGGCAATTTCCCAAACAGAAGCCCCTCAGGTACTGATTTTGCAACTGTCAGTAGCACCGCAGGTTGTGTACCATGGTTGTTATTTCGTAATTTTCTCTGTTGCTATCATGGCAAACTACTGAATGTAAACTTGCCAAGAGATCACAACAGCGAAATATGCTGGTGTTGACTGCGACATCCTGTAAAGTATATGCAACTAACAATCTTGATTGCCATGGATTTCTACATCATAGTTATGGCAGTATTGGGATGTATTTTTAATAAATGTGCAGTTTAGAGTGTGTTTTTAATGACTGTGCAGTGTTTGAAAATATTGCCGGTTCAAGGTTTGTTTTCACACTCTGTAAAGCTCATGTCGGTCTCCCTGGCCTAGGTTTTAACGTCTTTCTCCGTAATCCCGTATATTCTCGTGAATAACGTAATCTGCGTGAGAATCGGTAGCGGTTCTCGCCGCGTTGGTAACTTACGGGTTTTGTGAGCCGGTCGCTCAGAAACAGTGGCAAACTATTGAGCGTAATCTCGCCCAGTACATTAACGGCAGCTGGAAAATGCTGATGTTGACTGCAATGTCCTGTAAGGAAAGCTCCTGTAACATAACAGGTAAATACAAAACTTGGACCGGCAGTATTTTCAAACGTTTGCTCAATCATTAAAAATACACCCTGTACTTTTATTTTGGTACTCTGGCCGTGTCCCTAGTATTATTTGGGTATTCTATGTACACTCCCGCTTCTCCGTTTCGAACAGCATTTTGTGCTGACCCATCTGTGTAGACTCTGATCCAGAGGTCCTATGGGTATTCTTCATCAATAAAGCTGAGAGTGACTGCTCTGTACACCGTTCTGTTAGTCTTTGTCAAATATTCCTTTCACTTTTGTCTAGATTTGTAGTGATAGTATGTTCCTCTTTCCATGAAGTTCGTTCTGGAATAGTTTTCAGGGAGACACCAACTGTAGACATATCTGTGGTTTCTCTGCAGAGGCGTTTGGCCTGGTGGATAAAACTGATTCTTTTCAACCACCCCATAGTTAAGTTTTCAAATCTGTTCTTCGTAGTTTGACCTGGCATGTTGAGGAACTTGTCTGCTTGTATTAGCATTTCTCTCATTGCTTGTGTCCTCCCCGCCTTCACTATAGGGGTTGATCTCATCTCTCCCGTGATGACATAAGGCAGCAGCATTATGCATGGTATATCTGTGTGGGCTGTTGGTTTGTCCATGACTACTGCCTGTTCCACTTTTCACATGGAGCAATTAGGGGCATTTTGTGTGATATTCACTGGCACAGGAACTGAGCATAATAGGGCGACCCTTTGCTGTGAAGTTGGAATCGCGACTAACTGACCTCCTGTGGTGACTCTTAAGTGCTTGATTTTGCATATTGGCCAGCTCTTATAGTGAGGTTTTTGATGCTGAATGCCATGCAGTTGACCCGTATTCCTGGCGTGGTCGTATGCTCTGTTAATACACTTTGCTAAGTGTTTTCCCGCTGGCTCCCCACATGGTTCCACTCATTTTTTGTAGGATAACTATTTTCCTTCTGGCTTTTGCTACTGCTTTGTTGATTTGCTTTCTCCATGGCAGCCTGCCATCAAATGTTACTCCAAGGTATGTTGGTTTTTGTTTTATCTTCTCTTAGGGGTATTCCATTTATCTGGATGCGCCTGCCTTTTGTTTCGAAGAGAGGGTAAACATAGTAGTGCTGCACTTGTCAGTGTTTATGCTGACACGCCAATTTACCCATGCATCTACAGCACTTTGCAGTGATCTGGTGGTCATTGATGCATGTTCATTTTCCCTTATGTTGTAAGATGTGATTTGGACAATATCTATTTTGAAGGATTCTGCCCTACACAGGCCTTTGTATTCTTAAGCTAAGAGGTGAGAAAGAAGAACAGATATTAATTCAGTGAAGATAATGCTGTCCTAGTTTTATCAAAGAGAGGTAATAAAACAATTTTTGATGTCGATTATACTATTTTGAATAACGAAGACACAAACAATAGATTGCACGATTTATTGCCTGGCATATAGATAAGTGGTAGATAAGTGACATTACTGTGCGAAATTGTGTATATTTCAACTTGAAGGATTTATCTAGTTAATTTCACGTAAGTTGTGTGATTTCTGCAGTATGTACCTGACGAGATGCAGCGAAATATGCCAGGCAATAAATCGTGCAATCTATTGTTTGTGTCTTCGTTATTCAAATTCACTACGGGAAAACATTGTTTTGGATTATACTATTACCCCTATCCTGCTCAACCTCAAAGAGAAGTTATATTAGGGTCCATCCCTGACTCAGATTAACAATCCCGTGACTGAATCAGCCTCTAGAAGTGCTGGAGTGTTTTGGCCATCTTTGGACACAACTTTAGGAAGGGAAAATCCCAACGGCACCTCATGGTAGAGGATGGGAAACACATCAGGCTGTGGCTAATGCAGTCCTGGGGACAGAGTATCCACCGAAATAAGTGGACAACTCTGCAGCTGAGCAGAGCAAGGCACTCACTTGTCCTTACAGTCGGAAATGGCTGTCAAAGGCAAAGGTAAAAGACCACCATATGGACGTGGAAGTCAAGGAGAAACCACCACATTATATTCCCATGACTTCATGGCAAAACATATTTCAGAGTTAGTGAACGACATTAATGGCTGACATTCTCGTCCGGAAGGGACAGTCATGAGCCACACGTGACACCAGACTGTCATCCTGCTACGGATGGCAAAACCATAACTAAAATAAATAAATTTAGAGTAGAAACATGGAATGTTAGGACATTAAATGACCTGGGGAAACTGAACAATGTTCTAAGAGAGATGGATAGCATGAAAATGAATATACTAGGCATAAGTGAGATGAGAAGGAAGGGATTGGGCAAATTATAGCTGACAACCGCACATAATTTATTCTGGAAGGGATACACATGAAAAAGGTGTAGGAATAATATTTGACGAAAAAACAGCCAAGCCAATTAATAGATACTGGTGTATTTATAAGTGGATAATTTTAAATACCTAGAGGCATTTATAACATCAGATGGAAGATGTACAAGAAAGATTAAGAGCATAATAGGGTAAGCAAAAGCCGCATTTCAGAGAATGAAGAGTATCTTATGCAATAAGTCACTATCATTGAATGTAAGAAAGAGAGTGCTGAAATGCTATATAGAACCAGTTTTGCTGTACGGCAGTGAATCTTGGAATGTAAATGAACAAATTAAGAAGAAATTAGAAGAGATGTGGTTCCTGAGAGGAATGTTGCAAATTCCTTGGACTGCCAGAGTAACTAACAACGACTGCCTGAAACAGGCTAATCTTCTTCTTTTTGTTCGCTCGCTTAAACTCAAGTAAAGTAGTAAAGGACTGAGTTTCTTCTTCTTCTGCGTTCATCCAGATTTTTTTTCCGGATGTGACTGCGTTGTGCCTGTTTACAGCAGAGCTGAGTTCTTGCGCCGTTAGGCCGACACATCCGACTTCTGCGGGCATTTGTTGACCGGGTTAACCTTCCCGGGGGACTGAGTTTTGTCTGTGGGCTTGCTTTCCCTTTTAAAGGTGTCCCTCGCCATTCAGGCGAATCCACTCCGACTTCAGAGGTCAACAGGCTAATGAAACCAGAACATTATATGCAACAATAAGAAAGAGACAAACAGCTTTCTTTGGTCATGTGATGAGAAGAGAGGCACTGGAGAACATCATGACAACAGGAAAGATTGAGGGAAGAGAGCTAGAAGTAGACAAAGAGAAATTATTCTGGATGGATTGAGACGTTGGCATGGATGAATATCATCAGCAGAGTTGATCCAGAATACCAAAGACAGAGATCTGTGGAGAGCCATGAACGCCTATGCCAGCTGGCAGGGCACTTGATGGTGATGATGATGATGATGATGATGATGATGATGATGATGATGATGATGATGATGAAGAATTAGACACAAATAGTGTCTGATCACGGCTTCACCCATGCAGGATATTAATTTGAATGTGAAAAAAAAAAAAACTATACCTAACTATATGTAAACTTTGTAGCAAACAGAGCACCTTTGTAAACCGCTTCGAACCACAATTTCTGCTCCCACATGGGAACCAAGTAGTTGTGTTTATTTTATTTTGTTTTTCGTTTTTTTATCTATTTGTGTTGTCCTGTCCTTTACAAAGATTCTTAGAATCAAAACGTTGGCCGTCCTTTGTGCCCTATAATACTTATGTTTTTTATTTTATTATTTCATTATTATATATTTCTTGATTTTTTCTGATTTTGGATAAGTCACACTTTGTTTTCACCCGTGTATGATGGAGTTCTTTGTAAGATATGTACATTGTGTCTGTGTTAGGTATGTCTCTTCTTTTTGCAGGAGCTAAATATACCTAATAGCTTACTTAAGTTATTCACTCTGTTCAGTATTTCATTTCCTTCTTGAAGGTGATATTTGTGTGTGATTTCACTGTCATGACGGGTGATGGACATTTGTTTTGTTATATGCCTCGGTGTTCTTCACCCAGCTGTTACAGTGTGTTTTCTTCATTCTTGCAACTAAATGTTAAATGAAGCTTTGTTGGACATTGAAGCCGTGAGGGGAAAGTGTTTGGCTTTTCTATTGCTATGAGGGCCAAAATGTTGGTAGATCTTGCTGTAGAGGTGCCAAGTGTTAGGCCTTCACACTAAGCCATAGCAATGCCGTCCTTTTTTTTTATTTAAGGAGTATTTCCAGAAAAGTCTGAAAATGTCTAGAACACATTTTAAAACACTACATTGACCCTAGAGTCATACCGGTTGAAAGAAACGTTGCCAATTATGACAGACTGGACCCAGACACACACACACACACACCCCCCCCCCAAGGTTAACCCAGTCAACAAATGCCCGCAGAAGTCGGATGTGTCGGCCTAATGGCACAAGAACGCAGCTCTGCTGTAAACAGGCACAACGCAATCACGTCCCAAAAAACTCTCCGGAAGAAGGTAGCAGAAGAAGAAGAACCCAGACCACTATGCTGGTAATCAAATGGACCATGTTTTTTTGGCATATCTTATTACAGGACATCGCTGTCAACACCAGCATGTTACCACTGTTGTTTTCTTGGCAAGATTATGCTCAGTAGTTTGCCAATATTTTCGGAGTGGTCGGAACACATATCCCTTAAATAACGGGCGCGGTGAGAACTGCTACCGATTCTCACGCAGCTGCATTTGCTCACGTGGATAAACGGGATTACAGAGAAAGTCGCTAAACCCTAAGCCAGGGAGACCGGCAAATGCACCATGGCACATCAAAAATAAAAAAAATACTGATGTGTAGGAACCTGAGGAGATGAAACTGGCACAGACATTAGAGCACTTGCCTGCCAAGACAAAAGTGTAATCCCCAGCAGAGGCAGGATGATTTTGTTCTGAGTACGGCTCGGGGGGGGGGGGGGGGGGGGGGGGGGGGGGGGGGGGGGGGTGGGTACAGGAAGGCAATGAGGGAGGGAAATGGCCAGGCCACCTCATCTTGAAGCTCGAATATGTGAATGCCGAACTCTTCACACCACAATGACACTTTCTGCTATGGTATTACCTGTACTTTTTAGTACAGTGTTTCCTCAACCGGTGGGGAATTCCCCCCCCCCCCAGGGGGGAATTTAAGGGTTTCCAGGGGGGGGGGGGGGGGGGGGAATGAAGACCATTTCAAGATCGTGTTAATACAAGATCCGATTACTTGACATAGTTTTTCCCTTCATACTTTACAGTTATGTATGTCTCGTCTTCTAAAATTCATGTTATAAAGTAAGTAGACCCACAAATCATGTTTTTATGTGGATGTCTAGACTTGTTTTAGTATATGCTATTACATTTGCCTTCCACTTTTACGTATACTGTGTAGGGGTGAGGGGATTGATAGATAGGAAATAGGGGGGGGGGATGACGTTCTGAAAATACGGTGAAGGGGGGAATGGGCCAAAAAAGGTTGAGAACCACTGTTTTAGTAGGTACCTCATCTGGTTTTAAAAACAAAAAGAAGAACTGAGTTAGTGACAGTCTGCTAGCATACTCAATCATTATCTTTGATGACCTGAGTTTAGTTCCATAAGCCAATCTGCATAATATATTGCTTATTAAGGCTTCAGAAGAAGTTTATTTAGTTTGGAAAACATCTTAACAGACTTTCCATCCTCAATGTCTTATATGTATTAGAAACGTGAAAGCAAACATTAAATCACTATCTATTTTATTAAGATCCACAGAATGTACAAGTATATCACACTATTAAAGCGACACTCAGATCTGCAATCAGTTATGAAATGAGTGTCACAATGTGGTTTCGCTGTTTGACCAGGCCCCTGAGATTTTTTCTCTTTGTAGACTCTCTTCCAAAGCTGACAGTCCTTTCCAACTTCTATAGCTAGTTCTCTCTGTTAACCTGCAGTGAGAAAATACAGAGAGTTTATTTTAAAAGCAATGGCAATTCAATTGTATATATACACAGACAAGGAATAGTCTAAGACTGCAGTCTGTATGGAATTTCTGCATCCATCTATTCTACAGGAATCTATAACAATGATAGCGAAGTGGCAAGTGTTATAGCCTGCCAGTCCTGTAATATTGAGTTCAAATTGGGATTACATACATCTGGATTTAAGACAACCAGGGTAATCCCACATGTCACTGAGTGCCGACTGGTCTATGATCTCACATCAGTCACTGAGTGCTGACTTTTTGGT
>JACEFZ010009333.1:0-110000 GCA_014155875.1 Cepaea nemoralis
TTGAATCTCCTAGAACAATGGAGAAAACGTGGGTCGGCAGTATATTCTCTTCGAACCCGAGAATTATTAAGTCAAAATACAGATTCTGAAATCACAGCGTTGATAAGAACAAACCACAAACAGATCTTTCAACAGGAAAGATTATCAGAAGAAAGATATGTAACCATACAAAAGCAACCACAATGTGTTGTACTTGCCAAGTATATCATCAGATATATCGATATGTGAAAAAATCCATCATTTACCATGCACATCTCGAATATTGATGATCAAAAGAAGGAAAACAACAAAAGGATTGCATACAAGCGTGCACGTTTAAATGGGTTTTTTTGTTCTTTCCTTTTGGGACATTACAGTCTAAGTGTTTGGGCAGCAAAGAATGAGAGCAAGCAACGCTGTGCTATTGATACATCGTCCTCCGATAGTTGGCAGTGACAACAGATACGAGAATGAAAATGTATTACCATTCGTCAATGAGCGAAAGTTGTAGCTGTTGTTACAGAGATGTTAGACTTCGATAGCATTGTGTACTTGGTCATCAGTTCCCATGCTGACGGTTAAATCAAATGTGGTCACATTATACCATTTTCTAATGAAGATGGCAATTCAGCTTTAGCCTCCAAGTAACCTAAGTTCCACGAGACCTGGTCAATGAATTATCAATGCCAATGTGTACTAGTATGCGCAGTAAGTCCAGTAGTATTTAATCGGGGGCGGTATAAGGAAAAGAACTAGTTAACCCAGAGGATATACGGGCAATGTTGTAAAGCCGCGCTTTTTAAGTCCGTAATAATATTTTTTAAAGCACCCCAGGTTTTTTTTTTGCCGGCCACATTATGTGCGCTATTTATCAATTGACCCATGTTGTACTGACCTCATTTATTTAGGTGCCCTACAGGGTTAAAGACACTGCATGATGGCACGAAATATTAGCTGGAAACAAAAATAACACGGCTTTAATAATGCAGTCAGTGAAAACTAGGCAGGAAGATTAAAAAACATCAGAATGAACATACTAGATGAGATGTTACAGTTATAACACCTATCGGTGACTATTGACAATAACACTCGACAAGATGTTTATCGAAGCAGGCACACACGCACGGACGATCCAACCACGGACACCCTTTTTTAAATTATTAGGTGAGAAAGGGTAAATTAACCAAAAATGCCTCCTGGTATTCTCTTAAATCCACAATGGAATTCTCATGCGATATTATACCAACCAATAACCCCATGAAATTCAGCAGACGGTGTACCTTGAAACATCGACACAAGTGTTAAAGATGCACACGAACACCGTTTAGTTTCGGACATTCGGCTATGACAAAACTAGAGCCAACAGCCAGAATTTATTACATTTCTATTGGCCTAAGTTTTTGCACGATATCAAATCTTTTGTCTCGGGCATGTACCATTAGCACAACATTAATGAAAGTTGAGATAAGGGAGCAGCATCTGTAACAGACGAGCGGCCAACCTCAACATTGGCACTCTGGACCGTTGAAGTGTAGCGGTGGATATTTTGGACACTGAATCAGGTGTCGAAAATGTTCGAACAAGGAAAACCGGATTTCATAATCGACCCTCGTGGATCTCGCACGCAGGTGGGTGAGGCGAGAGCCTAAATATATTACCTCCACAGACGTAGTAGCCAATGTATTTTACATCTATTTCGCCATTCGGATTATCCTCGAAACACTCTATCGGATCGAGGAACCCGCAGTTAGTTTATATCGCATGCTCGCAACAAGCCCTACAAAATGATTAGATTCAAACAACATTTCAACACAACTGCAACACCCTGCCAGCAATGATCATAGAGAAGATACGGGGATCTAAAAACTATGCTGCACAGGATAACAGCAGATGAACCATTGATTGGATAGACTACTCTATTACACCGGTGCTGATGTGCCTACCAAGAAATTCCGCACTCAAGTACGGGTTTCTCGCCATTGAGCTAGTGTATGGGGCGAACAAACCCCCCTTGCGGACCCTCCTAACGATTTACCATCAGTAATCACTAGTACAGTAGATAGTCCAACCACAGGAAACACCGTACGAGATGGTACAGAGACACGCGATAAAAAATTATGAAGGCGTGCGTTATAGCCAAATCAGCTTGGAGAGAAAAGGCCAGATCGATCTACGCCACCATTATGCAATAAGGGTGCAAAACCCTACACCTTGAACCCAATGAAGAGGTGTTACTTTTACTACACCAGATAAACGTAACCTATTATTAACTTCATGGCAAGGGCCATTCAAAGTGGTACGAAGATATCAGATGCTCGATTATGAAAATATAGAGATAAAACCAAAAATTAAAGATATTTCATATCAACATGCTGAAGCCTTACTTTTCACGACAAGAACCGATGACAGACGAACAGAATGCACCTACACCAAGCAACCCGACGACAGACGCACATAACGCAACTACACTAGTAGAGCGACGGAAGACGAACGACCGCAGCGCAGATAAACTAGTCAGAAACAGAAAACACACAAATAGTACAACACAGTACTCAAATCAGTTAGACGACGATGCCATGGAACTACCAGTCCCGACAGTAGACACGACTGCGACATTGATAGTATACGGATAGACCGAACTCACAGACGAACAAAGACGACAAATAATAGATCTAGTAACTGATATTCAGAGACATTTCTCCCGACATTCCAGGTAGGACGACAGGATCAGGACACTCCTTTATTTGACTGATAAACACTATCAAAGCCGACCTTATTCCATACCGTTAAGTTACAGGGGAGAATCTCGACAAGTGAAACTCTAAATCTTGAGTCGAGTGGAATAATCCAAAAGTCGCAGTCAGAATACTCGTTTCCTATCGTCCTTGTGAAGGAAAAAGATTCTACAATTCGCCTCTGTGTCGATTATCGCAGGTTAAATAATGTCACCAAAAGTCAACGCAGAGCCAATCCATCAATGTGAAGATCTTTCTCAATATGTCAATCTCTCGAATGTTTTCTAAATTTGATCTAACTAAGGGATACTGGAATGTCCCGATGCACCCACTTTCGATCCATCTAACTGAATTCTCAACAACTCTAGGTCTTTATGAGTGGCGATTCTTCCTTTGGCATTCGTAATGCTCCAGCCACTTTTGTCGACTCACAGGGACCTTCTTCATGGAGTAACAAGATACTGAACCTACATTGACGATATTGTGTCCATACTGCAGACTGGACATCACACTTACATAAACTGCGGCACGTCTTCGATAGATGATGATTATTCGGCTTACTGTAAAACCAACCAAAGTGATGGTTTGAAGAATCGATTTCTTGTGGCCATACGATCACCAGAGCACCTTAAGACAGATGATAAAATTTGTCACCAAAAATTTTGAACTTAACTATGCAACGACTAAGAAGCAGCGTCAGAAGCTTGCTTGGTCTCGTGAATTACTACAACAAGTTTATACCCAATTTTAGCTGAGATCAACAGCGTTTTTTCTAATGTTTTGGAAAGCATCTGTGAAAATAATGTACAAGATGCAAAGTTAATTGTTGCATTATCAAAATTAAACAGCATATTCAGCGTTGTACCAATCTTTTGCGCTTGCCTTTATCCGAATCTTACGTATTTTCTCCGTACAGACGCAAGTGCATATCCATCGCTGCGTTTTAGGCCAGTTCCATGAGGAAATCTTTCACCCTATCATGTATGTAAGCCGCAAATTACCCCTGCGGAATCGAGGTATGGAGTCTCTGAGTAGAAGCTTTATCTGTCATCTATTGTGTCCGGGAAGCTGCATTAGATTCTTAGTGGGTACGAATTTTGTATGAAACTGACATTCACCGCTTACAGTGATGCAGTCTGGTGTCACACGTGAAAACAGGATCTACAGATGGTCTTTGATCATGCAGAACGACTCGTTCACTAAAAGCATATAATGGGGAACATGAACTATGGTAGCAGGACACACTTAGCAGACCTTCTCAGATCGAGATACCAATGTACGAGAGAGAGCGATCGATACACCAAAGTCAGTGACACTGTAAATAACTAGTGCCATATATGGTGAATACAGACACTGTAGTGCTCTTACCAATGTGAATCGCCTGAACTTGCTTACTATAACTGTTTCAGTACGAGTGAAAATGAATAGACACATTATGAGATGTCTACGCCACCGCCATATATGCAACTCATGAGTAGAACGGTATTTCAACGTTACCCAGGATGTGAGCGTATAAATCAGACTTTGTCGATATGAACTCTAGTATTCACGAGAGTAACAGAGGACGCGACTCCGACAACACACCTGGATGTAATTAGTTAATTTAGATAGAGTTAAAATGTATGTGATATGTATAATAACATGTTTTTTATAACAATTGCATATAACACAAATCCCAAGAAGTATAATGTTAGTATGTGCATGGACTCTAGCCAACTGTACTAGTGTGGTGTGGTAATCAATTAGCCAAGTGAAGTAGTACAACAGTGTGACGAGGGAAAGGAGAGATCTTGTCCTAATGCCAGAACAGAGTAGAAAACTCATACAGCCTTTGACAAAGTTAGACAACCCTAATTTTTCTTTTTGAGATTACTACTTGTGTTACACCCACAAGTTAAAAGTTTGTAACACAACACAGAGGAAAGGGGGGCCTGTCAAAGAGCTGCAAGTAAGCTAAGAGATAAGATAGAAGTAGAACTATGGAAAGAGACCTAGACAGGATAGAGAGACATAGCTATCTAGGAAAATAGATACAGAAGGGACAGAAGCACGAGTGAGAACTATGAATAGTTCTCCAACTGGACACACTCGTGTCTAAAAAGGGAAACACCGTAAGACGTGAGCTGGAGTTATCAGAATAGAGTGGGGAAAACCCGCATCTCGAGAAGTGTCCATGCAAACACTGGTAACTTTAACCGGTTGACCAGTCACTAACTGCGTGCTGGAACTGCCGGAGTAGCAAAACCCGCTGACGCACGAAGGATCTTACTGCCGGTGGCTGGACACGCCACGAAGATCGTCAGACCGGGACCCGACAGCGTAGAAGACGGACTGATGTATGCGCTGTGAATACTTGTGTGCTTACAAAGGACAGTAGCAATAGTGTATGACTTAGACTACTTCTGTAGATATACATCGATGTCATTCTTCACGAAAAATCAACATGAGATACCAGATAAATATACCTAGGTGGGTTATCCGCTCGCCAGAGCTAATGTAAACTAGCTCCGAATAAAGTTGTATCATATTTGTATCATTTTGTAAGACGTACGAGTTGTTATTTCGTGTGGTACAAAAGAGGAATCCATGTATGCCTGTCAAAGCTGAGTTGCTGACACTGCCGCTAATTGTGAGCGCAGCGTTATGTGAATGCCGTTTAGGAGTGTGATTAAAGTGTTCAGTTATATTGTATCAGTTATATTGTGTGTTTGAGTACAATCATTCGTTTTGTATGATTGTTTCACACCTGTTAGTGAACACGAGCCACTGTGAATAGAAAGCAAGACTCTGACAGGCGTTAATTTGGGAAATCTCGTCCGGTTTTGAACCAGATGTAGAAACATATGTATGAAAGGAACGAACTTTGAGAATCTCATTTGAACGTTGAATGAATAACACTTGTAGTCAGTGAACGTTGAGAAATAAGCGAAATACGAGATTGTTAAAGAGGATTGTGAGCGACAAGAGAGCAGTAATTTCAAGTTATAATAAATTCCCATTAATCTGATAACCGACGACGAGACGACAATACATTCAGACTTGACTGCATACAAACCTAAAAATACTTAGTTGACAACGCATACACAACAAATTCAAACGTGTACTAATATTTTTCTCTCCCAAGCAAACAGGTTTTCCAACTAAAATTGTAAAAGTACGAAATTGATCTTCACAGCTGTAAAAGACCAAGCATCCATTCTCTGGTGCAGTTAACAACAGACTTCCAAAGCTCCGAACCCCATCGGCACTTAAGTATTTTTTGTCTTATATACTTTTGTAGGGGAGTCAGGCCTTATCTGAAATTTTTTTTCCAACTATTGTAAATTATATATGTACTATATTTGATTGTACATGATAATTATTTGTTATAAGACCAGTGTTACAAAATTGTAAAACTACCATGGCTACGTTGCACGATTTATGAGTTCGGGTCTTAAAATTAAATCTAACCGGAGACGAGTTGTCGAAGTGGAGCTAGACAAAATATGCAGAACATGTCCAACGAGAGGAAAGAGCTGCTGAAAGGACCTCAAAAAGGCTGAGTTAGATGCTAAGAAAGCAGAAACAGACGCTGAACTAAGAAAGGCTGAAAGCAGCGCACAAAGTAAAAGAGAAGAACTGGAAATGCAGTTGAACCTTAAGCAGCTAGAAATCGAAACGTCTACCGACAAAGAATATAGAAAACTAGAAATTAAGGAGAAAGAAAACCAATATGGGAAGTATCAAGGAATCGTGAAGAATTTCACTACTGGGGACTGTATTTTAGCATTTACTCAGAATTTTGAGACAATAATGGAGCACTACCAGGCACCACCTACAGACTGGAACATAATTTATATGAGAATTTATCTGGGGAACCATTAAAAGTCATAGAAAACCATCCCCAAAAGTGTTAAGAAAAGACTATCACTACATGAAAGCCAAAATTATGGCACATTTATTGTTAGACGAAGCAGAATATGGGGAACAATTTGCTAAACTATCTCCACAAGCAACACAAACGTTCTCTGACTATACTTCGCAAGTACAAGATGTATTCAGTAAATGGTTATCATCAGCCTAAATTGACAACAATTTTGAACGGTTGAAAGATGTAATATTAAGAGATAAGATCATATCCTCTCTGCCACCACCCTTTTCTCGATTTTTACAAGAGTGTGAATGTGAAAGTGTCCAACAGATAGAGAAACGGGGATCAGCCTATTTTACTGCAAATAAAGACTGTTTGTTAAATTTCAAAGTACAGATTTTGTAGCAGCAGCTACATATGCTAAGTCTAAACCAACAAGTTACACCACACCTAACTCATTTAGACCATCTAACAACTACTGTAGAAATATTGTAATTATAACCACAATGAATCTGAAATGTGCGATAAACATCCACGGTACCTTACATACTTACAAAATCACATTGATAAGCAAGAAAAGGAAAGATAGAAATTTAAACGAGTACAACTACTGTTGAATTATTGTAATTATTACCACAATGAATCTGAAATGTGTGATAAACATCCACGGTACCTTATATACTTACAAAATCACATTGATAAGCAAGAAAAGGAAAGATAGAAATTTAAACGGGTACTAAATGTTATCTTTGCAAAGCGTACGGCCACTGGCGTCATGCTTGTAAGGGAAAGCAAATGACGAGGAAAGCCAATGCTGCAATGTTCGACAGTTCCTCCTCGGAAGAAGAACAGGAAGAAGATCAACACCCAGCTAATGCAGCCGAAACCATTGATGTATTCCAACTGGATAAATGCAACACCTGCAACCGCTTCCATGAGGATGGTATTTTAAAATGCGGTCATTCTATTCCAATATCTAATGAAGAAGCTAATCTAGTAGTAGATTCAAAAGGGAAGCTAAGCATCCATCAGGGCTATGTTACCGGCAAAGCAGTCAGTCTTTTGAGGGATAGCGGAAGTATCCTTTTTTGTTTAAAGAAAGACTTTATACAGCCTACTGATTACACAGGCAAATATGTAACATGCAGAACTTTTTCGGGTAATATTGAAAAATATCCACTTGCATGGGCATACATCCAAACACCCTTCTTGACAGGCAAAGTAAAATGCGCAGCATTATTTTATCCATGTTGCGATGTAATTATTGGTTACCTGCCTAAAGTCAATTTTATGCCACATGACGTTGTAACATCTGAATGTGACAATATTGTATCAAATAATGCAGTAACAAGACCGGCTGCAGAGTTACAGTCTCAGAAAAACCAAACTGAGACATTGGAATTACTTAACCCAGTTATAACACCTCTCGAAAACATGAGAGAAAATGTTGTTAAGGCACAAAAAATCCGACTTATCATTACAGAAATATTTTAATCTTGTAGGCCAAAAGCCAAAGTTAATAAAGAATGCGCAAACGGTGTTACCACCTGTAAATCGCAAAAAGGCTCTACAGCTAGCACATGATGTAGCCTTTGCAGAGCATATGGCCTATGCCAAAACAAGATCAAGAATATTAACACAATTCTACTGGCCTAAATTCTACAGTGAATTCAAACAATACTGTAGATCATGTGATGTCTGCTAGAAGCTTGTTAAGAAAGGGAAACACCGTCAAGCGGAATAACAAACAACAAATCTTGCAAGCAGACCTTTTGAAAAAATTTCTGTAGACATTGTGGGACCATTGAACCACGTAACATCTAAAGGAAATAAATATATTTTAACGATGATTGATCTATGCACACGTTGGCCGGAGAGATTGCCCTAAAAACATTACCTCTAAAGACATCATAGAAGTATTCTTTCATATCTTTGCTAGGATAGGCTTTCCAGAACAATTCTATCTGACAGAGGAAGCCAGTTTATTTCCGCTGCAACTCAAGCCTTCAACAAAATGTTAGGCATCAAACAATGTTCCAATACTCCCTATCATCCTCATTCAACGGGTATTATAGAGAAAATTAATGGTGACCTAAAACAAATTTTAGCAAAAGTCACCCAAGAATGCCCAAATGATTGGGATACCTTTTTACCTGCTACACTTTTCGCCTATCGAGAAGTACCTCATTCTAATACAGAATTTTCACCTTTCGAGTTAGTATATGGAGCCAGACCACGTGGCCCTTTAGCAATTGATAACAATTTGTTAACTGAAATGAGAAATGAACAAGAACCATTGTCACCATACCAGCATGTTACAACATTACGTGACAGAATTATGAAATCATGAATATTAGCCAAAGAATCACTAAGGCAATCTGGTGCCATCAAGAAGAACAGAACAATAACGTTAACATCAGGACAGGACGTACAACTTCTCTTACTCAGCGACATAAATCTTCTAACAGTCTCTTGGCAAGGACCTTTAAAAATACTAAGACACATCAACAGTTGATTACGAAGTTGAAATAAATAACAAAAACAAAATATTCCACATTAACATGTTGAAACCCTACTATAACAGAGACGAAGAAGACCAAAACGAGACAGCAGCAAACACAACCGTAGTAGACCACACAGACTTAGAAGACACAGAGGAAATACCAGTCCCATCACTTAATACGACAGACACACTGCAAGACGTCAAACTATCTCCTAATCTTTCTCAATCAGGCTTTCAGGCTTCTATCAAACAGAAAGCAAGTAGTATCACATAATAAATGTCTGTCTCAAACCACTACCTTCAATATTGGAGTACCGCAAGGCTCTATTCTTGGCCCTCTATTATTTGCCATATATATTAACGATCTACCTTTGCATCTTTCGTCGTCCTGCGATCTATTTGCAGACGACTGTACAGTGTACACAAATGCTGAAAACTGTATTTTATTGGAGTCGTCTTTACAACAAGAATTAAATAATGTAGTTAGGTGGAGCTATTCAAACCGTATGCAAATTAACATCACTAAACAAAATCATGTTACTAACAACCAGACAAGACTTCAAACTCTAAGCTCACACACATCACTTCAACTTCACATCGATAACATGCCAGTAGAAAGTGTAATTGAGCACACAACATTGGGCATAATCACTGATAGAAACCTAACCTTTAATTCCCACGTTCAAGCGCTTATTAAACAAACAGCGAAAAAAGTCTACCAACTCGCCAAAATTAAAAACTTCCTTGATGAGGACACAAGGAAACTATTCTATACTTCTCATATACAGAGACACTTTGACTACTGCTCTACAATCTGGGACGGTTGTTCTAATTCAAACACCAGCGACTTTACTCACTCCAGAAACGGGCCATGAGTCTAATTTATAACAAACATTTATCTGACAATCCTAGTCTGCATAAAAGTTTTCAGTTACTACCATTCGGCACACGCCTGCTTTTCAATTAAGCTAAACTAATTAACAAAATCCTGCATCGGAATGCCCCAAATTACCTTTGGCCATTGTTTAAATATAAGGCTAGACACAGTAAACGTTTAAATATATTACACGTTCCGAAGCCTAGGATTGACTTATACAAAACAAGCTTAACGTACTCTGCAGCTCAGCTGTGGAACAATCTTCCACAAGAAATCAAAGACATCACCAATCCCTATTCATATAATCGCAAATTACTCGAACACTATCTCAGTACGGATTATCTTCCCCCTTAATAATAGAGATAATAATAATAATAACAAAACCCTAGTATAACAGCCAGTCCCCTTTTAGTAGGCTAGTATAGTCCACATGGCTAATAACAAGTATTAGGCCATTATCTAATTGTACTGTGTCGTGTAGTTTTTATGTTCGCATTTTGCCCATGCCTTTATAAGGCATATCTTTTATATTGTTGCTGTTCTCTGTTAGCCTTGAATGATGTGTGAATGAAATAATGCATTAAAGAGAGTGATAGAAGGGCAGAATGTTAGACGGGCCTGCGTGCCCAATTCTTAACCCTTTGAAAATAAAGTTTGTTCGTTCGTTCTCAGACTGAGACAGACAACTGCAGACAACTATTACGAGACTATAAAACCATTTTCTCCAACCAGCCAGGTCAGACAGATCTAGTAGAACATCTGATCATACTAACAACTCATGTACCTATAAAGTGCAGACCGTATTCAATTCCAATACATTACAAAGACAAATTACAGCAAGAAATCTTAGACCTTCAGAAAAACAAAATTATTAGAAGATCACAATCACAATAGTGTTCGCCTATCGTGATTGTTAGGGGAAAAGACAATACAATACGCCTATGTGTTGATTACCGAAAACTCAACGCAATAACACAGTTAGATTCTGAACCAATGGTGAATTGTGAAGACATACTGACATACATTACAGATACCAAATATTTTACAAAACTTGACATGACAAAAGGGTACTGGCAATTACCCATGACGGAGGACGCTACACACTTGACATCATTTGCAACACCTTGTGGACTGTACGAATGGTGCAAACTGCCATTTGGACTAGTCGATACCCCAGCAACATTTGTAAGGATGACAAGACTGTTACTGGCAGACATACCGAACATACTATCATATATGGACGACATCTGTGTACACACTAGGACGATGACAGAACACCTAGCGACGCTACGACAAACTTTTGAACGCATCAGGCAACATGCCTGACAGTGAAGCCATCGAAAAGTAGAAATTGCCTATCATGAAATTACCTTTCTGGGCTACAAAATTTGTGATGGATATGTTACCACAGATGACAATATTGTTTCTAGAATTCTAAAATTGTCACTTCCTACAACCAAAAAGGAAGTCAGAAGTATGTTAGGATTGTTGAATTATTACAGAAGATTCATACCTAACTTTTCTGATTTGACTAGAAATGTTTACAAATTTGTTAACAAAGAACCAACCCAATAAAATTGTAAACAGAGAGGGCCTGAGACCTGCCTTTACAAAAGTATTGTCATATTTTTCATCCAATCCCATACTAAAATTGCCAAATTTGACCATTCCTTTCAGATTGAGAACTGACGCGAGCACAATAGGTATAGCGGGCGTTTTGTTACAAGCCTATGATGACATCTTACATCCAATTTGTTATGTAAGCCGCAAGTTGTCACCAAGAGAACGCAGATGGTCGACACCAGAATTGGAAGGCCTTGCATTAATTTATTCTATTTCTAAATTATCAAATTATTTACTAGGTCAACATTTCATCGTTGAGAAGGATAACAATCCATTAACTGTTATAACGAAAGGAACACCGACGAATCACAGGATCGCCAGATGGGCTTTATTACTGCAGAACTACAGCTTCGAAATACGACACATCAGCGGCACACAATACCATTGCAGACCTACTCTCAAGATGTCCTCTCGACACGTCCACGACAGTTAACGACGCCTGAGCGCAACGATTAATGATGTTACCTATGGCGCTCAGACAAGTATCACATTCCAGCGCACAATATTCATTGATATAAAGAACACTGTGACAAATTGATTTCTGTGATATGGACCAAGTCCTATTTATTTATTCAAAATACATTTTTAACTAGTGAATATGCAAGTTATTTTAAACTGTTGTTATTATTATCAGTTTACGAAAGGTGTTAAAAGAACAGTACTACACATTTGTATGAACTTACCAGATTCCAGCTTTTGGTAACATCCGTAGTACCAACACTTATGTATAAAAGTGAAATAAGCGCAGTAAGTTGTTCGAACATTTTAACTTTGTACTAGACTTTTTGAAATAGACGACATCTAGAACATTTTAATCCAAACCATCTTCAACAGTGTAACCCAGCATGTGCTTATAAGAACAGTTTAATCCAAAACATGCGGTACAGTGTAATCCAGCGTGTACTTATAAGAACAGTGATTTACTACACTTGTCAACACATTACGTGTGTACTTCCGCTTCCTATGTTAATTATTTCTACCAAAAATAGCAGACTATACCAAAATAGTCATGAGTGAATGACAGATTGACTTATTTTTGTGACACTAACATTTACATTTGATGAATAGAATGAAAGTATGTACATATTTGTGATCTAAGAATCATTGATTGATTAATTTTTTTCTCAATGGTGCCATGTATGTCACTATTGATAATAAATATCAAACTATGACGCTTAGAATAGAAATAACAAATGTACTTTATTTTTTTGAAAGAATTTGAAAATTACTTCCCATAACGTTTAATGATTGTACCTAAAGGGAAACAATCTGACATATGGAAAATGTGAGCATGCATATATTGTCTTTTTCATAGCAGCCATAATAACTACAGGTCACCAGGTAACTTCAACTATGCGTGGAATATAGTTACCAAGGTTGTTGGACCAGTATTAGATTATCCGACCATATCGGTGGGTTTCTAATTCTGTAATCATCTCATAAGGGAGATGATTTACGGCCTAACATGTTCTTTTTGTGATTTTTTAAAATTTTGTTGGGAGGTAGGGCGTTGCTTGAAAGATAGCGTTAGTCGCTGTTAACTACCGGTCTGGCTGATGTCAATTCTCAACCAAGGTACAAATCCAACTAGGGGACAGTACTTGGGATGAGTGGTCTCATGGCAGCACGTAAAGAAATATTTATCATGCATCATTACCATATGGATGTCAATGTATGAACAGACGAGAAAGTCTAACAGACTAAACACTTAGTCGATTCTGACTTATAAATTAATTATTAATTTAAACCAGGTATAAACACCCATGATGAAAGGTTATCCCTTTCATAAGAGGGGGCGGCGGAGAGTGTCAGAATCTCCCTCGCCATCGCCTGGAGGCGACGGACAAGCACGACGTGAACCCGACTGACAGCTACGACGCAGTTGAGGTCCAGTGATTAGCGTGACGCACGACGCGCACGTGGACAAACAGCCAAGGGCTAACTCGAAACCTCGAGTTGAGAACAGACTGCCTAGGACTGCGAGACTGGACGGACATGGGAGAAAGTGCTGAGTGTATTGATGAATTATCCGATGCTTGATGTGAGCTTGTATGCTTTGTAGATACTGTGTAGAGACTGAGTGAGTGTTTGTTTCCATGCATTGATGAACTTATATATTGCATGTATGTATTGATGAATGGCACTGCCGCTAATTGTGAGCGCAGCGTTATGTGAATGCCGTTTAGGAGTGTGATTAAAGTGTTCAGTTATATTGTATCAGTTATATTGTGTGTTTGAGTACAATCATTCGTTTTGTATGATTGTTTCACACCTGTTAGTGAACACGAGCCACCGTGAATAGAAAGCAAGACTCTGACAGGTGGTATCTTGCCTCTCCTCTACCAACAAAATAACTGATATAGGGTAATTGTTACAACAATTTGACTATGACAAGAGAGCTCTCAAAAGAGAAAATAACCCGTAAATTTTCATAATTTGTTGTATACATATATATATATATATATATATTATATATATATATATATATATATATATATATATATATATATATATATATATATATATATATATATATATATATATATATATATATATATATATATATATATATGGAGTTATTGATTATACATGTAATAACATACAACATTCAATGCAGTACAATTACAAGATTATTTACATATTCATCTCTAACTAATTATCTATCTCTTGGCTATGCAACTGTATCATACATTGTCCTCAGTGTTGCAACCGGTGTTACTTATGACTATTGGGCCTCTTCTGCTTGCCTAATTCTAATCTGTGGAAAGAAACTGGGTACACCCTGGTTGGTCTCCCATCCAGTTCTTGGATCTCGGTAGCATTCAGTCAGTGTAGACTATATTCTTGAGTGTTCTTTATTTTTCCCCGGTTAGATTTATTAGGGCTTAGTGTGTTTCCTCCACACTATACCTAGGCAAAAGGATATGTGATACCTGTCCTGGAAAGGTGGTGAAAATTGGCAGGAAATTGCTGTGGAATAGTATTTGGCCTATCTCAGCTGCCTCACTCAGTTAAGTGGCAACTGTATTCAGTCAAGCTGCTACTACTACTTTCACAAAGTGCTGCATTCACAAAGTCAGGTCTGGATAATGACCACTACCTGAAATTTTAGCATCCATCATACATCTAAAAATATCAACAATATGAACATCAGAACTGAAATGTTCTATATTTTTCTCAAAATATCACAAAGAAAATTCCTAAAAGAATTGTGATCCTAGGAAAATATGTGGGTAGGGAGATGTGTGTTGGTTTGGATATGTGTGTATGGGTTGGAGATGTGTGAGTGAATGATAGATGTGTGCGTGGGTGCGGGATTTGTGGGTTGGTTTGAGGATGTGTGTGCGGGTGGAGAATGTGTGGTCAAGGGAGGTGTGGTTGGGGGATGGATGGTTGGGGAGGGTGTGTGGGTGGGTGGGAAGTTGGGTGAGCGGGAATTGAACTGAATCAATCTGTCTGTCTGTCTGTCTGTCTGTCTGTCTGTCTGTCTGTCTGTCTGTCTGTCTGTCTGTCTGTCTGTCTGTCTGTCTGACTGTCTGTCTGTCTGTCTGTCTGTCTGTCTGTCTGTCTGTCTGTCTGACTGTCTGTCTGTCTGTCTGTCTTTTTGTCTGTCTGTCTATTTGGGATATCCCCACCCACTCACATATCTCGCTCTGACCCACACACACCCCTCACCCACCTACACATCCCTCATAGATCGAAATTATGAGAGACCGATATTAAAGCACATAAAACGCGGGATCTCAGCACATACCGCCCTATTAGAAACAAAGTTCAATATACCATACGAAGGGAAAAGAAACATTACTTCAAGAACTTAGTAATGGATAAAACAAACAGTAAGGAAACATGGAAGGCAATTAACACCTTGACAAACAAGTATAACTTCCCAAATTCTTTACCATCAAATCATATTACATGTGACCAATTCAGCAATTTTTCTCAAACTGACATAGACCATTTAAAGGCTTCAGCACCAAATTCTCCTTCATATCTTTACTTATCTTTACTGTCATCGTCTTTCCGACGTACCGCTAATGACAATCACTGAAGTATTCACTTACCTCAGTAACCTAAAAAAACACACAACCTCATCTGGGTTAGATGGAATCAGCAACCGGATTCTCCGTTGTGCTGCGCCAGTGATCTGCATATCACTAACCTATGTATATAATCAGTGTCTCACCAAAGGACACTTTCCATCAGCTCACAAAATCGCTGAAGTGTACCCTCTTCTTAAATCTCTTTCATTAGACAATGGTCTCCCAAACAATTACAGACCCATTTCCTTACTATCATCACTATCTAAAAGACTATAAAAACACATCCATAAAGTAACATTAGGGTATTTAGTTCGCAACAAGCTTATTGTTGACAGCCAATAAGGATTTTGTCTGTCTGTCTGTCTGTCTGTCTGTCTGTCTGTCTGTCTGTCTGTCTGTCTGTCTGTCTGTCTGTTTGTCTATCTGTCTGCCTGTCTGTCTGTCTACATACTACATGCGCCCCCCCCCACCCCCCCCCCCCCCCCCCCCCAAACAAAAACAAAAAAGACAATAATAATGGTAAATTATCTCAAACGGCAAGTAGCTAAAAAAAACATTCCCATATATATAGCACGTTACACCTTCGTTGTGTATTTATAATGCCCATGGTAAACATTGCCTCATTGAGTCATTTGTTATTGATTATTTTTCATGCGTTTTAATGCTTATTGTTCTTTTGTTGTCAAAAAGTTGCTTCATATGTGATGTTGGATGAAAGCATGTATGACAGGAAATAGAGAAGAAGGGCAGAATGTCAGACGGACCTGCGTGCCCAATTCTTTACCCTTTGAAAATAAAGATTTTAGTTCATTCGTTCGTTCGTTCGATCTCTCGATCTCTCTATATCTATCTATCTATCGGCCGGCCGGTCGGTCAGATGGTCTGTCTGTCTGTCTGTCTGTCTTTATATATCTATATGTCTGTCTGTCTTCATGTTTGTCTGTCTGTGTGTTTGTCTCTCAGCCTGTCTGTCTATCCATCTCTCTCTATATTATTCTGTCTATCTACCTGTCTCTCTGTCTGTCGGTCTATTCGCCTGAAACAGTCTGTTACACAACTGTTTCTCTACCTGACCAATCCTCGCGTCTACGTGTCTCTTTTTCCACAATAATGTTAGTTAGTTTAGTCGATGGATCAACATCACGACACACGGGTGTAACCCATAAGTGCTCCGTTCTCCTCCTAACTCAAACCTGAGTTTGGAGAAACTCAGCTCAGTGCACGAACTCCGTAGCATCGGCGAGGATCCTGAAATACTTTGGGTAGATTTTTAACTCGAAATTTTGCCCGGGCAGCGCCATTAGGCTACTCTTATTCGATTTCCAACTGCCAAGGGATTTTTTTACGTGCGCAACAATACACACGGGCGTCCGATCTCACTACCCAGAGACCAGGGGAAATTTTATTATGTGAAATAAATCCCGGTCCTCACCGGGGCTTGAACCCGGGACCTTCAGCACTCGAGGAGGGACACCATACCTCGAGACCACGCATCCCCCATAATAATTGTGAACTCCAATGTTACTTGGGTTCGTTTATCGCAAGACAGCAAGCAATACACTTATCTATTATGTATGGTCCCCTTGGCGTCTACAGCAAGTGACAACGCTACCTTATGCGGCGTGATTCCCTGGAAAATCTATGACAAAACTCTCGGGGTCATAGCATTCATGTTCAGGCGTCCCTGCTATTTAAGAGGCGGAATATTCTGCTCAGACTTAGAAGTGAAATAATCAAGACATCTGAAAGATTGTATTACAAGAAGTTAATTCCTTAATTACATTGTTGGGGAAGTTGCATCAAGCAGGAGATCATCCTTTCTTGAATTGTACGTGAATCTTTATTTCATGTTTAAATATTGATTGTCACTTGTGTCGATTTCACATAGAAGTTATGACAGTATGTTAAGACACTAATCTGTGGGGAAATGGTCTGAAATTAGTTTGTGGAGACATTATCGTCAGACAATAATCTGTGAGGCATCCAAGTCTGACAACAGTCTGTGGGACATCCTAACAGACGCAAGACTGCTGGGAATCCTGGTCAGACACAAGTTTTTGTTGGACATTATGTTTAAATACAAGAAAAGGGGGGGGGGGCATAGTGGTTAAACACTAGTCTGTGTGGCGTCGTGGTCAGAAATTAGTTTGTGAGACATCCTGTGATAATATTAGTAAGTAGGACATCCTGGGAAGATACTAGTCAGTAGGACACCCTGATCATATATTAGTCAGTAGGACATCCGGGGCAGATACTAGTCAGTAGGACATCCGGGGCAGATACTAGTTTGTGGGACATTCTGGTCAAACGATTAATACGCGAGATATTCTGGTCTCTGAAGGTAGACTGTGGGGCTCCCTTGCATGAACTAAAATGTCGGGCATCCTGGTCATAAACTAGTTCGTGGGACATTCTTTTCAAACATCAGTCTGTGGGGCATGCTGGCCAACCAGTTTACCACAACGCGGTTCACCGTAAAAGAAATTCGTTTAGAGAGCAATTGATCTGGCATGCGAGTCAGGTGACCAGCCGAGAGGATCTGATTCTTAATTAGTAGAGTGTGGAAACTGGGCAAGGAAGCTCTTTCTAGGACTTCAGTGTCTGGGATCTTGTCTTGCCATTTAATCTTCAGTAGCTTCCTGAGGCAGACTGTGTGGAAGTGGTTTAATTTCTTTGCGTGTTGCTGGTAAACAGTCCAGGTTTCACAAGCATATAGCAGTGTGGATAATACAACTGCTTTGTAGACTTTCAGCTTTGTCTGCAGGCTTATCCATTCCAATTCCAATTCCAATTTTCAAAACAAAAATTCCAAATTCGGCCTCGTTCAATCTGCTTCCTCAGCGTCGGTTATTGTTGAGGTCCGTGGTTTGTGTGGGTTCATTCACCCTGATTCTTGTCTTGTGAGTCCTATCTCGGACTAATTATGTTGGTTTGTGTCTGTGACGTCAGCTGGGGGAATCGGTCGGCGGCTATCCTTTGTGCTCATCTGTTCTTGTGGTATTCTTTGTTGGTGTAGGCTCCTGGCTCGTCTGGCTGTAGTCCTTATAAGGACTTTTTATTAGGTCTTTTAGTCTCCTTTTTTGTGTATTTTCTGTAGGAGCTTTTCGACGTTTCTATTTTCCTTCTTGTACTTTTTTTTCATCTTCGAGTTTTAGCTTCTGCCATTCGAGTTTTTCCTCCGCGCTTAGCCATGAATTTCTCTCTCCGTCTTCTATGTAGTACAAGTAGTCGGTATCCTGTTCCAAGCATATAGTTGGGTATTCTACCGGTCTCCTGAGTTTTTTTGCTTTCTTCTTTTCTCTTTCAATCCAGCATCTTTTGAATTCCTCGTGTCTGAGTTTCTCAATTCTTGCCGACTCTCGTAGCTCCTCCAAGGTAGAACACCGGGGACTCTCCGTGTCGTCTTCAGGGTGCTCGTCTTGGTTTTCTTCGGGTATCTGGCGGGATATTGTCGTGGCTGGATTGCTGGCTTTGTCTAGCGGTTCCGGCTTATTTCATTTCTGTCCCATAATTCTTGTACAGTCTGCCAAAGTTCGCGCTGGCCTTGGAGATTCTTGCATTCACTTCAACATCAATTGTGGCAGCTTGTGACACAGTGCTGCCAAGATAGGTGAATTTGTCTCCAACACTTGCTCTATGACCATTCACTTTGATATTCGGCACAGTGTGATTATTCCCTGGAGCTGGCTGGTACATAACTACAGTCTTCTCCAAGTTGATATTGAGCTCGAAATAGACACAGTCATATGAGAAAGCTGAAACGTTGTGTTGCCTGTTTGCTTCTAAATTAGCATATAGAGCGCAATCGCCAACAAAGTGAAGCTCTCTGACGGTGTTGCTGGTAGTTTTGGTTTTAGCTTTCAGCCTTCTGAGATTGAACAACTTTCCACCCATGCTGTAGTTGATGTCTATTCTAATGTCGTTGTTTTCGAGGACATTGCTCAGCATAGCTGAAAACATGAGGCTGAACAGTGTTGGTGTCAGGACACATCTTTGCTTCACTCCATTGGTGACAGGAAAGGGAAGACAGTTCATCATTTTCCTTGACTCCTGCCTGCATACGATTATAAACGTTATACCTCCTTCGACAGTCCACTGTAGTATGTTGAGTGTCCGGGGTGTTTAGTCAATAGCTCTTAACTTATCCGTCTGTGTCTTGACTCCACTGCACAAGGGAAGGTGACCACCAGTGGTCATGGGTGGACCCCCTCGAGGCAGGGGTCCCGGCACTACCACCGTCTGATGGGACTTCACGGGATTAGCACAATACTGATTTACTTTAATGTATGGCACGATGGAGTGATTGAGTTACCTTACACTGATTTGTCAAGCCTGTGGCTCAGTACATCCGACTTCGACACGCATTTTTCGGATGCGCTTTCCGTTGACTGTCCCCAGTCTACCTACAAGGCAGCAGGTTTGTGTGTCTCTTCGTCTGGTCCCTATCTCTTGACATGTCCGATATGGGAGACCCTACCAGTAGCTGTGCTACAGTCAGCATAGCTCTTTAGGTCATTGAAACACTCAAGCCTCTCTACCACGGTAAGGTGGAGACACGGCAGAGGGGATACAAATAAACAAACTGTGCTAAATGAGAGTAAGCATAATACACGTTATGTTGTGCTAAGAGACTACAAACATAGTTCACAGAATAAACTGTGCTTAGTGCGTACAAAACTAATTCACAGAAAAGAATTGTGCTAAATGTGTAAACATAATACAGAACAAACTGTGCTAAGTGTGTTAACATAATACAGAACAAATTGCAACTAAAGGAGCATTGTACAGGCCTCAAGGCGCATGGTGCTAGGCCCCTGTTTCTATAGACTAGTGGTCACTGTGTGGGGGATGTGGTCAGTGTCACGCCGGCCGCCTTGACTTCCACAGACATTTCTTGGTGCCCAATTGATCCTGGTTCAACCTGGAAAGCCATGTCATTTTCCAAATCCCGATTCGCCATTACGGGGATGGAACCCAGGACCAGCCTGCCGGCAAGCCTGTGTCTGAAGAATAAATAATAAAGTAATCGAGTAGAGCGGCTCGTCGTCATTTATCCGGGCTTGACCGATCTGACTTCGTCTCTCTCTCTATTCACAGTTTGCCGGAGGCATCTTACAATGCACGAATACCGTAGCTCCAACCGTGACCCCAATAGTCTCCAGAAAAAAATGTATTTGTGCTCTCAACAACGCAATCCGGGGAGCGAACTCTTGGAACAATTAGCACAATTTGTTCTGTGAATTATGCTTACTCTCATTTAGCGCAGTTTGTTTATTTGATGGCGAAGCAAGCGGCTTAGCCACATCGCCATAGTACACTGCGCTAAGTGTAAAGCGATCACTTGTCAACTCTGTGAATGTTTCACCTCTGTGCACTTGTCAACTCTGAATGTGACCGCTCAGAACTTTCCTTCCAACAGGCGAATACAGAATACCTTCCTCTGCGAATACATTTTGGGGCATGATTTGTAATTATTAAAGGAAGCTAGCCGGACTCCGTGGCGAAAACTTTACGGACGCGATTCGATATGGCAGCAGACCGCGTTGCGCTGGGTTTTAACAAATTGTTATGGGAGCCGGTCGTTCAAAAAGCAATGGCAAACTACTGAACGTAAGCTTGCCAAGACAACAACAACAACAGCAGTAAAATTCTGGTGTTGAAAGCGGATATGCCCCCCCCCCCCCAAAAAAAAAAAAAATGGAAGCTTATTGCTGCAGACGTATATCTACACTGCCACCCCATGTCAACACACATATTACCAGAAGTAACTTTATAAATACTGCAATATTGTACATAATCTGGACTTGTACACTACTGGACTCAACTACTGTAGCCAGTGCAGTTTGGACAACTGGTCCAATTTTAGAACCTTTTCAAGCACTGCAGGAGAGTAAGAATTCTATCCTAAGAACATTGACATCATCTGGGAAATAATTTCACATACATTTTCATTCCTTCCTTCCTTCTCACTTTAAGACTGCGTGGTCTCGAGTTATGGTGTCCGCCTCTAGTGCTGTAGGTCCAGGGTTCAAGCCCCGGCGAGGGCCGTGATTTTTTAACGTGGACTTCTAGTAATAAAATTTTCCCTGGTCTCTGGGTAGTGAGATCGGACGCCCGTGTGTATTGTTGCGCACGTAAAAAAATCTCTTCACAGTTGGAAATCTAAAAAGAGTATCCTAACGGCGCTGCCCGGGCAAAATTTCGAGTTAAAAATCTACCCAAAGTATTTCACGATCGTCGCGGGTGCTACGCAGTTCGTGCACTAAGCTGAGTTTCTCCAGGAGGAGAACGGAGCACTTATGGGTTGTACCCGTGTGCCTTGATGTTGATCTAGCGACTAAACTAAACTATCTCACTTTAAGTACTTTAAATTCCGGTCCCCAGCATGGCGGTTAGGCATTGAACCGCTACGGCCTATGGAGTATTTATCTTTGTGGCTGCGGTTTGCATTTCGCATTTTCCTCATGTTGGACTGGTAGTATACGGTCCCGTCGCCCTGCTACTGAGTAAGTGCGTGGCGTGACTCTGTGAGCTGTGATATTCACGTGGAATGCTTTTACATGTCCGCTTTTGTTTGTACAGTGACCTGCATGTTCGGAACAATGGCTACCGGCTGTTGCTGAATTGACTGTTTTGCCTTTTCGGTTCACGAGGGCATTTTTCAGGAGACTCCTGGGAGTCGGCGGTAGAGCTACGGAGTTTGTGCTTTATGCGACGCTTTCGGTGGGTCGCCCTGCGGATGTGAGAAACCCCGGGTCAATGAGGTCTTTATGGTGACTGCCGATTCCATCGACGATGAACTGTGGTCTTCGTGGAGAACATTTGTGTTGGCATTCTGGCGGCGGCATTATGCACAGTGTACCTTTGAGGGCTGTTAGATTGCCGAGACTCCTGTCTGTTCCACTTTTCACATTGGACTGTGGGAGCATTTTGAGTGATTTTAACTGGCACAGGAACAGAGCATATTGGGGACGACCCGTTGCGGTGAAGTTGGAACCTCAACTAATTAACTAACTAACTAACTAACTAACTAACTAACTAACTAACTAACTAACTAACTAACTAACTAACTAACTAACTTTAAATACCCACCGACAGTTGTGAATTTAATTCCAATGTTTGAGCTGTTATTTTCTTGTATTCAGAATCGCCGTTTCGAAAGCAGACAGTTGTGTAATCGAAAGTGAGACATGGGAAATTCAAATTCCAAGAAAAAAACTGAGGTATGTGGTCATCATATTAACTGTTGTATTTGTACTTTTCTGTTCAAATATCATGTAGAGATCGACAAGCTTATTAGTTGCGTTAAATTTCAATTTATTTTGGTTATAAAAATTGTTGCAGCTGTTTCATCTAAAAACAATAGTACAACTGTTTGACATACAGTCCGAATGTAAGGCTAGTTATGTTTTTTAACAGAATGGTGTGAGGCTGAGTGTATACATAGGTTGTGACGCTGGGTGTAATACACTAGTACAGATTGTGACTCCAGGGGTGGGCAAACTTTTCGTGCGGAGGCCCGCATTGACAGTTATCAGTTATCAGTTATCAGTTGGGGTATCTTCGTTGCACTCCGGACATGTCCATAGGTGCTCAGATCCTCCCCCCAGCATATGCATCAGCGTCCGGTGGCTAATAGTGCCAGTTCTGTGTTGGTTGACGAGGCGCTATGTTTTCCCGATGTACCTCTCGCGTCTGGCTGTGCCGATTCTTACTCCCAGGTCTTTCATCCTGGAGAGCGATGTGGAATCACTGGCGTCAAAATCCTCTGTTCTCGCCATATCTTTAAGGGCGTTAATGACATCGGCACGATCCATGGGCTGGCCATCTACAGGGGGTGCAGAGCCAGCCAATTTATCAGCTCGTTCATTTCCCTCGACTCCCGCATGTCCCGGGACGAAGATGAAGGTGACTTTGCGGACAACAGACTTCCGCAGCGACTCAGTCCACTGTCTACGTACAGATCCAGCTTCGACCTTCTGAATCATGCTCATTGAATCACTTAGTACACACACGTTGGTATAATGCTGTGATTCCAGCCATATGAAAGCCTGTGTAACTGCCATCACCTCCATCGTCATGCTGCTCGTGGTCATAGAGTGGGCACCACTGGATTCTTGAACGGTTCGGCCCGCTGAACGGGCTGTAAATGCCCACGCACTTCTCTGCTGCTTTACAACAGATCCATCTGTATAGATGAGCACTTCGGGGCTATCTGAGTGATCATAGATGAGCGCGTTAACCTCTGCATTGACAGCGGCAGGGTTCTGCTCTCTGCACCGTCTGTCGAGTGTGATAATGCAGGAGAAGGTACACTTAAAAGCTGGAGGCACCGGCACCCATTCCTTGCCGGGGTTGATACTGGTAAGACTGCAGACCTGTCCGACGACATCTTCCGCCCGACCCATCCATGATTTGCCCCTCTTTAGCCTGTCACCCTTTTCTCTGAATACAGCGTCATGCAGAGGGTGCTGCTCATCTGCACTTATTTTTAAGTATGCACGAGCTCTCCAGATCTTGATCCTGTGTTCCATTGTCGGGAAGTCAAGGAGGTATCTCATTGCTACACAGCTGGTGTCTCTCGTGCAGCCCAAAATGATGCGCATGGCTTCGTTTTGTACCTTTTCAAGTCTTCCAATCTGTGTAGGGCTGACAGTGAGGATGGCCAGGGCATACTCGATGCGTGAAAGCACAAGTCCTTGGAACAGAAGTAATAGCAGTCTTTGCTCGATATTGGCAGTCGCCATGACTCTCATTGCTGCCAAACCTTTCCGAGCCTTCGTTATGACATAGTCGACATGATCTTTGAAGGACAGGCTACGATCAAGCCTCACGCCAAGATATGTCATTGACTGGGTTCTACTCAGAATGCTCCCATCCATTCTTACTGCCGGCAGGTCTGTTTTCACAATATGGTTGTTTAGTGAGAACCATGTAACCGTTGCCTTTGCAGGGTTGACAAGGGCATCGGCATCAGCACACCATGAGGAAATTCGATCTAGTTCGCCCTGCATATAGTTGGCAACCGCCTGTCTATCTCGACCCTGTCGATACACGAGGATGTCGTCAACGAATGATAGAGTCCTACCCCTCCCATCCAACTGTTGTTCAGTGATCGGCACCGTATACACGTTGAATAGTACTGGTGACAGTGGTGAACCCTGTGGCAATCCTGGACATATCGTTATCGGCTCAGAAGACCAACTCCCGCATCTTAGCACCACCTTCCTTTGGAGTAGAACTGCAGCTATCCATCGTACAAGGTGAGGGTGCACTTTCAGTCTGAGGAGGGTTTGCATCAAGTGCTCGAAAGATACTCTGTTATATGCGTCCTCTAAGTCTATGGCGGCCGCACATGTCTCTTCTCTGACCTGAAATCCTTCGTAAACATCTTGAGCAAAGACCGCCACATTCAGCCATGACTCTTTGTTGCGTCTGTATCCTCCAAGTGTGGGCGGGAAGCAGCCGAGCTGTTCCAAGTCCCAAGCAAGTCTGTGTGCTACAATTTTCTCCAGTAGCTTGCCAACAGTATTCTGCATCGTAATGATTCTGTAGCCGCTTATCTTGGAGTGGTCTTTGTTCGGTTTTGGCAGCGGCAGCAAGTAGCTGTGTAGCCATTCTTCTTTGACCTGACCCCTCTGGATACTGGTGTTGAATTCTCTGGCCAGTTCTTCCATGTCATCATCTGATATCACCATTAGGTCACCATATCGGATGCCGTCTGGGCCTGGGGCGGTGTTAGGTGATTTCTTGAGCATTGCACGCAATATGTCAACTGTGATTGTCCATTCTTCGTCTGTCCCGACCCCCTCGCACAACTGAGAGAGTGTTGTTGTGGTCCTATGTCTGGCGGGCTCGTCTTTCTGGTCAGTCTGTTCTATGTAGCGTGCAAGAAGGGCCTTACCTTTATCCGCATCCGACTTTTTCCATGCGAGGTCTGTGCCTTGAAAGTCTGGTATACCCCTACGTTGTGCAGCACCGTTCATGCTCTTGTGGAGGCGCCAGAATGTCGTAAGAGATTGCTCGGAGCACACCTTCCTGCAGAACTCGTCCCATTTGTCGGCCTTGGCCTGTTTGGCGCAGGATTTGAATAAAGTCGTCGTCCTAACGACCTCAGTCTTCAGGTTCGCCAACTCGACCTGTGGCATGTTAGCCTTTCTGGCCTTTTGCCAGTCTTTGACAGCCTGCCTCTTTCCCAGCCACACCTTCTCGACCTCTCCATTCCACCATGGTGGCTGCAGCCATCTTTCTTGTCTCCTACGGGAGGAAGTTAGTTTCCTTCTTCTGATCTTGCTTATGGCGTCTTGACCAGTGGTGTCGTACGGGAAGGCATTGGTCTTGTTTCTTTGACTCATGGCCCCGTCTTTCTTGATCAGGATGACACAAGGGTAGTGGTCGCTATCGTGGTATCCCAGTGTGCCCCACCGGCACCTTGGTGCGATGGTGGGCGACACCAGAGCCAAGTCAATGATGCTGTCAGAGTCGCCTGGTCGAGTGGCCATTCTAGTGACCTTCCCATCATTCAGACAGATTAGGGCAGCAGATGCCAGGGCGTCCTCCAAATCTTCTCCCTGTCTATTGGTGATGCAATTCCCCCATTGACTGCCTCTGGCATTGAAGTCCCCGCAGTAGATGATATGCCTTTCATCCATATCGAACAAACTCTGCCATTGTCGCACGTCGACCTTCCCATTTCGCGCATAGACAAAGCTATTGGTGGCCGCATATATATATATATATATATATATATATATATATATATATATATATATATATATATATATATATATATATATATATATATATATATATATATATATATGTATATGTATATATATATATATATATATATATATATATATATATATATATATATATATATATATTTGTTTACAGCAACCTATAACAATAAGTAATTATTAATTATTTATAGGTTATTAAGCAGTATAAATAACTAATTATTGAAATTTTATTTTACTTATAAACTTATACATTATATTTAAAAATATGGACAAAAACTTTTACTAATTTGTTAACACGATTTGACAACTTGTTATTATAACAAATATTCTTTATTATCTATCAAAGGCTTTAATTTAGACACACAGCGACTACATTGTCTCTACAGTTGTTGATTTCTAATGAGATGTATGTAACTGCGTGCAAATGTTGACAATATTCTTGAAATCTGGAGCAAGTTTACTTGTTGAAATTCGCATGACAGCATGCAAGTTGCAGTCCGATAATAAAGACCTATTCTTAGATTTGTTGATCTTCAAGCAAGAGAATGCTTGTTCGCAAATGTATGTTGATCCAAATAATGATAAAAGTTTAGCTGCAAAGTTTTTCACATTTGGAAATGATTCTTGTGATAAAGATTCATAGACATCCAGCAAACCATATGTCTTGAATTTCTCTTTCAGGTCATGATCTGCTTGTAAGTCAAGCAGCTCCAACTGTATGTCCTCTGTGGCTGTATCAGCTTTTGCACTAAAAGGTGAACTGAGAATATTGAACTATGGCTCTAATTTCTTGAAATCTTGGAATCTCCATCCAAATTCTTCAATCAATGCATCTAATTGGGCTTTGTATTTTTCAGTCATTTCACCAGAAATGGTTTCTTGTTTCAGCAAAGGGAAGTGACAAAATCTTTTTTCACTTGCTTGTCTGGAGAATAGTGAGAGTTTTTCCTGAAATGATTTTACATATACATACAATTCATGTGCAAACACACCATTGCCCTGAAGTTTGACATTCAGTTCATTTAACTTTTCCATAATATCAATGGCAATGTGTCTAACTGCCACACTTTATTGACAATGCTAGTATTAAAGTCACATGCAATGCCCTTCATCTCTAGGAACATCACTATTTCTTCTCTGAGTTCCCACACTCGCCTCAACACCTTGCCGAGACTCAGCCATCGAACATTGGTGTGGTTCAGGACATCGGAATGTTCAGTTTCTAAATCGTCAAGTAATGCCTTGAACTGTCTGTGATTAAGTCCTCTTGATCTGATGAAGTTGATGACACTGACAAATGTGTCAATAACATGCTTGATATTCAAAACAGTTTTACACAGACTTTCTTGATGAATCACACAGTGATGTGGTAATAATGTGTGGTCTGGATATTCTGCTTTAATCTTTTCACTTATCAACTTTACAAGACCTACATTTTTTCCAGTCAAAGCACGAGCTCCGTCAGTTGTAACACTTGCCATCTTGTTCCAAACCAACCCAGTTCTTTCAATACAGTTAGTAACAGAATTGAATATATCATGGCCTGTGGTTGTGTCTTTGAGTGACTCAACACTCAGTAACTCTTCAGTGAGTATGAAAGATATGTTTATTCCACATATAAATATCAATAATTGGGCAGTATCATGTACATCGGTACTCTCATCCAATGCAAGAGAGTACCACAAAAATTGTTTACTTGCATCTTGAAGTTTATGCATCAAATTGTCACTGATCTTGTCAACACGTCTGACCACAGTTCTCCTTGATAAAGTAATGTTGTCAAATCTGTTTTTATTTTTGTTCTGGAAACATAATGTTTGCTGCATCTAGCAAACATTCTTTGATCAACTCGCCATCAGAAAATAGCCTGTTCTGTTTTACAATTTTGTGTGACAGCACAAGACTAGCATCAGTTGCAGCATCTTGAATTGAAGACTGTTTAGTGAAAACAGTTTGCTGTTTCTCCAAATTTTTCACCAACTCAAGGCATTTCCTTTCCTTCTCTTCGGTTGTAAAATTGTATCCGAAATCTGAATGTTTTGTTTGATAATGTCTTTTTAAATTGTACTCCTTGAAGACAGCCACTGACTCACGACACAACAAGCAAACTGATTTGCTACCAACTTTTATAAAACAGTACTTAGTTGTTCTTGGATGTACAAGAGATACAGCATGCAGGGCGATGCGCTACCTTCTTGATTTTCCAACCATTGAAGAGAGAATACAAGTTTGCAGGGCACGCGCCTACCTCAGAATTAACGCAAACACACAACATCCACTGCATAGTGAAATTAGGAAGGTGAAGGGCAGCAGGTTAAAAAGAGGACGGTCGTGGATGGGTCAAGCCGAAGACATTCTTCAACAGGTGTGTTCACTTGAGGACTTAGAACCTGGCGAGGAGTGGGTGCAAGTGCCAACAGACTTCTGCACATCCTTTTCAGTTTGCATCCAACTAGATAGAAAATGCAGAAAAGAAAATCCGGCTGCTGTTGAGGCTGAAGTACAAGCGTTGATTTTCGAGAATTCGCTAGACGGTGACGCGGTCATCTACACAGATGGGTCGGTCGTCCGACATGTGAGAAGCTCATGGGCCTTTACAGCTCGGGCCGGAGGGAGAATTGTGAAGGAGGACTCTGGTGCTGTCACTGAAACCACAAGTAGCCTGACCATGGAAGTCATGGCAGTAAGTAAAGCAATAACATGGCTCGAGACACAGACATTCACTAGGGCTTGTTTCCTTAGCGACTCAATGAACATGATCAAGAGGATAGAGGAGGGGTTGATCCGAAGAGGGAGAATTGTGAAGGAGGACTCTGGTGCTTTCACTGAAACCACAAGTAGCCTGACCATGGAAGTCATGGCAGTAAGTAAAGCAATAACATGGCTCGAGACACAGACATTCACTAGGGCTTGTTTCCTTAGCGACTCAATGAACATGATCAAGAGGATAGAGGAGGGGTTGATCCGAAGAGAATGGTTGCTGCCTCTGAAGCGGTCTCGGCTGGCAAAGATTAGTTTCATCTTCGTGCCAGGTCATGCTGGAGTACAATTAAATGAGCGGGCTGACAAGCTCGCAGGTGAGGCTACTGTGGAGGGCGGACGCGCCATGGACCAGGCTGATATTCTGAATGCTCTACGAGAAGTGAGACTTTTGCGACAACCAAGTGATGACTGTGAATCTACAACAATGGCCAGACTGCGGGAGAAGCAAATTAAAAGAGGGGTGGCCAAACAAGAACACTACGCAGGAAGCCAAAGAAGATTGATAAACCAACACAGAACTGGCGTCGTTACCCGCTACACGTTGCGGGATTTGCTGAGGAGGGGATCCGAGCACTTATGGACTGAATGGTCCGATGTGCAACGAGAATGATCTGTCGACTAACTAACTAACTAGTACTTAGTTGTCCATTCATCATTAAAAACACGGCATTCATCTTCAATCTTACGTTTGTTATTGACACACATCATAACGGTACATGGAATTCTGTAAAATTTAACAAAATAACTTAAAAACGAATTAAACGTTTTTATTTCTAAATGCCCTCGCGGGCCGCATAAAATCACTTGGCGGGCCGCATGCGGCCCGTGGGCCGTAGTTTGCCCACCCCTGCACTACTCCATGGTGGGAGGCTGAGTGTAATATATTACACCTCGGTGTGGGACTTGTGTAATACACTACTCCATTGTGTGAAGCTGAGAATAAGACTTCACTCTAGAATGCGAGGCTGTTTGGCTATGCAGGATTCTCTTGCCTTGTGAGGTTTTGAAATGAAGCTTGTGACCAAGGGTGACAATTACTGAATGTCGCGTTTATCGGGGACAATGAATCATCCCCCAGAAGGAGATAAAAGTTGATCATCATCGTCATCTAGTGCCTTGCAGCTGGCTTCTATTATCATGGCTATCTATAAATTGCAATTTCCGAAGTGATGGATCAGTTCGTTGATTGACTGTCTTCCGTGTCATGACACAATACTGCCAAGAATCCTCTCACACTGTCTTCCTCTATCACTCTTCATGCAAATCTTTCCGTTCCTCTATCACTCTTCATGCAAATCTTTCCGTTTGTCACAACATGGTCCAGTTTGTGTCTTCTCATAATATGGCCAACGTACTTCGAAAGACAGTTGAGACACACTTTACTTTCTATCTGGCGCTCATTGTCACAAAGTCCCTGGGGTGAGGGGAGCTATGCTACACTATATACCGTGGGTTCAGTTCTGGGTATTGGGTACTTGAGTTCTGATCTACCTATCCCGCCAGTCTATGAACAACACTTTCTTACACTCTTCCTTTCAGTGAAATCCCTCTAACGCTCCATCCATAGGAGTTGACTCAACTCTGGTAGGAAAAAAACATATTAAACATTTATTATACACTAAGGTGTTACAATACATAAAGGTAGATAGAGGTAGGTAATAGACTTATCTATAGGGCAGATCAGCAGGATAGGTGTACGGCTATCATCCCCGAGCCGCGCCTGATTCGGTCGCTGCAGTCTGCATAGAAGGACTCTCACCCGGATGAGGCAAATCCTCCTCACGAATAGGACCGACTGGCGTAATAGTAGCTCAAGGTTTGGTACAACTGACAAAGTGCTGGTATCACTCGGTACTAACTCCTTGGATTCCCTCCCACGGAGTCTATATTGCCGCTGATGACAAAGTCACACATCAGATGGACTAATAGTTCACCCTATTCAGGTTAGCCCTTGGGTCTTTCACAATGTTCCAGTTCAGATTAAATAGGGCACCTGGGTTGACATACTCCTGGAACATTGAGTCTACGCACTTCATCATTGTATATATCACAGACACTGCTTAAATAGATAACACAGTCTATATACCACCGCTTCAAGTCTATGGAGTCACTACCACAGGTGTGTAGTCTATAATCCTTCGACTCAGGTATCAGTAGTCGCGCATAAGGTGACTAAAGTTCATCATAGCTGGCCATATATATATTTGGCCAAGTATCTTCACGGGCCCGTCTCTGGGCCATGGTAACCTGATATAATATCGGTAGATACATCGTTACCTTACTGATCACGAAGGTATGGTGTCTGGCTGATCATGGAATCGTGAAGTTTAGTTGTTGACATGCAAAAACCATGGTAACTGTAACTCGGGCTTGTTAGTGTGACAAGATGGCTCGGGTACTGAGAGTTGACCACAACCGAGGTGTCTCTAGCACTCCCATGTATTCTAACCCCTGGGGTTGGACAGGTAGGTACACTGTTTACTCTGCTGTTGACCTCGTATTAGTTAATTATGTCTACAAGCCCCTCCAGATTCTAGACCCCCACTAGCTACCTACTCCCTTGGGACAATGAACAATTAGGCATCGTCCGAAACCACACTCAATAATTGTACAAAGAGTAAGTCAACATACACAAAGTTTATTCTACCCTTGAGAATATAGAACTGAATTAAACACCCTGACAGAATAATCTATTTACACAAGTAGAGTATAGAGTAGAGACAAAATCAGAGATACGGCTCAAATCATCATCAGGCTGAGAAGTAGATTGGATGCAGATGTCCCGTCCAGTCGGTCCGCCACTCACCCGGCTTCCTTCCAGTGAGATGACTAGAACCTTGGAGACCACTCCGTCCCCAGAGCTTGGGTTGACAACAAGAGGAGTTAACCCCTGGACCACAATCACTGGACGAACTGCAACTCAATCACTTCCTAATGAGTCACTGTTAAAGTCACTACACAGTTCTCTGTAGACAGCCTGGCTGGGAGACCCTACTCCTTGAGGTGACCCCAGTTACTCTCGACTTCAATAAATGTCTGTAGCCAATGACCACTCTAATGGTCCCTCAATAGTAGCACGTACCCCTGGTTGGGTAATAGTATATTTCTGCTGATAATTCACTAGAGTCCTATGAGAAAAACATTTCACCGTTCATAGACTCTCTAGTTACACCATTTGGATCACGCCCCTATTTCACACTTTGTGGCAACAATGTATACGTGTGTCATGGAACTGCTGAGAATTCACCTGGTAAAACTCCCAAAAGTACAGTTCCCGAGTTCCTGCAAGCTTCCCAAAAGTCAAGTTCCCCATTTTCGTCAGCCTAGAACAGCCGACCTAGTATATGGGATACAACCGAGGTAATAATGTACCCCACGCAAGGGCGATTGGTGGCCCTTGACTTCTAGACGATTCGGGTGAGTGATGCTCAACCCAACCAGATCCGGTAAACGCATGCGCAATAACCTTCTCAGAACAAAGACAGGCTCAGTTGAGATCAGGCCTTGCTAGAGAGAAGTGGTGTTGGGACGACTGTGTTAATTCGTAAAAAGGAAAGAGGATTTCCATGTCTTGTTGTTTGTCGAAGAAAACTGACATAACGTCCAGTGTTGGGACGGGATCGCCTCAATTCTGAATGCACAGTTTGTCTTAAGGTACGTTAAACATATTTAGGTAAATAATGTGTGTCGATAACGCGTTGACCCGAGCTGTTTGACCGCATGTCCCACCCGGCGCACAAAGGTCAGTCAGGGGTGAATATGTGGGCTTGTGTTTTCCGCTACAGGGGGATTTCCCTGTATAATCTATTTATTTCCTGGATCGAATCTCGAGCTCCGGGAAACCTAGTATATAGTGGGTAATCATAAAAGAGAACCAGGGAGAGGGGCTACATCCGAGGGAGGAGAATTGGGTTGCCACCGGCCCTCCTTCGGGACCATTATGTCTCTAGGTACTTTTAACCTACTAACCTGGTGTATTTTGTCATTCGAAGTCATTTCAGGACGGAATGAGTTCGCAGACACTCTGACCAGATACACAGCCCTACCCTAGACTGGTTCGAGAAGGAGAACGGTTCAGCCAGTACTTGTTACGACCCAGACCTAGTTCATCTTCGGCAGTGGATCCTGGTCTGTGAGGCTGCCGGCCTGGTCAGGGCGACACCGGCCTATACTGAGTACACATAGGTAACGTGTAACCCCTGGTGGTAAGTCTGAGTCACGATATTCACACATGGTGTTGTCTTTGGCAGGTTTTACCTTCTGAGAGACTTAAGTGACGGGACCAGAGGAAGATGACTTGGTGAAGGCTGCAAAATGGCTGGCTTACCTACGTGACGTGAAGTGATGCTTCTACACCACCCCACGGGCCGCGAAGTCACTACACCACAGGCCAGTCTCCGTCTCAACTGTTAAATGAGCTTCAGTCAGTCCACCAAGTATTATGATGGCTGCTCACGGGCGAGTATAGTGTCCTCGTGTCTGTGATCATGTTGACATTGTGACCCACTGGCCTGACGAGTAGAGAACTACATTGCCCTTTACTTCAGGATGGCCTGATGTTCCGGGAACAGTATACTATTTCGTACTATGAACCTTAGTAACATTCATTAAAGGGTCACCCCCTCCCAGTATTGACTTTTAGAGAAAGAGTCCACTTGACGTGTGCCAACTTTCAGCGCTTATAGGCCCAGTTATACCCATCTTGATCCCATTAGAGACCACTATCTATTTCAAGAACTTTGACATTGTTATATGGTGGCTTCCTAGGACCGTTGTTTAACACTGGCCTTATCAGTGAATCTTTAGTGACAGGTCTTCAGAACTTCCACAGGGATGTTAGTCCGAAGTCATCCCGTACCAACTCAACTCGGAGTCACCACATCGACGTGTTAGTCAGACCAGTGGAGTCTACACCTCGGCAGAGACAGTCCACGCCACGTGTGCAGATGAGTGACCTCTTTAACCTTGTGGTATCGTACACAGTGTACAGTGATGAGTGAGACAACCTGAGACTAATCCAAATAGCCGTATCTTCTATCTCCTGGCGGTTGCCAGTATTATCTCATGGACATTTTCATTGTTGTCATTCATCTTGTACATTATATCATCTAGTCAGTATGTGTAGATACCAGAGTTGTGTCATCTGTTCTGGATGCGAGGTGAAAGAGGTATAGTCCCGCGGTTGATAGTGAGAGAGACAGGAATTTAAGGCTGTTGGGGTCTGTAGACTGAGATTTATTGTATTCCCAGAGTGCCTTCTATCCCGTTATTAAGGTGTGATAGTATCCTCCCCTCACCCCAAGGGAATACCATTACATTATTTGGTGGCTCATCCGGGATATTGATGAGACAGCTCTGGTGATTATGGTTAGAACCTTTCATTCATAGTATCTATATTCAGGTCTACATAGGTCTTTGGTCCTGTTTCGTCTCTTGACAAAGACAGATTGACTTGTGGTGTGTTGTGACGTCATATATAGATTAGATTGTGTATTGCATATCTATATATTGCATTATTTACCTATCACTCACACTACTAACATATACTCTCTAATTATGGCATCCACCAAATTAAATGTGGATGAAGTGCGGGCAACAGGCGAAGGGATGGACCTGACCGGCACTTCACTATCCGAGTATATACAAGGGGCTGAGAGAGACTTCCGTCAGGAAGAGAGAGAGAGACAGAGAGACAGAGAGAGAGAGAAGACAGCAAGAAGCGGAGGATCGAAGGATGGCCTTGGAGTTGAAGAATTTCGAAGCCGAACAAGCCACTAAGAAGTTCGAAGCCGAGCAAGCCGCTAAGAAGTTTGAAACTGAACAAGCCGCTAAGAAGTTCGAAACCGAACAAGAGGCTCAAAAGCGAGAGCATGAGTACCGCATGCGGGAACTCGAGCTCAGGGTACAATCAAGTAGGAATACTGAGGGAGCAGTAGGAGGGTCTTCACTCCCTGGTTCACCTACCTTAGGTCGACATGGTTATCATGCCAAGAAGTTTCCTCTACCGATTTTTGAGGAAGATAAGGAAAAGATAGATCAGTTCTTACATAAATTCGAGGCTATGTCTGTCGCCATGGGTCTCGATCGAGACAAGTGGTGTCTGAAACTGTCCCAGGGGTTGCGCGGAACCGCTTACGAGGTCTACTCGCGTTTACCGGCGGGACACGAGAATAATTATGACGAACTGAAGGCCGCGCTACTGAAACGTTTCGAGATGACGTCGCATACATTACCGCAAGAAGTTTCAAGCAGCGAAACGAGAGCCGGGTGAGTTATTTGCAGCGTACGGCAACTGTCTTAGATCCTACCTCCATAAATAGATGGACTTAGCCCAGTTCGCACACGATTACGACAGTCTCGAAGAACCGATGATCGTCGACCAGATGAGGAAGCATATTTCGAAACCGATCAAAGAGTTCTAGGGAGAACAAGGGGCGGAAAGATTAGAGGTAGTAGCCAAAATGGCAGAACGATTCGTCGAGGTGCATGGGGAAGGTGGGGAAACCCATCCCTCCATGGGTAAAAGTCAGGACCAGGCTGACAAAAGAAACTGAAGAACTCTCATGCCAAGAAGGTAGAACCTTATGAGAAATCCTCTGACCAGAGTCCAGAGAAGTCGAAGGATGGGAGCAAGAACCCACCTAACTCTCCACCGAAACGGAAGTGGAGTGAGAAGTGGTGTTCGATTTGCATGTCGCACTCGCACAATACAAGAGACTGCAGATGGAAGGCTAAGAGCTCACACTTCGCGGCCTGCCTAGTGGCTACAAAGGCATTTGCCACCTAAAAAGGTCGAGGTCGTCGAAGAGACTCTGGATCAAGAGAGGCCACCTGTGGTCGAACTGATCGAAGTCAACGGCCAGCAGGTTGAGTGTCTATATGACACTGGCCAACGGGGAAGCCGTCATTGCCGCCAGTCTAGTACGGCCAGATCAACTCACTGGGGAGAGCATCGAGATACAGCCGGCTATGAAGAGTGCTGTAGTCATGACGTTACCAAACGCTAACATAGAGATTAGGTCGAGATACGTCACGAGCATCATTCCAGCTGCAGTATTACTTGATCCCCTATATCCCGTGATCCTGGGGAGTAAATATGTATTTCTAGGATGCCGAATGAGCCAATCTACCTAGGCGACATACATACCTGTGCCCACACGGGGAAAGACGAGGCAAACGCAACCAGCTTGAAACCCTAGCTAGGGGATTTGCACACGGCCCAGAGCAAAGACGCAAAACTACGTCCTTACTACACGAAGCTGCAAAAAAGTGCTGACCATCCGCAACGGGGCAAGTACTATCTGAAGAATCGGCTGCTCTACCGGAGAGCCGGAAGGGGAGATGAACTGCACGGGCAGTTGGTGGTCCCGGCGGACTACCGTCTCCCAATTCTTCAGAGGGGACACACCATATTAGGTAGTAATTTATCCGAGAGTTGACAAATGGGTGTCAGAGCGACACTGCAGCGGATTTCCGGTCAGTATTACTGGCCAGGAATGACTGGCGATGTACGCCAGTTAGTAAAGTCTTGAACAGAGTGCCAGAAGGCTGCACCCACGAAGTGGACTAAGACTAAATTAGGTCTTAAGGTGGGAGATAGAGTATTATTGTGGGGTCCAGGCAGGACCAATATGCTCGAGGTAGGATGGCAAGGACCTTTTCCCGTGGTCAGGGTAGTGTCCAATACCAACTACGAGATCCGGATCGGAGGAATTTTGAGAATTTTCCATGCAAATCTCCTGCGGAAAAACAAGGAGAGGTCCGGTGACAAATCTCCGCACCTGTCGGCGATGTCAGTCAATAGTAACCAAGTTCGGAAGAGGTCGGTAACGTCGGATCCGGCGCGAGATACCCTGGACTCCGACCGACGATCGGTTGACTGGCCCCGCTATCAAAAGATATGGCCAGGGAAAACCGAGTCCAGAGGGTTTTGGGAAGACTATACCGTCCATCGAGGACGATACCGCAGATCCCGAGACATGTGTGTTGGGAGACATAGTGGTAGTGACGACACTGGTACCGTCGGTAAGGGAAGATCCGTCGGTATTGCACCCCATTGTGTACGAAAGTCGGAAGGTCGTCCGGCCGAACGTAATGACTTGACAGGCAGGCGCGGTTGTCGATCACGGATATGAGACGGGCCGTCCAAGTTACCGCCCAAATTGATAGGGAGGTTGTATCATTGAGGGTACAGGCAGACCATAAACCTTTGAGGGTCTTGGCCACCTCCCATAAGCTCAACGCGTGCTTGAAGCGTTGGTTGTTGTTGCTTCAGCCCTACACTTTTACGGTGGAATACATTCCCGGTAAGGAGAATGTTGGGGCTGACTTTCTGTCTAGGCATCCAGTCCCAAAGGCAGAGGACATGTTTACTAGGAGTGAATATCCAGCAGAAGACAGTCGACACGGTCAACTCTCTTAAGAGGGAGCCTATGTCATGGGACTGCTGAGAATTCACCTGGTAAAACTCCCAAAAGTACAGTTCCCGAGTTCTTGCAAGCTTCCCAAAAGTCAAATTCCCCATTTTCGCCAGCCTAGATCAGCCGACCTAGTCTAAGGGATACAACCGAGGTAATAATGTACCCCACGCAAGGGCGATTGGTGGCCCTTTACTTCTAGACGATTCGGGTGAGTGATGCTCAACCCAACCAGATCCGGTAAACGCATGCGCAATAACCTTCTCAGAACAAAGACAGACTCAGTTGACATACGGCCTTGCTAGAGAGAAGTGGTGTTGGGACGACTGTGTTAATTCGTAAAAAGGAAAGAGGATGCCGTGTCTTGCTGTTTGTCGAAGAAAACTGACATAACGTCCAGTGTTGGGACGGGATCGCCTCAATTCTGAATGCACAGTTTGTCTTAAGGTACATTAAACATATTTAGATAAAAAATGTGTGTCGATACCGCGATGACCCGAAGGTGTTCTACCGCATGTCCCGCCCGGCGCACAAAGGTCAGTCAGGGTTGAACATGTGGGCTTGTGTTTTCAGCTACAGGGGGATTTGCCTGTATAATCTATTTATTTCCTGGATCGAATCTCGAGCTCCGGGAAACCTAGTGTATAGTGGGTAATCATAAAAGAGAACCAGGGAGAGGGGGCTACCTCCGAGGGAGGAGAATTGGGTTGCCACCGGCCCTCCTTCAGGACCATTATGTCTCTAGGAACTTTTAACCTACTAACCTGGTGTATTGTGTTATTCGAAGTCAATTCAGGACGGAATGAGTTCGCAGACACACTGACTAGATACACAGCCCTACCCTAGACTGGTTCGAGAAGGAGAACGGTTCAGCCAGTACTTGTTACGACCCAGACCTAGTTCATCTTCGGCAGTGGATCCTGGTCTGTGAGGCTGCCGGCCTGGTCAGGGCGACACCGGCCTATACTGAGTACACATAGGTAACGTGTAACCCCTGGTGGTAAGTCTGAGTCACGATATTCACACATGGTGTTGTCTGTGGCAGGTTTTACCTTCTGAGAGACTTAATTGACAGGACCAGAGGAAGATGACTTGGTATAGGCGGCAAAATGGCTGACTTACCTACGTTACGTGACGTGAAGTGATGCTTCTACACCACACCACGTGCCGCGAAGTCACTACACCACAGGCCAGTCTCCGTCTCAACCGCTAAATGCTCTTCAGTCAGTCCACCATGTATTCTGACGGCTGCTCACGGGCGAGTATAGTGTCCTCGTGTTTGTGATCATGTTGACATTGTGACCCAATGGCCCAACGAGTAGAGAAGAACTACATTACCCTTTACTTCAGGATGGCCTGATGTTCCGGGAATAGTCTACTATTTCGTACTATGAACCTTGGTGACATTCATTAAAGGGTCACCCGCTCCCAGTATTGTCTTTGAGAGAAAGAATCCACTTGATGTGTGCCAACTTTCAGCGCTTATAGGCCCAGTTATACCCATCTTGATCCCATTAGAGACCACCCTCTAGTTCAGGAACTTTGACATTGTTATATGGTGGCTTCTAGGACCGTTGTTTAACACTGGTCCTTATCAGTGAATCTTGAGTGACATGTCTTCAGAACTGCCCCAGGGATGTTAGTCCGAAGTCATCCCGTGCCAACTCAACTCGGAGTCACCACATCGACGTGTTAGTCAGTCCAGTGGAGTCTACACCTCGGCAGAGACGGTCTACGCCACGTGTGCAGATGAGTGATCTCTTTAACCTTGTGGTATCGTACACAGTTTACAGTGATGAGTGAGACGGCCTGAGACTAATCCAGATAGCCATATCTTCTATCTCCTGGCGGTTCTCAGTATTATCTCATGGACATTTTCATTGTTGTCATTCATCTTGTACATTATATCATCTAGTCAGTATGTGTAGATACCAGAGTTGTGTCATCTGTTCTGGATGCGAGGTGAAATGGGTACAGTCCCTCGGTTGATAGTGAGAGAGACATTAATCGACGAGCTGGTGGGGTCTGTAGACTGAGATTTATTGTATTCCCAGAGTGCCTCTATCCCGTTATTAAGGTGTGATAGTATCCTCCCCTCACACCAAGGGATAACCATTACAATGTGGACAAGAATTAGTTGTCCGATATACCTGATAACACTTTCACAAGTCACAATACGTAAGCTGGTGTAGGTCTCATCATGACCTGCCACTAGAGCTGCCGTAGGTACCACACAAGGTTATGTGCTAATCTCTGCTTTAAGTTTCCGACGTTTAGGCGGAACCACAATAAACTTGGACTTTATGAGCTCCCAGAGCTGAGAGTACCCCAACTTGATCCACCTCACTGGGTAAACATAGCCACATCATTCCGTATAAGTCTATTGTCTCTTATACTTAAGCGTGATTGCTTAGGTTGCTGAACCTCTCATTGCTGAAATAGAGCATGTTCAAACTCAGAAAAAGAAACAAACCATCATGTCCCACATGTGCGATTTCAGGGCACTGGAATCAACTTGGTGATAATCATTCAGTCAAGATGATTCACCCTTTCGCATGGTGTGGCGTGGTAAGTAAGTGGATCTACCCTTGGCTGGGGGTTCATAGCCAAAGCTAATGGTCGATGTCTGGGGCAGGAGAGCCTGGCATATGATACCACAACATCCAGCTTAAGAATGGAAGTGAGGCAGTCACTGCGGCTCTCCGCTGGATGGAAAATACGACACACACACACACACACATCGTGATTGTAACTGACTCAAAAAGCATGCTGACGAGTGTGAGGATGGGCAGACTTCGCGCGGAGTGGCTTGCTTCTCTTTGTAGGTCACGGGTGACAAGCATCGCCTGGATCTTTTCTCCGGGGCATGCCGGTGTGCTGGGAAATGAACAGGCGGACAGATTGGCTGGCTCTGCAGAACTTGGTGGAGTATTGATACATGACAAGGCAGACGTGTTTGCGGCCTTGTGGGAGCAAGTGCACACCTCGGAGGAGCAAATGGATTACCATGGTCTGGCAAGAATGAGACAACGAGGAGTGACGAAGGGATCTGGCCGAGGCTCAACGCTCAGAGGAAAGGCGAGACGGACTTATAATCAGATTGCTACTGGTACTATTAGTGTTGGAACTCTTCGCTGGCTGCTGAGGATGGGGACGGAGCACTTATGGGAATGCCCCGAATGATGTGATGTCGATTCCTAAATCAATCAATCAATCAATCAATCCAGCGAATCTGATTCTTCATTAGTAGAGTGTGGATACTGGGCAAGGACGCTTTTTCTATGACTTCAGTGTCTGGGATCTTGTCTTGCCATTTAATCGTCAATAGCTTCCTAAGGCAGACAGTGTGGAAGTGGTTTAATTACCTAGCGTGTCGCTGATAAACAGTCCAGGTATCGCAAGCATTTACCAGTGTGGCTAATACAACTGTTTTGTAGACTTTCAGCTTTGTTTGCAGGCTTATTCCATTTATGTCCCGTATATTATTATACAATTTGCCAAAGGCCGCGCTAGCCTTGGGGATTTTTGCATTCACTTCGTCATCAATTGTGGCAGCTTGTGACACAGTGCTACCAAGATAGGTTAATTTGTCCACAACACTTAGTCTATGACCATTCACTTTGATATTCGGCTAGTAAATAACTACAGTCTTCTCCAAGTTGATATTGAGACCAAAATTGGCACAGGCATATGAGAAAGCTGAAACATTGTGTTGCATGTCTGCCTCTAAATTATCATATAGAGCGCAATCGTCAGCCTTCTGAGATTGAACAACTTTTCTTACATGCGATAGTTGATGTGTATTCCAATGTCATTGTTCTCGAAGGCTTTCGTCAGCATAGCTGAAAACATGAGACTGAGTAGTGTTGGTGCTAGGACAAATCCTTGCATCACTCCATTAGTGACAGGAAAGGGCTCAGACAGTTCAACATTTTCGTGTACTGTTGCCTGCATACCATCATGAAATAGCCCCACTATTTGGACAAATAATTGTGGACAGCCATATTTCACTTCAATCTTACAGTCCTTCATTGCTGAAAATATCAAAAGCCTTAGTAACGTCTGTAAAACTGGAGAACATTTTGGAGTTCTGTTACTGATATTTCTCTTGCAGCTGCCCTGCAGCGAAAATCATATCAACAGTTCTTCGGTCTTTTCTGAAGTCACACTGACTTTCAGGAACAAGACATTGATCAAGATGGGCCGTGAGGCGACTGAGAAGAATTCTGGCGAGTATCTTTCCTGCAATTGAAATCAAGGAGATGCCTCGGTGGTTGTCACAGGATTTGCGGTTTCCTTTTCGTTTGTAAAGGTGAACTATTGACGCGTCCTTGAAATCTTGTGGCATGGTCTCGTTCACCCATATGTTTGTAAAGACTTTGTGAAGCTGCTCTGTTAGGACCGGCCCACCTGCCTTGTATATCTCAGCTGGGATGGAGTCAGGACCAGGCGCAATACCACTGGAAAGTTGGTTGATGGCTTTGTTTACTTCCACTATGGTTGGCAGGTCATTAAGTGTATCATAAGTGGGAACTTGAGGAAGGAAGTTGATGGTTTCATCATCGAAGAAGGATGTTGCATTTAAGATGTTGTTGCAATGCTTTGCTTAGCGTTGAAGGATTTCTTTCTTATAGGTGACCAAAGTTCCCCTATCTGCACTGAGGAGGGGAATTATGCCTGATAATGTAGGACCATAGACAGCTTTAAGTGAGTCGTATAAGTTTTTCATATCATGTCTGTCAGCTTTGCTGCTCAGCCAGTAGTCCCGCATGTGCCGAAGTTTCTGCTGCACAACTCTCCGAAAAAGCAACTAAATTAAAAGCAACTTTTTTATGTTGACTTCGGGTCATTCAAATGTGCCTTCAGGAGAAGATGTTTCTCGGCCAGCGATTGATTGATGTCTTCGGAATTTTCATCAAACCAGTCTTTATGCTTTTGGGGAGGATAGGGGGGGGGGGGGGTGTCACGAAAAATAAACTTGTTAGTTTCGATCGATGGCAAACAAGACCCGACATTCGTCTGCAAAAACAGTCAACCCTTTGAAATTGTATAGACTGGGAAAAATAAGTCGCGTCAAGATGTCTACACAAAGTCGGCATTTTGTTATGATGTGGGTTGTTCGAGAAAGGAAGAATAACGCCAGACAGCTGCCAGGGCGGTTGTTAGCCTTTGAAGTGGTAGAGGGAATGTCTGGCCAGACGTCGGATGGAGTCTTGTGATGTGGAGAAGGTCTCTAGATCACAGACAGGAGACAATTTCCCAGATGAAAGGGGACACCAGTCAGATGTTCACATTGAGTTGGGAAAAAAATTAAGAGAAAAACAACTTCTTGGTGACGTCACTCAAGCCCGACTTAAAACCCGTTGCGGTAAACAAGTGGAGTTAGTCGACCAAGATTTCTGAAGTTTGAAGGATCGGTGCAGTTTCCGAGTTGTGTTTTAGAAAGAGACTATAGTGTCACGGGAAACTGTTAGTTTAGTGATTCCTTGATAACTTACATATAAAATTGCAATATATGAGAATGGAAAATTATGGACCGTGCGTCAGAGTAACAATCAAGCCTTCAGTTTGAGCGAGGACGAAATGTAGGTTATTGACCGACTGGTATAAAATAGGATACAGTGTGAGGAGTCATTGACCAGCGATGTTAACGGACAGAACGACGCGGAGACTTCGGGAACGGGAAAACGCACGAAGACGGTGATCAAAGAGTTAGGACTCTTTGAGGTACGAGCGTAGGGGAAAACGAGGAATAGCGGAGAAGACAACCGGGAGATGCCAGGAACGTATACGTGATTTCACAGACTCTTGATGTGAAGCAAACGGCAAATGCGACTGTTGATGTATGAACATCAAACAATAACGGAGAATGGGAGGCCCAATATAAATAGTATAAACTGGGTTTTCTGTTTTAGTGTGTGCTACCAAACGGGACGGAAAACTGGATTTATGTATCCTGAAATAGTAAAGAAATCATCCCTTATTGTTTAAAGACGAGGGGATAGAAGTGCTTATGTGCTGATAGACTTCAATTCTTGGATTAACATAAATTATATATATAAGGTTCCAATACACCTCCTGACATATCAGAAAAGATATACAGTCTCGTCTCTTGTACAGAGAAAGTTTTGTTGATAAACCAGGGAAAGGACTTTCAATTTATAAAGGCACTTCACTTGTGCAGAGAAAGTTTAGAAAACCATGGAAAAAATTGTCATTGTAAAAAGGCAGGATGACCTAGAACTGAAAATATTGACACTGTAAATTAATATAAAGAAACAAATGCATAATTCACGAAGACTTTCCATGCGTAAAAAAAAAGGTGTTCATAAACTAAAGGAAGACCGTGTGTAGAAGGTTTACAGTAACAATAGACAGTGCTGGACAGTAGCGATGTGTTTTCCATGATGGATTTATTAACTAAATAATAATTAAAGAAAACTCGGTCTAGGCATAAGACTTACCGTGATCACATTAATTTACGGAGATCCAGCGGTGAACAGTTTTTTCAATAACGGATTTACCTCCAGACTCAAGCAGAACGTAGCATAAAGGGTGAGAGCTGTCCAGTTATATGTGTCACGTCTTGTTGCATGGCCGTATGAAAACGGGAGAAAGTATACGGCACATACGAATTCCAGAGTCCTATCTTGCACTCACACTAGCAGACACTACCACCTACATATACACATTCAATACATACAGCTGACATAGTTTTCAACAATAAACATTTTATTAATTGTTGGAGGAAACTGTTGTCAGGGTATGTTATGATGGATTAAGAGAGAGAGAGAGAGAGAGAGAGAGAGAGAGAGAGAGAGAGAGAGAGAGAGAGAGAGAGAGAGAGAGAGAGAGAGAGAGAGAGAGAATGGAAGACAGAAAGGAGGAGTGTAGACAAGAGTCATACAATAGTTCCAATAGTAGAAGGAAATTAAAGGTGTGCTTGTCGAGTCCACTTTCCTCCAGGGACGACAAGCGACATATAGTGTCCAAGTGTTTATCATTATCGGCAGACATAGATCCAATCGGGGATTGCATAGTCTCAATCTGCAACCGGAAATAGGCATATGGTATTCTATTAATCATATCTAACTTAGAGTATGATTAGGAATAGAGTACAGTACTGTGAGGTGATATAATGTATTATAGGTGTGGTAATACAATGTATTATAGGTGCGGTGATAGAATGTTCTATAAGTGCGGTGCTAGAAAGTATCATAGGAGTGTCGGCACTAGTATCCTATTGTGTCGCTTTAACTACCTTGTGTGATATATCATTTTACTCAGGGAGTTGAGGACAATGTAGTGGGATAATAATTAGAGAGATTGATAATGGTTGAGAGGGAGGAGGGGAATGTGAAATGGTAGGATCTTCCAGTAGACCATCTGCTGGGTTTCTACCCGTTCCTTTATTCTTTCCTGGTGTTGCCATGTCTCAGACAGTGTGATGAGCTATTTGGCCGTATGACAGAGATCGGATCTCTGTTATAGATCTGAGTGCTGCTATTGGCCTACACTCACCTAATTCCGGCCAGGATTGAGTTGTTCTCACCATAGCATTCTCTACTCAACAGTTTCCACGTATGTGTGCTATTATATTCAACAGTGAAGCTAGAACACAGTTTAGAAGATGATGGCTCAGGATTTGAAGACAGAAGTTGCTGAGAGACCTCTACATTGGGCTTATACCCCAGTTGGTCTGCGGGAACCTGGCTTCTGCTGAGCAGGACATGCTGATGATACTTATGTTTAGCAAGTGATATTTGTATCACTGAACAGTCAGAACATTATATATATATATATATATATATATATATATATATATATATATATATATATATATATATATATATATATATATATATATATATATACTAGCTGACCCGGCCCGGCTTCGCCCAGGCCCTGGAGGGGATCTATCTATCTATCAGTCTGTCTGTCTGCTTGTTTGTCTGTCTGGCTGACCCGGCCCGGCTTCACCTAGTCCCTGGTGGGGAGCATCTCATTTAATTCATATAAGTAGTCATATAAGCTCTCCCGTTCCCGACTATCTGTCTGTCTGTCTATCTGTCTGTCTGTCTGTCTGACCGGGCCCGGCTTCACCCAGTCCCTGGTGGGGAGCATCTCATTTAATTCATATACGTAGTCATATAAGCTCTCCCGTTCCCGACTATCTGTTTGTCTGTCTATCTGTCTGTCTGTCTGTCCCGGCCCGGCTTCACCCAGTCCCTGGTGGGGAGCATCTAATTTAATTCATATACGTAGTCATATAAGCTCTCCCGTTCCCGACTGTCTGTCTGTCTATCTGTCTGTCTGACCCGGCCCGGCTTCACCCAGTCCCTGGTGGGGAGCATGTCATCTAATTCATATAAGTAGTCAAATAAGCTTCCGTTCCCGACTATCTGTCTATCTATCTGACCCGGCGTGGTTTCGCCCAGCTCCTGGCGCACAGTAACTTAAAAGAATGTCCTTCCACACACCATTCAATGAAAACTGTAGAAAAAGATGGGTTACAATGTTATGCATTATGCATTATTTTTATGAAAACTTTGAAAATGCCTTAAAGATTATATCATTATTTATTATAACTCATATGCCTGAAAATAACTATAGACAAAGAGTTTAACAATAGTGCAAGTAAGTCCAACAATATGACTATAAAGTATATAGAAATGTTATTAAAAGTTATGCCCCTTGAAATAACTTTTCTAGAGTGAAGTCCCCCTGCTATATAGACATTATATAATGAAAATGGAAAAGTAAATGTTATTAAATAAGTAGAAGATTTTACATTAAGAAATTATTATAGTCGGTTGCACAGGAATGAAAGGAAGACGTGTAGAAAATTTCATCTCAATCGGATGTACCGTTATCGAACGCATCCAATACATAAATAGCCACAAACAAACATACACTCTGTTTTATATATATATATATATATATATATATATATATATATATATATATATATATATATATATATATATATATATATATATATATATATAACACTGATACCAGGAACATTCATATAAAGTTATAGAAATACCTGGAACATTCAGATTGTGGTGTTAATATGGGGAATCTTTACAACCAGTGACACTAGATCAATTAAGATTTCCCAAGTAACAGTGACAATAGTGTTAGAAGTCTCTAAGTAACAAACAGTTAATAACAGAGGAAATTCATAGTGTGAATTAGATTGAAGACTCTCATTAGACAGTGTTTGTCATAGAAGTCCAAACATCTGGATGCCTCGAGAGATAGCGGAGAAACTCTTCACGTGACCGGAGAAGCATCACCTCGGTGAGGTTGTTTGTCTGGAATACATGATGCTAGTGTGTTTTCAGCACAGTGATGAGAATGACTATACTCCTGAACCCTGATCTGAGTCTATATACACCTTAGAATATACGTCACACATTCTACACATTACACACACACACCTGTCACAGTCCTAACATATCTCTTACTTCTAGCTCACTGGACATTGACAGGCAAATTATAACATCCAGGACGTGTACATACACCTAGTTACAATAACTGCACTCGAAACTCGCAGGAGCAGTCTCCTGTACAACCTTTATTACATAATACTAAAAGGTAATATCATTTAGAGCACACCTGTCTCAATACACCGTTAACTCACGCTGACGATTACGCACTCATTCTACACAGGCGGCCAAACGCTCGCTCACATCCACCTGGGCGATATTTACACACTGTCGCCCTGCTGATCATTCGCAATCACAGTCTCACATCATCCCGTACATATCACAGCTAGTACATTCCTCGAATATCAATACACAACTGTCCACCACATCTATCCGTCACAACACTATCGTTCTATCGTTCTATCTCTCGCTATTCTCAATACGTCCGTCTCTCTCTGCTGTCTCACACACACTGACCCTTCTCCTCTTCGTCCTTCCCGCATCACGTGGGTGTGTCCACGGGCTTCTTGCCTGACCTTCCGTCAGCCAAGCCATGCCGTCTCCTAGTAATGAGTAGTATCCTTGACCTCAGCTATTGCTTAGGTCCTTACGCACATACAGACCCTGACACTCTCCCCCCGCACCACCAATGTGGCACTTTCTTTTAGAAATGTGACACATTCTGTTGTTTTTATTTTTGATAGATCTTTTTAATCTTGTCAGGGGACTGTATGACCAATGGTATACCCATGCGTACCTTGTTACTTTCTCAGAGATTAAATATCACTGTTGTTGTCTCCCTTTTTTTTAATGAGGTTCTTGTCACCGTTTTGTCGTGGTCTGGCAATTGTTTTGGTTGGGTCTACTTATCACACCTCGTTATACTCTTCAATCCCCATTCCGTGACATTATTTCCTGTTCATGTTTCACAATCGATTCAATGTGCATTATCTTCTCATAGTTATTGAGGCTATGCTGGCTTAAGGATTTACCAATGATTCACGCCCGTAATAAGGCTACAATATCCTCTTACAGCATTCTTAGCTTTTCTCTCTATTCCGACGTGGTTTCCCTCGTCTATAATTACTGCACCATATTCGATTCTTTTTATGAGCACACTATGTCACTGTCGTGGTCATGGTTCGAATACACTTAATGTATGTAATAGTCCCTCTCAAAACTCTCTGCTACCTGACCGTGACTAGTCTCTCTTTATGGGCACACCTCATTTATTGTTGTGGAGAGTCATTATTAATCTCTTATTTTGGTATACAGTTATGTGTCTCCTCATTTTCATTTCAATGTTGTTGTTTTATTTCTGTAACATTGTTGCTAAGCGTCATTCGCTGGGCCCTCCACTATACGCGAATGTAAGTTTTGTAAACTCACGTATTGGGAATGCCAGGCGTTGATTCTTAGCATCACACCTCATACATAAACTTACACTTCTTCTAACTATCACATGATAACAATCTAAAATACTATAATAATAAAATTAAACCTTCGATTTTATACAATTAATAACTTAACACTAAAATGTTCATTGTCCCTGCCTTTATACAGATAATGTTCTTGTCCTGTGGAAATTCTACACAAGTAATTTGATCACAGGTGTCGGGTGTTCATTGTGAAGTTTGATGGTTTGGTCTTTATTCCTTCGCACGTTACATTGTCGATGTCATCTTATCTGTATACCGATATTGTTCTTTTATCTGTACAGTGTCATGAATTTACACCAAGTTTGGATAATATACAAGTCACTTCCGTAAAATCAATATAGTTGACTTTTGTACAATACGTTTTCATGTCTTGAGTTCTGTACCATTTCTGTTAAGTGTGGCCATGGTACATCTGTTCGTAACTGTTTCTGACGTAATTCATAGGTTGGCTTCTGGTTTATTCACCTGGCCACTGGGAATGGACATCTGTACCTGTGGTGTTCTGTCGTTGTTGGTGACTTTCAAAATGTGGTTCCTGTGGATACTTGTCCCGATTCGTTCTTTAAAAAAAACACAGTATGGGTAGAACTCACTGTTAGGTACTTGAAATCAAATGTTGAGTCTTACTGTTCTGCCGCTGAAAACTTTCTCGTTGATGGTACTTTTATGTTGATATGCACACTGGAGTGTTTGCTTGTATCATAGCGCTGGAGACGTACAGCAGACAAGGCAATTCTGGAGTTACTCGATCTACGGATATAAAGTGGGTTACGGTTAAAACCAATTTTCTGATAGGTGGGGATTTACAAATTTAATGTTGAGATCATTTTGAGTGCTATCTCCAAACCTGCACTCGTACATGTTTAAATACATAAATCAGTTGAAATAATAACAATATGACATGTACAGTTTTGACGTGTAATCTTCCACGTTTGTATGTCGACATGCACTTTATATATGCATTACAAAATGTGTCGGTTACTTTGTCGCTGATTTTTGTCAGTACTCCCACCGACTGATGTTTTACCTTGTTCAGTATGTGTATGTGTTTGAATTGATTTAACATGGTAATTACCAGTGGAAATAACAAATTTTGGTTCACAAGTAACAATGAAAGTATCACAGTTAGCTGGTTTGTCATGAGTAATATCCTCCGTGTTGCACATCGATGATGTGTGAATACAACTGTTAGTGAAGTCATTTGTTCTCCATTCAATAGGAGTAGTGCGAGTAGTGTTATCCATTGTGTGCACTTTCGCAAATGTGTAGTTAAAAGGAAGTATAGTGTATACCATAGTGCCTTATGGATTTCTCCAGCACTTGCAAAATGCTTGTCATATGTACATTTTTGTCTCTGTGGGTAACCACTAGTTTCTGTTTTCTCTTGTTGTGAGAGGGTAGTTGAGTTGGTCTGGTGTGGTACCTTGGTATGTTCATCATCATGTTGTCTGTTGAGTGGTGTGTTTATGGCAGCGTTTGTTGGGGAGTTAAGTTTCTGCCAGGTCTGGATTTCGGACTCTGTGTGGTCTGTTTCATTTGTTACGTTTCCAATTATTAAGTCGCAGCATGGGTTATCTAATAATGCGCAAATTACCCTGCCTGATAGGAATGGTGATCGTATATTGGCCCACGCTATAGGATATTTCTCTAATGTTCCTGAAAAAGTTCTGCAATAGATGTATTGATCTAAATAGTCTTTCTGGTCGACTAGAGACTTTCTAAGACTGATGAGACAGGACCCTGTGTCACGTAAACATGAGCATACTGTATCATTAATGTATCCCTGATGTAATGTTAGTTTCTCCTACTGACAGTCTGGATGTGTTGTTCATTTTATTTTTTTCTTGTGGAATATTATCATCTTTTGTCCAGTTGTCAGGCTGAATTATGTCGACTGAATTATTGAAATAATCTTCATTGATAATTGTATGGTAGGGTGGGGGTTCTGTAGGGTTAAACTCAATATGTTTCTCTTTCTTTGAAGTGTTTGTACTAATTATTTTCATATCGGTGATATTTTCTTTCTCTAGTTTCTTTGCTGGACTGTCTATTGTAATGTCTGTGACTGCATTTGCTTTTGCTTTTTGAAATTGTTTCAACCCTTCACATTCAAAACGTCTGTGATCAAGAGCTAAACAAAAATGACATTTGGTTCTATATTTCTTTTGATTTGTCTTTCCCAGTTTTTGTGCTATAATAGTGTTCAAATATTCCTGATATGTGGGATTTGTATCACAAATCGCATTTCCTGTGTGTGGAGTGTTACAATGTTTGCACGGTACTCGTTTTTTTTTTTTTTTGTATTGATAATCAGTGGTTGAAGATGCAGTTGCCCTGACAGTGCCTATTTTGTGTAGTGTTCTTCCCTGCGTCTTTAATTTTGTTGTAATATTCGCAACATTTCTTTAGTAACTGTTGGATTGGCTCTTTGTTGTGTTCTTCTAAATATTTTTCGCATTCGGCTGGGAGTGTTGCTTTAAGTTTTTCCACTACTAAGAAATTTATTATTTCCTGATTGTTGTCTGTATGTCTAATTTCAAATGTTAACTTCTTGTAATAGTCTTCTATTTCCTGTATATACTGGGTGAACGACTTGTCTGGGGCCGGTTTCAGATTTCGTACCTCTAATTTTAGAGTGTCGAAGTAGTTTACATAGTGTTTTAATATGTTTGTTTTGTAATATTCATAGTCTGCCCTTGATAAATCTGGTGTGATCTCTCGTAGGTTTTTTCTTTTTATCGGGACGTATCCCCTATACCATGAATACCAGTGAGCTTTTGGAATTTTGTAGTCTTGCATTTTCTTTTCAAATTCCTGTGTCCAATCACGGATTAGGTTATTTTTCTTATTCCACTTTTCCGAGATCTTCAAGTTTTCTTTGACTTGTGCTCCTGTAGTTTCGAAATAGCTCTGCAATTGTCTGTAATGTTTTTGCCCCAGAATTCTGATCGATCTGGACTGTGTTCATCATCTGACATCATTTTTAAAAACAAATTAATATTTAACTCTACCAATGATGATATTTATACAAGAAAATCAAAGAATGCAGATTTGGGTAATTAGCAATCAAAATTAATCAACTTATCTTTATCTGCTGTTTACTCGACGCTTGATGTACAGGAACGTGATTCTCGTGCTGGTTACCGTTGATCTGTTCTGGTTACGTCGGTCGCTTTGTAGAATTGAAACCTGCTGTGGAAAGAAATGACGTTATTTTCGTTCTATTTTTGTTAACAACTGTGCAACAATATTTTCATAGGGAGATTGTGTAACGTTCTCCTGTGTCTTTTTATGTGGGTATGTGGTTCATGTGTACTTCTGACACCATTTTACCTGTCACAGTCCTAACTATCTCTTCCTTCTAGCTCACTGGACGTGGACAGGCAAATTATAACACCCAGGACGTTTACATACACCAGCTACAATAACTGCACTCGAAACTCGCAGGAGCAGTCTCCTGTACAACCTGTATTACATAATACAAAAGGGTAATATCATTTAGAGCACACCTTGTCTCAATACACCTTTAGCTCACGCTTACTATTGAGCAATCATTCGACACAGGCGGCTAAACGCTCGCACACATGCACCTGGGCGATATTTACACACTGTCGCCCTTCTAACCATTCGCAATCACAGTCTCGCATCATCCCGCACATATCACAGCTAGTACACTCCTCGAATATCAATACACAACGTCCATCTCGTCTATCCGTCACAACACTATCGTTCTATCGTTCTATCTCTCGCTATTCTCAATACGTCCGTCTCTCTCTGCTGTCTCACACACACTGACCCTTCTCCTCTTCGTCCTTCCCGCATCACGTGGGTGTGTCCACGGGCTTCTTGCCTGACCTTCCGTCAGCCAAGCCGTGGCGTCTCCTAGTGTCCTTGACCTCAGCTATTGCTTGCACTATTGCTTAGGTCCTTACGCACATACAGACCCTGACACACCCTTCTCCTACATATACTCTTTGCTTTAATAAATTTCTTGTTGTTATTTGTTGAAGCTAGAGTTGTCAAGTATGTTATGTTGGGGGAAGAATGAGAGGGGGCATGATCCAGGGATGAGTTAGAATGAGAAGAAGGTGTCTTCAGATTGAGGGAGTGTTGTGGACGGAGTCTGCTGGATATCTCCAGGATAGTGATATTGATTAAAAAATAAATGTGGGTGTTGATTCCCCTCACACCAGGGACGACACTAAAATAGTAAAGAAGAACAAATAACTACCACTACATTCTTTGCTTACGACAGGGGGCTGGACCCAGGTTTCCCATAGCAGTGCTGTAAGTTATGTCATTTAGGGCTTTCCACTCTGTTTCAGTATCTTGTTTAGCTGCATCATTGGGCTTATGACAGTCTTCCAGCATATTTTCAAACGATAGCTGCATTTATTGCTGTTTAGTTTGTTTTGCATTTTATTTTCATTACCCATTGAAGACGCCGTGGTAGTTTGATGTTATGTTTACTTTCGAGATAATGAGACGATGGTCTGTCCAACATTCGGCACCACACATGGATTTTGTCACCCGAACGTCTTGTCTGTCATTCCTCGTGAATATGATATTGTCAATGAGGTGCCAGTGTTTCGAGCGAGGGTGCATCCACGATGTCCTATTTCTCATAGTAAAACGGAAAATTGTCTTGGTAATCAGGAGATCGTGTTCGACACATGTTTGAAAGAGGAGGAGTCTATTGCTGTTACATTTTCCGACTTCGTGTTTTCCAATAATGCAACTCCAAGAGGTGATGCCCGTGCCTACTCTGGCATTGAATTCCTCAAGCTTTATAAGTTTGTATCCTTTGGGAACATATGTTAATACTTTGTGCAGGTTCTCATAGAACTTGTTCTTGATGTCATCTTCATTGGTCATGGTTGGTGCGTAGATGGTTGCATGCTTCCTTCCATTCAGCGGGGACAACTTAATGTTCATAAATCTGTCGTTTACAGCCTTCGGAAATCCAGCTAGTTTGCCAACCAGGGTCGACTTAATGACAAATCCTACACCTGACTGGCGTCTTTCTTCGCTTTTCCTTCCACTCCAGAAGAATGTGTATCCGGCACCTATTTCACAGATTTGGCCTTCTTCTGCAAGTCGTGTCTCGCTCAACGCTGCAATTTCGATGTTGTACCTGCCCAGCTCTCTCCCAGTCAATTCTGTTCGTCTCTCTGGACCCAACTCGCTGTCTCTATCAGGTAGTGTGCGTACATTCCATGTTCCTATTGTTAAGGAAATATGGTTTGCTCTTTTAGCTTTATCTGATTTTACCTTGTTTGTATGTCGACCGCATTATAGGGTACCCATCACCCGCGGCTAGCTGGGTAGGTAATGAGGGAGCAGACAATGTTAGGGCACCTTTCTTAGCCCCTTCCTCATGCTATGGAAATGAGCAGTGTGTTCCTGTAGAGGGCTGCTCAGTCACACTGACTTCACACTGAAGATACTACAGAAGTGTAAGACATATTCCAAATTAAATTAATGAAAATATAAACATTGGAATGGAACGCTATGCATAACTTACAAATATGTATCGTGCAGTTGGACTCAATGTTGGCTTTTATCCTTGCTTTATGACGTAAATTATAAGTACAGTACATTTGAAGATTGAGTGGTTTCTCCTGATGGCGAGGGACACCGTTAGTAAGGAAAACTAATCCACACGCAAAATTCAATCCAGCACTACTAGAAGTAGTTGGTATGGACTACGCTTGAGTTCAAAGCAAGGGAGCTCCCCAAATAAATCTCAAAATATGGAATGCTTACGCTACATGACACGTACGGACTGTCCGACAGAGAAAGAGACAGCAAGTGTGTGTGTGTGTGTGTGTGTGTGTGTGAGAGAGAGAGAGAGAGAGAGAGAGAGAGAGAGAGAGAGAGAGAGAGAGAGAGAGACAGAGACAGAGAGAGAGAGAGAAAGAGAGAGAGAGAGAGAGAGAGAGAGAGAGAGAGAGAGAGAGAGAAAGAAGAAAAAAAAACACAGAGAGAGTTAATGCTGGTCACATAACGCTGACCATTTACTACTTGTCCAGATTAACTGCTTGAGGAAATATGATCTCGCGATACGACCGCCGTACTTACTTTTCCTATGTTAATTTTACGCTCCTGAGTGTCTGTTAATTTTACAAATTATCAAAATGTATATCTGTATACTGCGTTCAGTCATGGTGCTAACTCTCCCTCTCCGGCGAGTTTATTTACACCATCCTTGCTCCTAGTACTTGTATACAAAAGTACACAGTGACAGTCATAGTAGTTGTAGTACCAGTCACACACACCTATATTTATCTTTGTTACATACAAAACGTCACAGCGTGTGATAATAAAGAACTAAGGAGGAGGGAGCGGTAGGAAGAAGGGGGAGGAGGAGGTAGAAGCAAGAGTAGGGGAAGAAAGAGGAAGAGGAAAGAGAAGATAGGAGGCTGGAGAAGAAGGCTCTGGAGGAGCTATGCGGATGAAGAAGTGGGATGACGAAGGAGAGAGAGGAGGAAGTCGGAGGAGGTGGTATTGGAAGAAGAGGGAGGAGGAGACGGGAAGAAGCGCAGGAGGAAGAGGAAGGAGGCAGTAGCAGAGAAAGGAGGAGGATGAAGGAGTCAGTAGGAGGCAGGGGAAAGTGGGAGGATGAAATAAGAGACAGGAGGGAGAAGGAGAAAGAGGTATGAGGAGGAATGGGAGAAAGAAGGCGGAAGTGGAGGAGGATGTACGAGAAGAAAGTAGGATGAGGAGGCAGGAGAAGGTAGGAGGTGGAGGCAATAGGAGGAAGACGGAGAAGAGGAGGAGAAGGCAGGATGGTGAGGCGTTAAGGTGTGGAAGAAGAGTCAAATCCACTATAAATAATAATAACCGCCATCATTTATTCTCAATTTAAAAACAACAAAAATAAACACTTAGGATCGGGAGTTAAGAAGACAAATTTAATTATCTCCCTTTAACCACACGTGGCTCCAACTAGGCACATTTGGCTCGGAGCCACATTTGCTATCCGTTGTGTGCCTTACCTACTACTACTATCACTATGGTTGCTTTTAATTTCCAAGGCATTTTTCGGTACCCATGTTAGGCTGAGGTGACCTGAAAGCTCAGGTCAGTAACAACAATGTCATTGTATTGTGATAATTGTTATCAAAGCAGACATGAGTGACAGAACTGCACAGTCAGTCATGATATTTAGAGTTGTACCAATTAGATATGAAAGTTTGAGTTCTTCAACCGATGACAAAACCTGGAATTTTGCAGCCAGTTGTTGGAGTCTCATTTATATAATCTTGACTGAAAGCTGCCACAGTTTCCCACTTCCTCCACTTAGTAATATAAAGTAGATGTCACACTAATGTGATTTTTTTTTTTTTTAAGTTGCAGGACGTTGCGGTCAAACTCAGCTTGATTTTAAAGTCACTTTTATGTTCAGTAGTTTGCTATTGTTTTCTAAACGAGAAGTAAATTTAAAGTCCAACTTAATGCAGGTATAGGTGTTAAAGCGAATACCCCACCATCAGCCACGTCGACGTGATATATGGTTTGATAGAATAAATTATCATTTCTGTCATGCATACATTTAAAATACGTGTACAAACTATTCATTGTTTCTCTCCCACAGAATGAGAAAATGCAACTGAGCTTGCTGTTGATGGGAAAAACAGGTCATGGGAAAAGTGCTCTTGGCAACTGTATACTGGGATGTGAGACTTTTACAGCCAGCAATGACACCAGTTCACAAACAGCGAAAGTTATGTGTGGATACTCGGATTTTGAGAAATTTTCACTTAAGGTAGTTGATGGACCAGGTCTTCAAGACACAAAACTTAGCGAGCTTGAGGACAGAGACAGCGCAGTACGCAACATGAGTATAGCACTGACAATGTGTTCTGAGGGGGTGGATGCCTTCATCTTTGTCTTCAAATGGGGCACTAGATTCACAAAAGAAGAAGTTTCCGCGCTTGAAACTCTCAAGGTAATTTTCGGCAAAGATTACTTCAAGCACGCCATTGTTGTCCTCACTTACGGGGATCTGTTTGACACGGAAGAGATCACTTTTGGTGACTGGTGTAAAAAACAGACAGGTCTATTTAGAGAACTGTATTACGCCTGCGATGGAAGATTTGTTTTGTTTAATAATAAGGAGAGGGACGTAGAGAAACAAACCGCGCAAAAAGAACGATTAACACAACTTGTATACGATCTGAAGCTTCGACATGGGTGCTACACAGCTGACTGCTTCGAACGGGCTGCATCTGAACGTCAGAGGATGATAATAACTCTGAAACAGCCAATACTTAAAGAAGAAATTCAAAAACAGACTGGGATTATAGTTTCAAAACTAGATAAATATTGTCAACAGCCATGCGTCAAGCAGAGGGCGGAGATTGAGACAGCCATTGGAAAACTGAAGAATGAAAAAAAAAAAGTCAAATGCCACGGTTCACTTAAAGATTTGATGAAGACTGTTGACGATGTTGAGAAACATCTCGATCATGTAATAACAGTTCATAGGCTGGCTGCGGAGATGGAGAACATCAGAAAAGCAGACATGATTTGGGGGGTCATTTACTTTGGCTTTTTGCTATCTGTGCTTTTTTCCAGAAATTAGGGGATAATTGCGTTGTGCCTCAGCACATGTAATACTCTTATCACTGGAATCATAAATATTGTTGAGTACATAACGGAAACCAAAATGAACGACATAAATTCCAATATGTCGATCTTAGTTCCCACATCAGATGCTACATAACAACTGAATATTAAATATGAGATTATATCATTATGTCCATAATTGTTTAGGATTATCACAGACACACAATTCTACACTGACTAAATTAACAAATGCAAAGTAGCACTTGTTAATTGAGTCAGTATAGACATGTGTGTGTGTGTGTGTGTGTGTGTGTGTGTGTGTGTGTGATAATCCTAAACAATGATGGACATAATGACATAGATGGTCCAGATAAAAATATAATTGATGAAATAGCAAATGAAAAAGACCTAGGACCAACACTAGATGAAGTCCGGTGTGCATTAAACAACCTCAAGAAATGGAAATCCTCAGGATATGATAAAATTACAGCAGAGTATATCAAAGCGGGCAGAGAAAATGGCGTGGAAATATATCACACATAATCTAAACAGATGCAAGAAACAGAAATATGGGCAAAGGAGTGGATGAGGACAATATCGTCCTGATACAACATGCAAGTATGATTATTATTTGATAAGTCACGCAAGCAAAACTGTATTCAAAATAATCATGTGAAGAATTGATGAGAAAATAGGAGAACATATAATCATAGTACAAGCTGGCTTTAGACAAAATAGTGAAAATATTTAACATAAGGACAATTATAGGAAAAGCGGAAAATACAATGTTGATCTAAGCTTTGCTTTGTATGTTACTCAGAAGCATTTATATGTGGGAAACTAATTCGTTCATAATGTTTCATAATATATATATATATATATATATATATATATATATATATATATATATATATATATATATATATATATATATATAAAGAACCTGAAGAATGGTTAAATACCGGGATAAATCACCTGGATGTGATGAGATACCAGTTGAACTAATTAAAGCGGGAGGAGAAGAAAGCATATAAATCTATCATGCATTATGTAAAAAGATAAGGAAACATGGTATATGGCCAAAAGATTGGAAGAAAACTATCTTCATTCCAATACCAACAAAAGGGCAACCTGACATTGTTCACCAACTATAGAACTGTTGCCCTGATCAGTCATTCAAGTACAATTCTACCAAAAAGCATAATGGGAAGACTTCTTAAGAAAATGGAAGAAGAAATTAACGTGGTTCAAGCTAGGTGTAGAAAAGGAAGAGGAACAAGAGATCACATTCTCAACACGCCTTCAATAATAAAGAAGTGTAGAGAATTTAATGTAAACCTATTCTCATGTTTTGTGGATTATTGACTGTGTACAACATCAGAAACTTTGGGAAATCATGAGGAATATGGGCTTTCCATGACATGCAATACAACTCATAAAAATGCTCTATTTAGACCTACAAGCAGCGGTTAGAATAGATGACGAGACATAAGATTGGTTTGACATCAAGCAAGGAGTCCGACAGGGATGTGTGCTGTCCCCCTATTTATTTACCTGTACGCCGAAAATATAATGAGAATTGTGAGAGATGATATAAACAGGGGCTATATGATACCCTAAATATCGGTGGTCATGACATACCAGAGATTCGGTATGCTGATGATTCAGTATTGCTATCCACAACACAGTATGGTATAAAAAACCTATTAGCCTCAACTCAATCGAATAGCGAAAATCACAACTTATATCTTAACATAGAAAAAACTAAAAACAAAGATAATTCATACGGATAAAACTACTATGGAGAAATATGTTAATGAGGAAAAATTGGAGGTGATGGAAAATGTTGAATATCTTGGGTCATTGATTACCAACAACGGCGACACAATGAATGAAATTAAACGACGACTATCAATTGCTCTTCAAAGACTAAAACAATTGAATAAATTATGAGGTGGGACAGATAGAACAACAAAAGATTTTTAAGAGCATGCATTTTTCCCATTGCACTATACGCCTGTGAAATCTGGACACTTACTAAACTCACTGAACAGCACATATATGCCTATGAATATAAATGTTATAGACGAGTTCTAAGAATATCTTGGGTAAAGAAAAGAAGAAATTTATCCATACTTCAAGAGCTAAATATTGAAGAAGACTGGCTATTAAAGACGTTAAAACAAAGAAAATTGAAATATTTTGGTCACTTGAATCGTCACACAAGTTTGGAGAGAACAATAATGGAGGGTGTCAGAGTCCCAAAAGGGTACAGAGATGCAGTGACATCGTTACGCCCGCCAGGCGACTTAGCTCCCAGCAGGGATGCAGCAACTTCGTTACCCCGCCAGGCGAGTGGTAGTTACCGGCCTGCAAGATTGCTGGCTGACGAACGAGGAGGTGGCTTCACGAGGCATGCGTGCGGTTAGCGTCGTCCGGGCCTGGCCGCTGGTCGTTCGTCAGCCAGCAATCTTGCAGGCCGGTAACTACCACTCGCCTGGCGGCGTAACGAAGTTGCTGCATCCCTGCTGGGAGCTAAGTCGCCTGGCGGGCGTAACGATGTCACTGCATCTCTGTACCCTTTTGGGACTCTGACAGAGGGGTATATGCCTGAAAAGAGAGGAAGAGGAAGGCCAAAGAGAAGATGGGTGCAGAATATGGCAGATGATCTCGAGATGGATGTATCGGATGTGGGACATCTTGCTTATGATCGAGACGTTTTCCGGTAATTTGTTATGGGAGTGAGCCTCTGCAAAGGAAATGCTACTGAATGAATGAATAACTTATACGTTCAACGTTTCTATACATATCTCACTTATATATTCATTTTGTCTATAATAATATATCTTTGTAAGTTCATTATTTCTATACTGTGTAACAAGACTCAATATATGTTTGTCATCGATCCATTAAAAGATCACTTATATATTTATTGTCTCTATACAAGTTTTATGAATCAATTATATGTTCGTTGTTTCTATTCTTGTGGTATGTATCACTTATATGTTCACTATTACTTCCCTGATGTACTATATCACTTAAATGTTCAATATTACACCGTTATTGTAATGTATCACTTATATTTTCCCTGTTTGTCCAATGATGTAATTGCCACCTCGGCATCTTGACAGACGATAGTCTCTGCTTCAAAAAGGCATAATAACTTTTACCCATGGCGGTAGCGAATGTGAACACGTGGTCTTTTCCACCATCATGCACCATCTTACGTCTCACACGCTCGGTGTGTGACTTATCTGCAATAATTTTCTCGTTTGTCTTTATTCCATTACTGATGTTTGCCCTCCATGCAACACGTTCAGCGGCGATTTGCTCCCAATGTGCATTATCAATGCCTGTATCAATCATGTCCCGCTTACACACATCTTTGTATCGTAGTAGAGGCCGAACCTGAGATCTCTTCCCCATCTGTAATTCACCAAAAAAGATGTCCTTTGGTATTCTACCATCATCCATCCTCCTAAGATGTCCTATCCATCTAAGTCTACGAAGACTGAGCATGGAATAAACCGTCACACAACCTGATCTTTCCAATACTTCAGTATTTGTGATTATGTCTTACCACTTAATACCAAGAATTCTTCGCAGACACCGCATATGAACGCTGTTTAAATGTTTCTCTTGGTGTGAGTATGTTGTCCAGGTTTCACTTCCATAAAGAAGAGTACTAAGGACACAGGCTTGATAGACATGGGCTTTTGTTTTGGCAGTAAGCTTCCTGTTCTCCCAGACTCTTTTTCTCAACCTGTTCATTGTTGTTGCTGCCTTACCAATCCTGATGTTGATTTCCTGATCTAGAGATACTTTGCTATTTACCACTGATCAAAGGTATGTAAAAGGGTCTACCATCTCTAGTTCGGTGTCGTCAATAAAGATTCATTGTTGTTGCTGCCTTACCAATCCTGATGTTGATTTCCTGATCTAGAGATACTTTGCTATTTACCACTGATCAAAGGTATGTAAAAGGGTCTACCATCTCTAGTTCGGTGTCGTCAATAAAGATTGATGGTACCCTATGTGTTTGTGACATAATCTGTGCCTTCTTTTTGCTAATTGTTAAACCAAATTCAGAAAAAGCATTGGAGAATGCAGATAGTAAACATTGTAATTCTTCCTCAGAGTGGGTCGTAACTGTAGCATCATCTGCAAACAGCAACTCTCTGATCAGTACCCTCCTAATTTTGGTCTTAGCCTTCAATCTCTGAGCATTGTAGAGGCCGCCATCTGAGCGTGAGTGAATGTATATACCACCATCCTGATCACGAAATGCATATTTCAGTAGAAGTGAAAAGTATATTCCAAAGAGGGTGGGAGCTAGTACACAACCTTGCTTAACTCCACTATAGATTTCAAACTCCTCAGAAGTTGCACCATAAAACTTTATTATACCCTTCATGTCTGTGTGGAACGATTCCACAATGTACAGAAGAGTTGGTAGGCAGCCAATCTTCTTTGGTGCCTTGAACAGACCCTCATGACTGACAAAATCAAATGCCTTTGTGAGGTCGATGAAGGCAATAAATAGTGGTTGATTCTGTTCACGGCATTTTTCTTGCATTTATCGCAATGAGAATATCATATCAATGGTAGACCGGTTCTGTCGAAAGCCACACTGTGATTCGTGGTAGACTTGATTTCCTAGGACTTGAAGTCTGCAGAAAACAATTCTGGCAAATACTTTTCCAACAATACACAGAAGTGAGATACCCCTATAGTTGTTGCAGTCTATGTACAGTGCTATGATGCTTGAAGCTTTGAAATCATGTGGGACTTATCCTTCTCGCCAGCATAGCTCTGTTAGCTGGTGGATCTGTAGAGTGAGTGTGTCTTGCCCACTCCTGATAACCTCTATTGGAATCCCATCCTTACCTGGAGCCTTGCCAGATGCAAGTTCATTTATAGCACACTTAAATTCTGTTCTGTTCTTGTGCAGAGTTATAATCACATTGAACCGCGAGTGCAGGGTATGGCCGGCAAGGGCCACGAAAGTGGAAATCCGGCAACTAATTCAGAATAATGCTCGCCCGGGTGATGTGATTATCTACATTGATGGTTCGGTGTTGAGAGGTAGGAGAAGTGCCTGGGGATTCTTAGCAAAAGCTAATGGTCGACGTTTGCTGCAGGAGAGCCTGGTATATGATACCACAACATCTAGCTTAAGAATGGAGGTGGAGGCAGTCAGTGCATCATTCCGCTGGATGGAGAATACGATATATACACACACATCATGATTGTAACTGACTCAGAAGCATGCTGAGTAGGGTGATAATAATAATAATAATATAATATAATAATAATAAGTCTTTATTTTCAAAGGGTTAAGAATTGGGCACGCAGGCCCGTCTGACATTTAAAGATTTATACTTCATCCTGCTGTTTTCGGATTCACCTCCTTTCTGTTTCAGTTCCCTTCGTTGTTTTATTAATTCTAACGTGTCTGGTGTAATCCAAGGCTTTAGTCGCCATTTCTTGGTCGGAATTAAATCTTTGGCTGCAGTTATCAAGATATCTCTAGCTTGTACTCCCAGTTCATCAGGTGTCATTTCCTCTTGTACAGACATCAAGACCCCAAAACGATTCCTAACTTCTACAGTGTATGCATCTGGTATTTTAGTGAGATCAAAACGAAGTGGCCTTGGTATTCGGGTAAGCATTGTGAATTTTAATGTCAGATCTGCTTCTAATAACTGATTATCTGTATCAAATAATATGGATGCCATAGACAGTTGAAATGGAGCGTGTTAGCAACTTGCATTATAAGGGTGAGGACAGGCAAGCTTCGTGCAGAGTGGCTTGCTTCGCTTCGGAAATCACGGGTGGCAAGGATTGTCTGGATATTTTCTCCAGGGCATGCTGGTGTACTGGGGAATGAACAGGCGGACAGATTGTTTGGCTCGGCAAAACTTTGTGGATGCATGACAAGGCAGATGTGGTTACGGCCTTGTGGGAGCACGTGTACACCTCGGAGGAGCAAATGGATCACCATATTCTGGTAAGAATGAGGCAGCTAGGTGTGACGAAGGGATCTGGTCGACGCTCGACGCTCTGAGGAAAGGCGAGACGGACATATAATCAGATTACCACTGGAACTATTAGTGTTGGAACTCTTCGCTGGCTGTTGAAGATGGGGAGGAGCGCTTACGGGAATGCCTCGAATGATGTGATGTCGGTTCCTAAATCAATCAGTCAATCAATTAACTTCTGTTATGGTGGGAAAGTGTGTCCAGGTGGTCAAGAGTTGGTAGAGTCTCTATACCTATTGCATTGAGAGCATCATCTGCTAGTTTGGTCTCACATGAGTAAAGCTCCAACTAGTGCTCTACCCATCTGTCCATCTGCTGTTTCTTATCAGTTATGATTTCTCCAGTCAAGGTTTTCAATGGTGCACTTCTTTTGATCATTGGACCACAGGTTTTCTTTATTCCTTCAAACATGCTTCTGATGTTTCCCTTATCACTTGCGATTTGAATGGACACACATAACTTGATCCAATAATCATTTGCACACTGCCTGGCAGCCTTTTGCACATCCTTCCTCGCTTGCTTTAGCTCACTCAGAGTGTTACGCGTTGGTTTTTGATTGTTTCTTAAGAGAGCTATCTTCTTCTTATCAATCAAGGGCTGCAGAGTCTGGCTGTTGGCCACAAACCACTCCTGCCTCTTATGATCCACAGTGCCGTAAATCCCAACGGAAGTTTTATAAAGAGTTTCCTTATGTTGACCCCACTTTTCACTTACTGTACAATTTTCAGGTGTATCAGTGAAAGCGTCTTCAAGTCGCTGTTGACACTGAAGGCACGTTTCAGGATCGTGAGTGTTAATAATATTAATCCTGGGGATAGATTTGTGTTTAGCTGTGTAGATTCTCTTTGGTCTCAGTCTAATCCTTGCAACAACCAAAGAATGATCCTATCTTGTCTTGCGCTCTTCCTCCCGAAGCCGTTGGCACAATGTGGGGTGTCGGGTGTGGTAAGCGCCGCCCAACGTTCGGCTCTAACAGAAAGCAGGTAGTACCGTCTACTGTCATACGGTAGCTCAGTCATATCTGACTAAGACCTGACGGCATCCATCACAATATGCGGCTTATAATGCAAGTTGCTAACACGCTCCATTTCAACTGTCTATGGCATCCATATTATTTGATACAGATAATCAGTTATTAGAAGCAGATCTGACATTAAAATTCACAATGCTTACCCGAATACCAAGGCCACTTCGTTTTTATCTCACTAAAATACCAGATGCATACACTGTAGAAGTTAGGAATCGTTTTGGGGTCTTGATGTCTGTACAAGAGGAAATGACACCTGATGAACTGGGAGTACAAGCTAGAGATATCTTGATAACTGCAGCCAAAGATTTAATTCCGACCAAGAAATGGTGACTAAAGCCTTGGATTACACCAGACACGTTAGAATTAATAAAACAACGAAGGGAACTGAAACAGAAAGGAGGTGAATCCGAAAACAGCAGGATGAAGTATAAATCTTTAACTCGAGAAATAAGAAAGAACACAGGAAAGGACAAAAATCAATATATACAAGATTGCTGTACCAGAATAGAGCAATATTATCAGACTGGAAGAGATTACAAAATGTTCTAAGAAATGAAGTTATTGACAAGAAATGTGCAACCTCAATTGAATGTTATCTGTGACAAGATGGGAAATACCTTAACAGAATCTAGATAAATTCTAGAAAGATGGCAGGAGTATTGCAGTGGAATGTATGATATGAGTGACAGTGAGGGTATGAATGAGATACATGAGCCAACGACAGCAGAGACATAACCTGAACCCTCATTAGACGAAATTGCATGGGCAATAAAGAACATGAAGAATGGTAAATCATCTGGATGTGATGAGATACCAGCTTAGCTAATTAAAGCGGGAGGAGAAGAAAGCATACAAATCTATAACGCATTATGTAAAAAGATATGGAAATATGGTATAGGGCCAAAAGATTGGAAGGGAACTATCTTCATTCCAATACCAAAAAATGGCAACCTGAAATTATGCAACAACTATAGAACTGTTGCCCTGATCAGTCATACAAGTAAAATTCTACTAAAAATAATAATGGGAAGTCTTCCTAAGAAAATGGAAGAAGAGATTAAGGTAGTTCAAGCTGGATTTAGACAAGGAAGAGGAACAAGAGATCACATACTCAACATGCGTTTAATAATAGAGAAGTGCAGAGAATTTAATGTAAACCTATTCTAATGTTTTGTGGAATATTTAAAGGCATTTGGCTGCGTACAACATCAGAAACTTTTGTTAATCATCGGCGAGACATCAGATTGGTTTGACATTAAGCAAGGAGTCCGTCAAGGATGTGTGCTGACCCCTGTTTGTTTAACCTGTACGCCGAAAATATAATGAGAAATGTAAGAGATGATATAAATGCACCAGGTTCTATTCCATATGGCTAGGTCTCTTTCCGCAGCGCGGAAAGCGTCGCACAAAGCACGAACTCTGCAGCTCTAGCGACAACCCACAGGAGTCTCCGAAAAATTTAACTCGTGAACCAAAGGACGCGACCCGAAATCGAACCCACAACCTTTGGAGCCCGAGTCAAGCTTTCACTGATACGCCAGAAAATTGTACAGTGAATGAAAAGTGGGGTCAACTTAAGGAAACTCTTTATAAAACTGCGGTAGGGGTTTACGGCACTGTGGATCACCAGAGGCCGGCCAGATATTGACATGGGTACCGGGGCAGTCAAGGCGGCCGGCCAGATATTGACATGGGTACCGGGGAAGTCAAGGCGGCCGGCCAGATATTGACATGGGTACCGGGGAAGTCAGGCGGCCGGCCAGATATTGACATGGGTACCGGGGAAGTCAAGGCGGCCGGCCAGATATTGACATGGCTACCGGGGAAGTCAAGGCGGCCGGTCAGATATTGACATGGGTACCGGGGAAGTCAAGGCGGCCGGTCAGATATTGACATGGGTACCGGGGAAGTCAAGGCGGCCGGCCAGATATTGACATGGGTACCGGGGAAGTCAAGGCGGCCGGCCAGATATTGACATGGGTACCGGGGAAGTCAAGGCGGCCGGCCAGATATTGACATGGGTACCGGGGAAGTCAAGGCGGCCGGCCAAATATTGACATGGGTACTGGGGAAGTCAAGGCGGCCGGCCAGATATTGACATGGGTACTGGGGAAGTCAAGGCGGCCGGCCAGATATTGACATGGTGTGGAAGTCAAGGCCGCCGGCCAGATATTGACATGGGTACCGGGGAAGTCAAGGCGGCCGGCCAGATATTGACATGGGTACCGGGGAAGTCAAGGCGGCCGGCCAGATATTGACATGGGTACCGGGGAAGTCAAGGCGGCCGGCCAGATATTGACATGGGTGTGGAAGTCAAGGCGGCCGGCCAGATATTGACATGGGTGTGGAAGTCAAGGCGGCCGGCCAGATATTCACATGGGTACCGGGGAAGTCAAGGCGGCCGGCTAGATATTGAAATGGGTGTGGAAGTCAAGGCGGCCGGCCAGATATTGACATGAGTGTGGAAGTCAAGGCGGCCAGCCAGATATTGACATGGCTACCGTGGAAGTCAAGGCGGCCAGCCAGATATTGACATGGGTACTGTGGAAGTCAAAGTGGCTGGCCAGATATTCACATGGGTACCGGGGAAGTCAAAGTGGCTGGCAAGATATTGACATGGGTACCGGGGAAGACCAGGCGGCCGGCCAGATATTGACATGGGTACCGGGGAAGTCAAGGCGGCCGGCCAGATATTGACATGGGTACTGTGGAAGTCAAAGTGGCTGGCCAGATATTCACATGGGTACCGGGGAAGTCAAAGTGGCTGGCCAGATATTGACATGGGTACCGGGGAAGTCAAAGTGGCTGGCCAGATATTCACATGGGTACCGGGGAAGACCAGGCGGCCGGCCAGATATTGACATGGGTACCGGGGAAGTCAAGGCGGCCGGCCAGATATTGACATGGGTACCGGGGAAGTCAAGGCGGCCGGCCAGATATTGACATGGGTGTGGAAGTCAAGGCGGCCGGCCAGATATTGACATGGGTGTGGAAGTCAAGGCGGCCGGCCAGATATTCACATGGGTACCGGGGAAGTCAAGGCGGCCGGCTAGATATTGAAATGGGTGTGGAAGTCAAGGCGGCCGGCCAGATATTGACATGAGTGTGGAAGTCAAGGCGGCCAGCCAGATATTGACGTGGGTACCGGGGAAGTCAAGGCAGCCAGCCATATATTGACATGGGTACTGTGGAAGTCAAGGCGGCCGGCCAGATATTGACATGGGTACCGGGGAAGTCAAGGCGGCCGGCCAGATATTGACATGGGTGTGGAAGTCAAGGCGGCCGGCCAGATATTGACATGGGTGTGGAAGTCAAGGCGGCCGGCCAGATATTGACATGGGTACCGGGGAAGTCAAGGCGGCCGGCCAGATATTGACATGGGTGTGGAAGTCAAGGCGGCCGGCCAGATATTCACATGGGTACCGGGGAAGTCAAGGCGGCCGGCCAGATATTCACATGGGTACCGGTGAAGTCAAGGGGGCCGGCTAGATATTGACGTGGGTACCGGGGAAGTCAAGGCGGCCGGCCGGATATATTGAAATGGGTGTGGAAGTCAAGGCGGCCGGCTAGATATTTACATGAGTGTGGAAGTCAAGGCGGCCAGCCAGATATTGACGTGGGTACCGGGGAAGTCAAGGCGGCCGGCCGGATATATTGAAATGGGTGCGGAAGTCAAGACGGCCGGCCAGATATTGACATGAGTGTGGAAGTCAAGGCGGCCAGCCAGATATTGACATGGCTACCGTGGAAGTCAAGGCGGCCAGCCAGATATTGACATGGGTACTGTGGAAGTCAAGGCGGCCGGCCAGATATTGACATGGGTGTGGAAGTCAAGGCGGCCGGCCAGATATTGACATGGCTTCCGGGGAAGTCGAGGCGGCCGGTCAGATATTGACATGGGTACCGGGGAATTTAAGGTGGCCAGCCAGATATTGACATGGGTGTGGAAGTCAAGGCGGCCGACCAGATATTGACATGGGTACCGGGGAATTTAAGGTGGCCAGTCAGATATTGACATGGGTGTGGAATTCAAGGCGGCCGGCCAGATATTACGTGGGTACCGGGGAAGTCAAGGCGGCCGACCAGATATTGACATGGGTACCGGGGAATTTAAGGTGGCCGGCCAGATATTGACATGAGTGTGGAAGTCAAGGCGGCCGGCCAGATATTGAGATGGGTGTGGAAGTCAAGGCGGCTAGCCAGATATTGACATGGCTACCGGGGAAGTCAAGGTGGCCAGCCTGATATTGACATGGCTACCGGGGAAGTCAAGGTGGCCAGCCTGATATTGACATGGGTACTGGGGAAGTGAAGGTGGCCGGCCAGATATTGACCACGTCAGCCCCTCCCCCTCCAGGGCCGCTTCTTGTGTCAACATATGGGGTTTATTGTATATGTCCAACACACCTCACAGGGTGTAGACACGGTTATTTACTTGTGCTTGAATTTAACAAAATCATTATTCAATTAGGTTTTTATTTAAATATTGAGCACAACGCCGATCGCATTCCGGCACAAACCTAAGGCCTATCCACGTCATGGAAGCACTATACTCGAGTTTCGCCCTCGTTTGAGCTCGTCAGTAGTGCATATCCCTGACCGGATCCGGAAACAAGCCCCGGATCACGCGTGTGAAGCGGGTGTGTAACCACGCGGCACACACTGGACACGCCAAATTATCACACCGGAATACCACAACGCCACCCATCGTAGGCTATGCTCTAGGTTTTTATTGTTCATGTTGTTGTTACGTGATGTAGAAAACATTAGTTTAAAAACAAACATCGAAGATGAAAAAGGCACACAAATATGAATGAATGTGCAGACAATGATCAAATGAATGCACAAGCTTTACAATTGTTGTACAAACCCTAGCTTTGGAAACCTGGACAAGAGAAACACTGCATTTTATCAGCAGAGAGTATCTATTGTAATTCATCCTTGTCACTGAGGGTTAGGAAACAAATGTTTGCATGTTACATGGAACCAGTTCTAATACATGGCTGTGAATCATGGACAATTAGCAAAGCGCACAAGTCTATTGAGACATCGGAAATGTGGTTGTAGGTAAGAATCCTGAAAATATCTCGGACAGCCAAAATAAGTAATCTCCACGCTTTGACAGAGGTAAGGACACAAACATAACTTTTGACATCCATCAGAAAGGGACAGCCGTTATTTTTGGCCACGTTATTAGAACAGACAAGCTGAAACATGATGTGATAACTGTAAGGATTCGTGGAAAGAGAGACAGAGGAAGCTAGTGGAAGAAGGTTCTTGACAGTCTTTTGACAAGTTACGGAAAGGTTTACCGCACTCACATTGATACAATGAGTTTGAGTTAATAAGATGTGGAGAAGCATGATCGCCTAGGCCAGTCAACAAGGCATTGTGACGATGATGATAATGATGATATTGATGATGATGATGATGTCTATTTCATGTTATCAATATATGATGCTGATGAGTATATAATATAGACGTTATTATAAGATTTGTTGACGTAATCACTGTCGTGGTAATTCTCTAAAGCGTCCGATACACCCATCTTGAGATTATCCGCCACATCTTGCAACCATCTACTCTGTGGCCTTCCTCTTCCTCTCTTCTCAGTCATATACCCCTCCATTATTGTTCTCTTCAAACTTTCATGACGTTTCAAGTGACCAACATATTTCAATTTTCTTTGGTTTATTGTCTTTAATAGCCAACCTTCTTCGATATTCAGCTCTTGAAGTATGGATGCATTTGTTATTTTCTTTATCCAAGATATTCTTAGAACTCGTCTAAATCATGTATATTCAAAGGCATTTATGCGCTGTTCAGCTTGTTTAGTAAGTATCCAGGTTTCACAGGCATATGTTGCAATGGGAAAGATGCATGCTCTTAAACATCTACTGATAGAAAAATCAAAACTAAAGCGAATAAATGTAAAATAGGAACATGGAATGTAAGGACACTAAATGAGTTGAGAAAGTTGAACAATATTATAAGAGACATGGAAAATATTAACATGAATATTTTAGGAATAAGTAAGATGAGGTGGAAGGGATCTGGTACTATAATTTATTCTGGAGGGGTGTAACAAGCTACGTGGAGGGTCCCAAATAGCCCGGTCACAATGTTTAATTAATCTTCTATAGCCCTGGCTGGGATAGGTCTTTACCTGCCAACCCTCCTCCGTTTTCCCTGGACTCACTGTCACGCTTCCTTTCGACCTAGGGACCTATTTCCTGCAGTGTTCTTCTGGCTGACACATAAATAACATGGCAGTCGTCAGAACAACTTGGAAGTAATTTTATTAACCTAATCAAGAACAGCACAGGAACACATAAAGGCAGATAAACAGATAGATCTACACAGACACTACACTGGTAAAGTTTTGACAGAGAGCCTCCAGTCACCACAGTCACAGATCCAGCTTCAGATACTGTCTGATCTGTCCAGACATATCTCACCAAAGATGTCAGAATCTCCTTCTTTCTCCAGCAACTGGTTGTAGATTCCACAGGCTTTTGTAGAATCCAAGCGACTGGTGTGTTGAGGACTTCTGTTCATTGCCACATGAATTAATTCGGCACCAGGTCTTCACTGACCTATGAAAAGCTTTACGGTTGCAGATACGGTGAGGTGTTCGTGGAGGGATAATGTATGGGTGCCTTTTAATGTCTGGTATAAAATGGGTATGCCAGAAAATCTCTCTTAGGCTCCCTCCATACAACAACTGCTCTCAGGCGTATGTTGTTGAAAAAAAACCGGCAATGCACCAGTCATGCAAAATGTCCTTGCCTCAAGACCTGCACCTTGCCTCTGTCTCAGAGTTAAGCACACCAAACCTTGAGTTGGCCTCGTCGGACATATTGGCGTTAGCCTAAAAGCACTGGTGATAATGTCCGTTAGAAGACATAGTCACTTCCCATCGAAGAGGACCCTGGAGATGACAAACAAAACCTGAGCGACTGGGCTGACTCATGTATCACACAAATACACTATATTTAATACCTGAATGACTGGGCCTGACCTGTCAGGTGGCCCCTGGATTGACCACGTCCGGGCTTGAGGAGACTTCCAGCTGGACGAAGTCCTGTTGTCTTTTTGCCCACACGACACACTCTCCACATTCATACCAAGCCTTTATTATGATTTGGCACAATCATTTCCATGCTTCCCTCTCACTTGCAAACGCTGCCTTTCTCACAACTACGATCCTGTGGTGTGGTGTGCCCTATGAAAGTGTGTGTTTCTCCTCGTTACTAAAAGTATAGTATTGGGGTTGTATGGCACGCAGTGTAGTTCCCCACTCCCAGCAAGAATAGGAAAGAGGATACCACCCCTCCCGGCCGCTGGTCTTGTCTGAGCTGTCGCCGCAAGGTACTGGTAGTGCCTCCCAGAACACATAGATTTAGAGGAATGCAGGTTCTCTCAATGAGACAGAGAAGTCCATTATCTTCCCGACATCATCCTATCAAGTAACAGACGAAAGAGATAGTCCTGTGTATAGCCTCTTCTGGCTCAAGAAGATAGATCATAGATTGGTATAGCTATCCAATGATGATATTCCACAGAAAGATGACCAGATGCCCAATTCAAGCCGTAGACAGAAAGATAGCAACAGCTCATCTGACGCCAAGAACAAATGAAATCCTCTGGGGAGATATATTGTTCCGTTTCACTTCCCCGGCTATGCCAAGAACAAGACGCCCATTTAGATTGCCAACGGTCAACCAACTCTTCATTGGTTATGATTGGCTTTTCGCCAATTCATCTTCCCCTTTGAGACAAAATACATTTATAAGTCCAGGTCTGTCTGGACCACCCACAACCCAAGTTTACCTTTCAAAATGTCTTAGTAGTAGTTGCACTTCTGTCGTTATCTTTAATTAACTTTGACAAGTTGCAACTTGCAAACGGTACTTGTTTGCCCGGCCATCAATTAACCAGTAGCTGCACCAGTGCACATTTGACGCAAGGCGCGCCTTCGGGACTACCCGAAAGGAAAGACAAATATATACTCGCTCCATGTACAGATTGTGGTATGAAGATAACCCAAAGAACCATCTTTCATGGAGAATTGAGCGAACAAGAGAACTGAGAGCTTCCGAAAGCCGGTTCCCCCTGTTTACCAAGAATAACAGAATACATAAGGACATGGACCACTGGCGTTTCGCTACATAGGCCCCCTCTTAAGAAAGTCGAACCCGACGACTTTCTACTGTCAGTGGTTCTGTTCGAATGACCCCACCCTCACATTCAACCATAGGATGCCGTGATAGGAAATCTGCTCCCACATTCTCCCTTCCGGGGATGTATTCGACCGTGAACTGATACGGTTGTAGGAGCAATGACCATCTCATTAACCTCGCGTTCAATTTCTTAGAAGTTGCCAAGAACGTCAGAGGTTGATGGTCGGATTGCACTTTGAACTGGACTCCATACAGATAAGGTTGAAATTTCTGTACCGCCCACACTAGAGCTAGACATTCCCGTTCGACGGTGGAGTAATTCCGTTCGGCGGGTAACAGTTTTCGACTGGCATATGCCACCGGACACAGCACCGAAGGATTATCTCGCCCTTCCTGCAACAGAGTTGCCCCAATCCCTATGTTACTCGCGTCGGTTCTCAGAACAAACGTTTTCTCCAAATTTGGGAGTTGCAGGACTGGCCTATCCACCAAAGCCTGTTTCAGCTTCTCATAAGCTTCTTCACAGCTCGGGGTCCAGATTATAAGATCTGGTGATCCTTTCTTCAGGGTCTCGGTTAACGGCGCCGCAATTTCATTGAACTTCGGAATGAATTTCTGGTAAAACCCACACAGAGACAAGAAAGACCTAACATCTTTTTTGGATTTAGGACGGGGTGCGAGACGGACCTTCTCAATGTTCTTTTCTTCCGGTACCAGTCCCCCTGAAATAATAGTGTGTCCCAGAAATTCCAAGGATTGATAGCCAATCATGCATTTGGCTGGGCGGGCGGTTAACCCCTCCTCTTTCAATCTTATGAAGATCTGTTCCAAGGATCTCAGGTGATCTTTCAGATTGTCAGACGCGATGAGAATATCATCCATGAACGAGACAACAGAAGGATCCCTTAAAGGGTCTAATAACTTCCTCATCATGCGTGTGAACACACTGGGCGCATTGCTCAGCCCAAAAGGCATCACCTTAAATTCGTAATGGCCGCTCGGAGTACTGAAAGCGAGCATTGGCCGAACCTCAGGTTTCACAGGGATCTGATAATATCCCCGGCTTAAATCAATTTTTGAGAAGTACTTTGCCCTATTTAATCTGGCAAACAGTTGATTTGTGTTTGGTAACGGCTCAACTTGGAATGTCGTACAACTGTTTAAATGCCTGTAATCAATACATAAGCGGTGCTCCCCGCTTGGCTTCCTCAACAAGACAACCCCGGCATTATAAGGAGAAGTCGAAGGAGTGATGATGTCATCGTCCAGAAGCTTCTGGATTTCAGTTTCCAGGGCCTTCTCTTTCGAAAAGGGTACTGGATATATTTTCTGGCGAACTGGGTCTTGGGTAGTCAGAGTCATATCAAACTCGACCAACCCTGTCCGCCCTGGCCGATCGGTAAGAATTTGCTGATGGGACTCTAACAACCGGATGACACGGTCTGTTTCTTCAGCCGACAGATCAGGATTTATATGGACATCCCTATAGGTTTCCCCAGGGTGTAATGGATAACCCCGATCCGCGTCTTCGCCCGATTCAGTTTCCATCGCGACCGCCATAGTCATGAGTGGGAGAGAAGTACCATCAGATCGTTCTTCAAACTTTTTGAGAAGGTTAATGTGGAAGATTTTGGATTTCCCCCTGATCCGGATGGCATAGTTGGTGCGGGACACAACCCTTTCCACCGGGAAAGGCCCCTGCCAACCAATCTCGAGTTTATTGGAACCTACTGGAAGTAACAACAGAACCCGATCCCCCACCTTAAGAGACCTATCTTTCGTCCTTCTATTGTAGTAGGCCGCGTGTCTCTTTCTGGCCGCCCTCAGATTCTGAGCTGCCAAAGCCCAACCCGTCTGGAGTTTTTTCCTTTAACTCGTCGACGTATTTATAAGAGGATACAGCTTCTTCAGAAGTTTCCTCCTCTGTCCAACATCTCAATAAGGCTTCTAAGGGACCCTTGATTGGCCTCCCGAATAGTAGAGTGGCTGGTGGCAACCCGGTCGACCCATGGGGAACCTCCCGATAGGCGAACAAGGCGGCTGAGATATACTCATCCCATCTGTCTGGTTTCTCTTGAGCCAGCTTCCGAAGCATGGTCATCAAGGTACCATTAAACCTCTCTACTTGCCCATTAGACTGAGGGTGGTATGGGCTTGTGTGAATGTGGTTAGTCTGGAAGATACGAAAGACTTCTTCCATCAGCTTACCACAGAACTGAGACCCATTGTCCGTTAGGATCTGGTTGGGAAATCCCAACCTAGTAAAGGTCTCCATCAGTGCATCAGCCACTCGCTTAGAGTCGATTGTGGCCAAAGGTATCGCCTCGCCCCACATGGAACAGCAATCCACCATCGTGAGAATGTACTTATTCCTCTTCCTAGTCCTAGGAAGAGGACCAACAAGATCGATGGCAACTCTCTCGAAAGGAGAGTTCATAATGGGCATGTCTCCCAGGACTACCGGAGCTGTCCAGTGTTTTGGTGCCACACGCTGGCACTCTGGGCACGACTTGACGTACCTACGCACGTCTCCAGTCATCCCTGGCCAGTAGTAATGGCAGGAAATGCGCTGGAGAGTTGCCCCGACACCCATATGTCCACTGAAAGAAATGGTGTGTCCCATATGAAGAAGCTGTTCCCGATAAGCCTTAGGAACTACCAGCTGTCCATGCTGGCGATCCTCCACTCCGGCTCTCCGGTACAGTAACCGATTCTTCATATAATACTGACCCCGTCTTGGTGGGTCAGAACTTTTTGGCAACTGGTTGAAGCAAGGTTGCAAAGTAGCATCCTGGCTTTGAGCAGCTCGTAACTCCCCAGGCAAAGGATTCACGATCAAGGCCGGCGTCTGCTCATCCTCCGATTGAGATCTGGTTTGCATTGCCCCTACGTACATGGGTTCGGTTGGAATCCCTAGAAAGACGTAGCGACAACCCAAGATCATTGGGAAGATTGGATCTAGCAGAACGGCTGCCTGTATGGTGCCGGTAACATATTTCGATTTAATGTCCACCTTCGCAATTGGAAGAGACATCGCTACCGCACTCTTTGTCGCCGTTTGAATCTCAATAGATTCTCCGGTTAGCTGCTCCGGGCTCACTAAGTGTGATGAAATTACAGCCTCAAACTGCAGACCGGTGTCGTAGAGACACTCAACTGGTTGACCGTTCACAAGTACCGTTTCTACTACTGGTGGTTTTTCTAAATCTTTGTTCCCAAGATCCCTCCCTTCTACCTCCTTGTGAGACCCTTCCCCGGTTTCTACAAGACAAGCAGCATAGTGAGAGTCTTTCTGTTTACGCCGGCAATCAACCGTATTGTGTGTGGGAGATTTGCAATAGGTGCACCACTTTTCACTCCACTTTCTTTTAGGAGATCCAGGTGGACTCTTACCAGAGGGTTTCTTACTAGGAACTTTATCGAAAGGATCCTCCTTCTTGGTGTGAGCTGTTTTAGGGTTCTTCTTCTTTCCAGACCATGTGTCTGGTGGTCGGGGATTGGGTTGTGACAATTCCCCATTATCTCCATGAGCTAGCACATACCTTTCCGCTAATGTATTTACCAAGTCTAACTTTTCTGCCCCATTTTCAAGCAAGAAGGTTTGCAATGGCTTAGGCATCATCCTCTTCATTTGGTCCACGACCACTAATTCTTCCAAACTTTCATAGTCGTTAGCAAATCCAGCTAATGACATCCACTTCAAAAGGTAAGACTTCAGTCTGACACTGTAGGCTGCGAACATCTCTCCTGGCTCTCTCCTCGACTTTCTGAACTGTTGTCGATAAGTATGAGCTGTCATCTGGAACCTTTTCAACAGTGCTTTCTCCAGAGCTTCATAGTCATTCTCCATACCAGGTGGCAACCTAGAATAGACCTCGTACGCGGTCCCCCTCAGGCCCTGTGAGAGTTTCAAGTTCCATTTCCCTCGTTCCAATCCCATAGCCAAAGCCATCGACCGAAATCTGTGAAGATACCGGTCGATCTTATCTTTGTGTTCATCGAACGGGAGCAATGGGAACTTCATTGCCTGGTATGGACCGCCACCAGAAGCTGTTGAGTCAGGGAGAACAGCGCCTCCCACTGCACCATCTCTTTCCTTGGCAGTTTGAGCTTTCAGCTCCAACTCCCTCATACGGAACTCATGGTCTCTGACTGCCTGCTCGGCCTCCATCTTCCTAGCCTCAGCCTCCATCTCAATCCTCTTGGCTTCGCGCACAGCCTGTCTGTAGTCTCTTTCCACCTCCTGCACATATTTCTGTAACTCCGCTCCATCATAACCCATTTCACGCCCTGTAGCCTGTACGTCAGCGACATTAAACCCAGCTGATGCCATCTTAAACTCCGAGGGCAAGGGACGAGGTAATTGTCTATTCACCTGCCCTCACAACTACACAACAAGTTACATTACACGACCACAACACGTCGTATGTCGGTCAGTCTGTGTCAGGAAGAGTATAGACAATAGCCAGGCACGGTAGGCAGAACCTATTGATAGAAAACAAGGATATCTGTCCCCTATCACTAAATCAGCCAGAACTCCACCAGGATTTCAAATATCCCGGGACGATCCCCCAGAAATTGTAACAAGCTACGTGGAGGGTCCCAAATAGCCCGGTCACAATGTTTAATTAATCTTCTATAGCCCTGGCTGGGATAGGTCTTTACCTGCCAACCCTCCTCCGTTTTCCCTGGACTCACTGTCACGCTTCCTTTCGACCTAGGGACCTATTTCCTGCAGTGTTCTTCTGGCTGACACATAAATAACATGGCAGTCGTCAGAACAACTTGGAAGTAATTTTATTAACCTAATCAAGAACAGCACAGGAACACATAAAGGCAGATAAACAGATAGATCTACACAGACACTACACTGGTAAAGTTTTGACAGAGAGCCTCCAGTCACCACAGTCACAGATCCAGCTTCAGATACTGTCTGATCTGTCCAGACATATCTCACCAAAGATGTCAGATTCTCCTTCTTTCTCCAGCAACTGGTTGTAGATTCAACAGGCTTTTGTAGAATCCAAGCGACTGGTGTGTTGAGGACTTCTGTTCATTGCCACATGAATTAATTCGGCACCAGGTCTTCACTGACCTATGAAAAGCTATACGGTTGCAGATACGGTGAGGTGTTCGTGGAGGGATAATGTATGGGTGCCTTTTAATGTCTGGTATAAAATGGGTATGCCAGAAAATCTCTCTTAGGCTCCCTCCATACAACAACTGCTCTCAGGCGTATGTTGTTGAAAAAAAAACCGGCAATGCAACAGTCATGCAAAATGTCCTTGCCTCAAGACCTGCACCTTGCCTCTGTCTCAGAGTTAAGCACACCAAACCTTGAGTTGGCCTCGTCGGACATATTGGCGTTAGCCTAAAAGCACTGGTGATAATGTCCGTTAGAAGACATAATCACTTCCCATCGAAGAGGACCCTGGAGATGACAAACAAAACCTGAGCGACTGGGCTGACTCATGTATCACACAAATACACTATATTTAATACCTGAATGACTGGGCCTGACCTGTCAGGTGGCCCCTGGATTGACCACGTCCGGGCTTGAGGAGACTTCCAGCTGGACGAAGTCCTGTTGTCTTTTTGCCCACACGACACACTCTCCACATTCATACCAAGCCTTTATTATGATTTGGCACAATCATTTCCATGCTTCCCTCTCACTTGCAAACGCTGCCTTTCTCACAACTACGATCCTGTGGTGTGGTGTGCCCATGAAAGTGTGTGTTTCTCCTCGTTACTAAAAGTATAGTATTGGGTTGTATGGCACGCAGTGTAGTTCCCCACTCCCAGCAAGAATAGGAAAGAGGATACCACCCCTCCCGGCCGCTGCTCTTGTCTGAGCTGTCGCCGCAAGGTACTGGTAGTGCCTCCCAGAACACATAGATTTAGAGGAATGCAGGTTCTCTCAATGAGACAGAGAAGTCCATTATCTTCCCGACATCATCCTATCAAGTAACAGACGAAAGAGATAGTCCTGTGTATAGCCTCTTCTGGCTCAAGAAGATAGATCATAGATTGGTATAGCTATCCAATGATGATATTCCACAGAAAGATGACCAGAGGCCCAATTCAAGCCGTAGACAGAAAGATAGCAACAGCTCATCTGACGCCAAGAACAAATGAAATCCTCTGGGGAGATATATTGTTCCGTTTCACTTCCCCGGCTATGCCAAGAACAAGACGCCCATTTAGATTGCCAACGGTCAACCAACTCTTCATTGGTTATGATTGGCTTTTCGCCAATTCATCTTCCCCTTTGAGACAAAATACATTTATAAGTCCAGGTCTGTCTGGACCACCCACAACCCAAGTTTACCTTTCAAAATGTCTTAGTAGTAGTTGCACTTCTGTCGTTATCTTTAATTAACTTTGACAAGTTGCAACTTGCAAACGGTACTTGTTTGCCCGGCCATCAATTAACCAGTAGTCGCACCAGTGCACATTTGACGCAAGGCGCGCCTTCGGGACTACCCGAAAGGAAAGACAAATATTTACTCGCTCCATGTACAGATTGTGGTATGAAGATAACCCAAAGAACCATCTTTCATGGAGAATTGAGCGAACAAGAGAACTGAGAGCTTCCGAAAGCCGGTTCCCCCTGTTTACCAAGAATAACAGAATACATAAGGACATGGACCACTGGCGTTTCGCTACAAGGGGAAACACATTTGATTAAACAAAACAAAAACAGCAAGTCAGTTAATGGTTACTAGTAGATTTCAGACAGAGTTATTATGGTCAAAACAAAGACTACATATAAATAACTAGCTGACCCGGCCCGGCTTCGCCCAGACCCTGGTTGGGGAGCATCTCATTTAATTCATATAAGTAGTCATATAAGTTCTCGTTCCCGTTACCGACTGACTGTCTGTCTGTCTGTCTGTCTGTCTGTCTGTCTGTCTGACCCGGCCCGGCATTGCCCAGCTCCTGGTGTGGAGCATCTCATTTAATTCATATAAGTAGTCATATAAGTTCCCGTTCCCGACTGTCTATCTGTCTGTCTATCTGTCTGTCTATCTGTCTGCCTGACCCTGCCCGGCTTCGCCCAATCCCTGGTGGGGAGCATCTCATTTAATTCATATAAGTAGTCATATAAGTTCCCGTTCCCGTTACCGACTATCTGTCTGTCTGTCTGTCTGTCTGTCTATCTGTCTGTCTGTCTATCTGTCTGTCTGTCTATCTGTCTGTCTGTCTATCTGTCTGTCTGTCTATCTGTCTGTCTGTCTATCTGTCTGTCTGTCTATCTGTCTGTCTGTCTGACCCGGCCCGGCATCGCCCATCTCCTGGTGTGAAGCATCTCATTTAATTTATATAAGTAGTCATATAAGTTCCTGTTCCCGACTGTCTATCTGTCTGTCTGTCTGTCTATCTGTCTGCCTGACCCTGTCCGGCTTCGCCCAGTCCCTGGTGGGGAGCATCTCATTTAATTCATATAAGTAGTCATATAAGTTCTCATTAAATTCATACAACAAAAAAAGTAACTTAAAAGAATGTCCTTCCACACACCATCCATTATTTTTAATGAAAACTCTTTCTAATCACCTGCATGACTACAGTAACTTCTTAAGCAAAAAAAGATGAGTTACAATGTTATGCATTGTGCATTATTTTTATGAAAACTTTGAAAATGCCTTACAGATTGTATCATTATTTATTATAACTCATATGCCGGTACATAACTATGGACAAAGAGTTTATAAATCTTTGAAAACGATGCCACAATATGACTATAAGTTATACAGAAAAGTTATGCCCCTTGAAATAACTTTTACAGAGTTAGGTCCCCTGAGATATATGAAATTATAATGAAAAATGAAAAATGAAATAATACTGAGTAAGCAGGCGATTTCACACTAACAAAATATCACAGTTGGCAGCGCTGGAATGAAAGGAAGGCGTGTAGAAAATTTCATCTCAATCGGATGGGCCGTTCGCGAACAAATAAAGGACATACATACATGCATACAGACAGACAGACAGACGGAGATCCTAATTTATATATAAGATATACAAGTATACGGACCAAAAACAAGCAGTAGTGATGAAAAAACACAACACTTTTACGATGAAGTAGACATGGCGATATATCGAATTAGAAAACAAGAAATAAAAGAAATACAAACAAGTAATGGAAAAGTAGGAATGGGAAATATGGAGGATGTAGTTGGGGATTTATGGTTTAGGTACAAGAAATGAACGAGGAGAAAAATTAATAGATTGGACACATACAATGCTATGCTACTTGGAAACACCTGTTTTAAACACCATAAAAGGCGATTTTGCACAAAGAATAGACCGGATCAGAAAATACTCAACCAAATTCACTACTTACTTATTAATAAAAGATTTAGAAATGAGTTAATAATTGTTAAGACAATAGCTGGTGCTGACTCTAACAGTGATCACGTACCACTACGTGGGCAAATAAAAGTGAGACTGAAGAGAGGGAAAAAGTGGTTAAGAATATGGAAATGAATACAGATGTTCTGAAAGCAGATAAATGAATTCAAGAACAATGCAGAGAGATTGTGAAAAATAGGTACAATGCAATAGCAAAAACAAATAGAGTATAAATGAACAATGGGAAATGTTAAAGGACTCCATTCATCAAAAAAGCAAAGAAATATTGCCAGAGAGAAGCCCAAAAGCTAAGAAAATTGATGACTGAAGAAATCTAAAAGTTGATGGACAAAAGACAACAAAGTAAAGAAGACAAACAAACGTAAGCCAAGATAAATAAAGATATAAGAGATACATGTTTAAAGGCAAAAGAAAGTTGGCTAAATGAGCAGTGCAAGAAAATTGAATTAATTTCTATTAAAGATACATAAAATATGCAGAGAAATCAGAGAGCTCACATGAAGAAAAATAATAGTAAACGCAGGATGTTTAAAATCAAAAAGAGGAAAGATATTATTGGAGGTAGAGGCTGTAATGTAAATATGGAATGGGTATATAAGAGAATTATATGATGGAGAAAGAGAAGAATTAACAGAAGAAAGTAACTAAGAAGGTCCACCTATTCTAAAAGAAGAAGTCGATGATGCTGTAAAACATATAAAGAAAGGAAAAACAGCTGGGCCAGATGAAATCACAATAGAAGAATTAGAAATACTGGTAGAATCTGGAGTAGAAGTATTAACCAAAATGTTGAATGATATTTACAGAGTGGTATGCTGAAATGTGTATTTATAGCCATACCAAAAAAAAAAAAAAAAAGACTGGAGAATTGAATGTGCAACTGTTCGTACAATTAACCTCACAAATCATGTCAATAAGCTTCTTTTTTTTTTTTTTTCGCGTTTCCATCCTGTTTCAGGATATTGCGGTCAATACCAGCATCTTTCAGCTGTATGTTGATTCCTAGGCTAGATTACGCTCATCAGCACGCCACGACTTTCTGAGCGACCGGTTCCATACTCTCATAAGTCACTTTTGCGATTCGAACCACTGCTAATTCTCGTCGCGTCACGTGACGAGAGTATTCGGGGTTAGCGGAGAAAGCTTTCTACTCATAATTATTATGAGAAGAACAAAAAAGAAAATACAAACGGAATTTGGTGTTGAACAGTATAAATATGAGGAAGGAAAAGGTACACACAATGCAATATACACATTGTGAACACTAATATAAAGATCAACAGAGACACAGAAAGCATATATTTGTGCTTTATGGATTACACTAAGGCATTAGATAAAGTAAAACATAATGAACTGATAAACATGTTGGAAGAAATCAATATTGAAGTGAAAGATCTAAGAATAATAAAGAATATTTACTGGAATCAAATAGCAGTAATTAAAATGGGAAATAAAGAGGGCAACTATGAACAAATAAAACAAGAAGACAAGAATGTGTTTTGTCACCGGATTTCTTCTCTGTTTATAACGAAGTAATAATGAGAGAGATCAAAGAGAAGCCAGGAATACTAATCTGAGGTTATAATATAAACAATCTACGCTATGCTGATGACACAGTATTGATAGCGGAAAATGCAAAATTGTTGGACATTGTAGTATCAGAGAATGCAAAGAAAGGATTCTTGAATATCAATAAAACAGTAACAGTAGTTACATCAAAAAAAAAAAAAAAGGTGGCACCAAAACGTGAAATGGCAATAGAAGGGAAAATGCTTAACCAAGTGGATACTTTTAAATACCTAGGGGCAATTATTACTTTAGATACAAAATGCACAACAGAGATTAAGAGCAGAATTGGGCAAGTGAAAGATGTTTTTAAAAAAATGAAAAGTATCTTATGCAATATGTCACTATCATTGAATGTAAGAAACTTAGAAACTGCTTTATTGTATTGCAGTGAATCTTGGAAATGTGATGGAAACATTAGTAAGAACCTGGAAGCGACAGAGATGAGGCTCCTGAGAAGAATGTTGCGAATTCCTTGGACTGCTAAATTAACTAACAACGAATGCCCGAAAGAGGTTAATGAAACTTAGAGTGCGAGGAATTGCACCCTAAAGACTAAATGACATGGCAAGGCAGATCAGGCCCTAAGCCCTGTTCGGCAACCGGTCAAGGATGGAAGCTCCAACAGGCGGCCATTTGAGTATTGCTTTGCTGATCCGGCAGCTTCTGCAGCTTGTCTTGTTCCAGACGTATTGATGTTACGTTTATCTATGAAGTAAACTAGACAGGTTGAGAGAGGGATCATGTTGTATGGGTAACACATGGTCTCTATATTCAGCCTAGGCTTTATGATATAGAGAGGTATAACATCATTTTACAAACTATCATCTGTTAAAACGGTAAGGTGCCAGTCAGTCGGTCAGTCAATTAGTCAGTCAGTCAGTCAGTTAGTCAGACAGCCATTTAGTCAAATACACTTATGTTTTTAATTGGAATATCCTCAGCTTCATGAGATCAATAGCAATAGAAACAACAGTAATAACACCATCAACAGTGATAACACCATCAATGGTAATAACTCCAACAAGTTATCCTACCATCAAACACTATCAAGAGTAGTAAGACAATGAAGAACAATAACACCGAAATCAGCAGTAACACTGAAATCAACAATAACACCATCAGTAGCAATAACACCATCAACAGTTATAACACTATCAAGAGTAGTAAGACAATGAAGAACAATAACACCGACAATAGCACTACCATCAGCAATAACACTTCTAAGATTAATAACACCATTAGTAATAATAACACCATCAACAGTTGAAAACACCATCAACAGTTATAACACATCAACTACCAATACCACAACGGCACTATTGGTAAAACAGTTAAAGCATCTATAATACCGAAGACAACAGTAACGAAAACAATAGCAACATCCCCAACAGTGTCAACATTGCCAACAACACCAACTACCACACATTCGCTTTCACACGAGGTCTTAGAGCGTCTGAGAGCTGTATGTTTCTCTAGATCACTCTTCAAATCAATACAAAAAAAGATAAATTTACAGGTCACACCAACAGAGTAGAGGGATTAGAGAAATTAATCTAATGCAAGAAATTAGTAGACAAGCGAAGCAGAGACAGACAGACAGACATAAGACTATGAGGAATATCTTCAGCAACCGGCAATAAGCAATAATAGATCATAACTTCATCAAAACCCACGAATATGTACTCCCTGAGTGAATTTAAACACAGGCGCCATAAATTAAACATTGCACAATTTCTTGCCTGGCATATTTCGCCGCATCTTGTCGAGTGCAGACTGCAGAATTATATATGATATGAAGTGGACAAACAAATAATACTTTGGCTGACATACTAAGTTGATATTGTTCGAAGATGAAGAACGAAGTCTAACACTTAACAGGAAGTCATTCTGTTTGCATAGAAATGGTTGGAATCGCTTAATAGATTATATACATATGCCAGGCAAGAAATCATGCAATATTTTGTTATGGCATCTATGTTTAAATTCATCTAAATAAGAGACAGAGAAAAAAATGATCGTTAAGTCTGCTCCATACCAGAAGCGAAAGAACAACAATATTGGCTCTTGCTCTAATGGTCCCTTCAACTCAGTTTCATTCTTTGTGTTTCTTTCTAATTTGATTCTGCTTTTCTTCATTCTCACATTCATCAGAGCTAATTTTTCTCTTAAGAATCTCCATGACAAGTGCATCACCAGTGATTAAGGCAGCACCTAACGGTGCTGAAACTAAAGCTAACACACTGCTAGCAAACGCCCATAGAGTTCCTAAAACAGCCCAGCGTGTCTTCGCCTTCCTTATATTCTCCAGTTCTACGGCCAGGCGCTGTAGTTCGACATCATCGCCCAGCTTTTCCTCTACTCTCTCCACAGTTTTCGATAGATCGGTCAGCACGTTGCACCCTTTGTCCTGGAGAATGATCTCCTCCTTGAGATCCTGGAGGCGTTTTACCAGTTGCTCTTTATGAATGACAGAATGCTGTTTAAAGTAGTCTTCTATTTCAGCATTCAGAAGACTGAGGCGTTGTTGAATTTCTAAAGTCAGCTCAGGGGCTTTCAGCTCTACTATCAGCTTATTCCGTTCAAATTCAGCATTCTGAAAACACTGGGAAGTGTAGGTGCCATGCTGTTTTTCCAAAGCTCTTGTCAGGCTGATTACTTGTTGGATCTGCGACTCTCTCTCTTGTTGATCCTTGGTGCGGTTGTTAAACAGGACAAACCGTCCATTGCATTCTGTATAGAGCTGACCAAACTCCCCCGTCTGATTCTTGCACCAGTCTTCAAAGCTGATGTCCTTTTGCTCTTCCTCCATTGCTTGCTGAAAGAGATCACCACACGTAACAATAACAATTAAAAACTTCAAATAGTCTTCTCCAAAGATCTTCTTTAGTGATTCGAGCGTGGCCTGTTCTTCGGGAGTGAATCGTGTGCCAAACTTGATGGTAAAGAGAAAAGCGTTGACACCACCATAGCACATTGCTAAAGCTTTATCCATGTTTTTCACTGCTAATTCCTTGTCCTTGACCTTGTCAATGTCAGTGTCTTGAAGGCCAGGCCCATCTACTACCAAGAGTATGTTGTCCTTGAACTTTGCGAAGCTGACGTCGACTTCCTTTGTCTGGGACGTGCTGTTGGGAGATGTTTTGAAAATGCGCCTGTTTAATTTCTAATTTCTTAGCATCGTTACTGGTTTCAGCTTGTATTTCTAACTGTTTTAACGTTATGAATTGGAAACATATAGGTATATTTAGTCCTGCGAGAAGAAACGTACTAAACACAAACACGTTGCACATACTTTACAAGGAGATCCATCGTGAACAGGAATACAGATGACAATCCAAAATCAGAAGAAATCAATAAATATATAAAGTGAATAATAAAATACAATATACACAAAAGCGTACAATGCGACACACAGGACGGCCGACGTTTCGATTCTCAGAATCTTTGTCAAGGACAGGACAACACAGATAGATAAAACAACGAAATACAAAAAAAAAAAAGCACAACTACCCGGTTCCCATGCGGGAGCAGAAAAGGCGGTTTTGTTAGTTGCGAAGGCACTCTTTGGCAGCAGAGTTTAATTATAATAGGTTGCCAGATAGGATGTAGGTCGCCAAAATTATGTGAACAGTCTGATATGAAAATATAGGGCTGTGGAGGCAGTTTGTTAGAATATATGGGGGGGGGGGGGAGTGGACAGCATAGTAATTGACAGTGCAAACAGTTGGAGAAGATGGCATAATTATACAGCATGTCCGACTCGGTCCATGGTTCTAGCCCTAACTTATCGCTTACTTCCCTTTGTCGTCTGTGCCATATGTTCCACCTCTTGTTTGATGTGTTGCCGGATCTCCTTTATTTCAGGAAGCAGCTTTTCATTGTCCTTATCGGTGCCGGTGTTTGGAGTAGCTTGACTTGTTTTTTCAACTCATCAATCTGGCTTTATTAGCGCTAGCATATATACACGCCTGTAGATCTGTTATAAACAACATAGTGCGCCATGAGATTCCCCACCAATGTGTTGATTTTAGCCATTTGCCCTATATTATTTTACATCAGACGGTGCTTCAGTGGAATATTCCGGCAGGAGACTGGCTGATTGAATAAACAGGACGTTTCATAAACTTGGTACCTGGGATATTTACCATACCGGAAAACCTATGTTTTTCCCTATCTCCTAGTGTAGACGAAGTACACAATTAACGTGACAGGGTGGATACTCGATTTCATATAGGGAGTGGGACGCAGAGATGTTTCCAAGGCACCAGGGCCGGGTTATATACTGGCCAAGACCTACTGACGCGTCCTTGTCGAGCGTCCTGGGCAACAGGTCCCTTCGGGGTCCTGGCTAAGGTCAGTAGGATCGCCGATTCCTCCGAAGTCGGAGAGTGTCTGCCTGTACGGCGAGGAACCACCAGTCTGCACACCAATAAGCCAGACTTGGGACAACGGATACTCACGCAAACCTCAGGTCCTGTACGACATCACACTGATGTTGGACACCAGGATGCCTTCATCCGACATACAGGACTTCACGTTGGAGCCCAAGCCAACGAACACAAGCAAGCAAGCATATAGGGAGTAGCGAATTCAGTTTAGCGGCAGTCCCCGTGAAGATGTGATTCTAACAGGATGTGATATTTCAGTGGATAGTATACTGAATCCCTGGAAACAAATACAAGATATGGGAGGTGGTCAATTGGTACAAGTGATGCTCCCAAGAAGAGAAATCATCCCTGGCTGAAGTGGATCTATTCCTCAGTGAAGGAGGAAATTCTTCGCTTTCATATTTGCCACTCAGCCACACGACGATGAAGATAAAGTCGCATCACCACTCAAGGTATCCGCCTTTAAGTCCAGCGGCCAACAGCTAGTCAATCGTAGAATTTACTCAGAGATCAAGTTATCCTACAAGAACAAAACATTTTACCGCCATAGATTAGAGAACTGGATAAAACATTCTTACCATATCGACCCAGAATAGGAACTGTACTTTCGGTGCTTGACTTACCCAGAGACAAACTAACAATAATTCTTGATTAATTGTGCTATAATTGTGTCTGGTGTTATTGGTTTTTGTTCTAACGATCTGACACTTGGATAGGAATATGTGTTAGATAATTAGGCATAAAGACATCAAGTGTGTAATATTTATGTAAATTGGTATGCCCATAATGCATACCCCCAATCCCTTTCTTTTATTACATTAATGAAACGTCTCCTACGGTGTTCTGTAATTTCATTAGTGTTATATGTGAATTCCTATGGTTAATATTTAAGTGATAGGGTTACTTCACTTACATACAAGATCCAAAAAGAGAGTGCTGGTGGCAGTGATACAACTCGCTTGCCCTCTAATCAGAGTGATCTTATTTTCCCTCTAAAGCAGTGACTTCCCTGTGCTCTCTTGGCCTACTATTAGAAAACCAGTGTTTTTGTTTTTGTCACTAGGGAATCTGACTAGCCAATTCCTGGTTTTCCTATAATAGTGGGCAACACATACTTCGGAACATCGATCGCCCATTTCCATTTTATCAGACCACATCAGTAAACAGGGTGGCGGGGTGGTGCTAGGACCCAGGGGCCGTTATAGACGCAGACATGGCATCGGTTGTGTGGTACTCCGTGAATAAACGGATTGTGGAGGCAGAGGTCCCTTGTATTATTTTGAATGGATGTCCTCTTAGTAGAGAGAGAGAGAGAGGAGAGAGAGAGAGAGAGAGAGAGAGAGAGAGAGAGAGAGAGAGAGAGAGAGAGAGAGAGAGAGAGAGAGAGAGAGTAAATTGAAGTACTTGGGTATGACCTTCGACAGGTGTATGTCTTTTAAAGATCATGTGGAGGCTTTGGTGGTGAAAGCTGGTGGGGGACTTAATGCTTTAAGGGCTATGGCAGCAATTCGGGTAGAGCAGAGGGTGCTTTATGGCTCTTTCAGCAGTTATTAATTTCTGCATTTGAGTATGTATGGGACTTATGACAACTATAGAAGAGCCAGCTTGAAAGGTTGGAGCGCATACATAATGCGGCCATGCGAATGATCCTGGAGTGCACACAGGACACACCAATTATATGCATGAGGGATATCCTGCCGCTACAAACAATGGATGATATGCATAGGGTCATTCAAGCTAAATGGTACCTGATAGTTGCTGCAGATAGGGATCACTCCCTGCATGAAGCCATGGATGTGGTCAAGGGTCAAAGACTAAAACGAGGCAGGTCCTGGATGGCACAAGCGGTAATATCTATATATCAGGTGTGTGATCTTGAGAATATCAATCGTGAACAAGAGTGGGTTGAAGTACGGCAGACAGGGCGGACTGGCACAATGTAATAGTAACACTGGGTCGTGAGTGCAGAGAATAGGTAGCGGGCCGCACAGAGTTTGAGGTGCAACTCATCCAGAGTAATACACATCAAGGTGACATAGTGATCTATGTTGATGGGTCAGTGGTGAGAAACAGACGAGGTGTTGTGGTTTCATTGCGAAGGCTAATGGACGACAAAAAAGGAGAATCCGGCATATGAGGCTACGACCTCCAGCATGAGAATGGAGCTGGACTCAGTCGAAGCGGCATTGCGTTGGCTAGGGTAGACCACTGCAGAACACAATGTCTTCATCACGGACTTAAGGAGTATGCTTAGTAAGGTGGAGAAAGACTTTGTTTTTCGTGTAGAATGGGTATCGTCGCTTCAGAGGTCACACACAGCTTGGGAGAATTTTATGAATTTTTTTCCAAGGCCATGCATGCGTGCGGGGAAATGAACATGCTGATAGGCTGGCAGGAAATGCGCCTCTTGGTGGACAAGGGGGAGGGAGTGCGGTGCGCCTTTGGGGGACGATGTGGAGAAGGTGAGGGAACAGAGTGAGAACCCGTATGTGGAAAGGATGAGATTGCGAGGGACTGACAAGGGTTCTGGAAGAATCTCAAATCTGCGAGGGAAGAAAAGGAGAGCTTTCAATCAGATGGCTTTGGGAACGATTAGTAGTGTGTCTCTTCGCTGGCTGTTAAACGAGGGAATGCGTATGCAAATGTCCTGAGTACAGTGATGTCAGTTCTTAGCTCAACTCAACTCAACTTTCTGTGAGTGCGTGCGTCTTGATAAATGACAAGGAAAAAGGTCTTAACTGTTGGACACTATAACAATAGCAAGTGTAAACTAACGACTGTCCTTTAATATCTAAACAAACATAACTAATTGTTATATCACAGAAGGAAAACACCAAATATGTGATATCACAATAGTAAGCAAAATACTTAATCAAATCCATACATTCGATTATAGAACGGTAATTATAACAACAGACGGGGAAACACTTTTTTCTTTTCCTCTCATTGAATCTCAGCGTAGTCAACACCCATGCTGCTACCACTAGCAGTTGCCACTACTGGAGAGTACACACACACATGTTGCTACCACTAGTAGTTGCCACTACTGGAGAGTACACACACACATGCTGCTACCACTAGCAGTTGTCACTACTGGAGAGTACACACACACATGCTGCTACCACTAGCAGTTGCCACTACTGGAGAGTACACACACACATGCTGCTACCACTAGCAGTTGTCACTACTGGAGAGTACACACACACACACATGCTGCTACCACTAGCAGTTGCCACTACTGGAGAGTACAACACACACATGTTGCTACCACTAGTAGTTGCCACTACTGGAGAGTACACACACACACACATGCTGCTACCACTAGCAGTTGTCACTACTGGAGAGTACACACACACACACACATGCTGCTACCACTAGTAGTTGCCACTACTGGAGAGTACACACACACACACATGCTGCTACCACTAGCAGTTGTCACTACTGGAGAGTACACACACACATGCTGCTACCACTAGCAGTTGCCACTACTGGAGAGTACACACACACATGTTGCTACCACTAGTAGTTGCCACTACTGGAGAGTACACACACACATGCTGCTACCACTAGCAGTTGTCACTACTGGAGAGTACACACACACACACATGCTGCTACCACTAGCAGTTGCCACTACTGGAGAGTACACACACACATGTTGCTACCACTAGTAGTTGCCACTACTGGAGAGTACACACACACATGCTGCTACCACTAGCAGTTGTCACTACTGGAGAGTACACACACACACATGCTGCTACCACTAGCAGTTGCCACTACTGGAGAGTACACACACACACACATGCTGCTACCACTAGCAGTTGCCACTACTGGAGAGTACACACACACACACATGCTGCTACCACTAGTAGTTGCCACTACTGGAGAGTACACACACACATGCTGCTACCACTAGCAGTTGTCACTACTGGAGAGTACACACACACACACATGCTGCTACCACTAGCAGTTGCCACTACTGGAGAGTACACACACACACATGCTGCTACCACTAGTAGTTGTCACTACTGGAGAGTACACACACACACATGCTGCTACCACTAGTAGTTGTCACTACTGGAGAGTACACACACACACATGCTGCTACCACTAGTAGTTGTCACTACTGGAGAGTACACACACACACACATGCTGCTACCACTAGTAGTTGTCACTACTGGAGAGTACACACACACATGCTGCTACCACTAGTAGTTGTCACTACTGGAGAGTACACACACACACATGCTGCTACCACTAGTAGTTGCCACTACTGGAGAGTTACACACACACACATGCTGCTACCACTAGTAGTTGCCACTACTGGAGAGTACACACACACACATGCTGCTACCACTAGCAGTTGTCACTACTGGAGAGTACACACACACACACACATGCTGCTACCACTAGCAGTTGTCCACTACTGGAGAGTACACACACACACATGCTGCTACCACTAGCAGTTGCCACTACTGGAGAGTTACACACAACATGCTGCTACCACTAGCAGTTGGCCACTACTGGAGAGTACACACACACACAATGCTGCTACCACTAGTAGTTGCACTACTGGAGAGTACACACACACACATGCTGCTACCACTAGTCAGTTGCCACTACTGGAGAGTACACACACACCATGCTGCTACCACTAGTAGTTGCCACTACTGGAGAGTACACACACCACATGCTGCTACCACTAGCAGTTGCCACTACTGGAGAGTACACACACACCACATGCTTGCTACCACTAGTCAGTTGCCACTACTGGAGAGTACACACACCACATGCTGCTACCACTAGTAGTTGTCACTACTGGAGAGTACACACACACACTGCTGCTACCACTAGTAGTTGTCACTACTGGAGAGTACACACACACACATGCTGCTACCACTAGTAGTTGTCACTACTGGAGAGTACACACACCACATGCTGCTACCACTAGTAGTTGTCACTACTGGAGAGTACACACACACATGCTGCTACCACTAGTAGTTGTCACTACTGGAGAGTACACACACACACATGCTGCTACCACTAGTAGTTGCCACTACTGGAGAGTACACACACACACATGCTGCTACCACTAGTAGTTGCCACTACTGGAGAGTACACACACACATGCTGCTACCACTAGTAGTTGTCACTACTGGAGAGTACACACACACACATGCTGCTACCACTAGCAGTTGCCACTACTGGAGAGTACACACACACACATGCTGCTACCACTAGTAGTTGCCACTACTGGAGAGTACACACACACATGCTGCTACCACTAGTCAGTTGCCACTACTGGAGAGTACACACACACATGCTGCTACCACTAGTAGTTGCACTACTGGAGAGTACACACACACATGCTGCTACCACTAGCAGTTGCCACTACTGGAGAGTACACACACACATGCTGCTACCACTAGTAGTTGCCACTACTGGAGAGTACACACACACATGCTGCTACCACTAGTAGTTGCCACTACTGGAGAGTACACACACACATGCTGCTACCACTAGTAGTTGTCACTACTGGAGAGTACACACACACATGCTGCTACCACTAGTAGTTGCCACTACTGGAGAGTACACACACACACATGCTGCTACCACTAGTAGTTGTCACTACTGGAGAGTACACACACACACATGCTGCTACCACTAGTAGTTGCCACTACTGGAGAGTACACACACACAACATGCTGCTACCACTAGTAGTTGCCACTACTGGAGAGTACACACACACACATGCTGCTACCACTAGTAGTTGTCACTACTGGAGAGTACACAACACACACATGCTGCTACCACTAGTAGTTGCCACTACTGGAGAGTACACACACACACATGCTGCTACCACTAGTAGTTGTCACTACTGGAGAGTACACACACACACATGCTGCTACCACTAGTAGTTGTCACTACTGGAGAGTACACACACACACATGCTGCTACCACTAGTAGTTGCCACTACTGGAGAGTACACACACACACATGCTGCTACCACTAGCAGTTGCCACTACTGGAGAGTACACACACACACATGCTGCTACCACTAGTAGTTGTCACTACTGGAGAGTACACACACACACATGCTGCTACCACTAGTAGTTGTCACTACTGGAGAGTACACACACACACATGCTGCTACCACTAGTAGTTGTCACTACTGGAGAGTACACACACACATGCTGCTACCACTAGCAGTTGCCACTACTGGAGAGTACACACACACATGCTGCTACCACTAGTAGTTGTCACTACTGGAGAGTACACACACACACACATGCTGCTACCACTAGTAGTTGTCACTACTGGAGAGTACACACACACACACATGCTGCTACCACTAGTAGTTGTCACTACTGGAGAGTACACACACACACATGCTGCTACCACTAGTAGTTGTCACTACTGGAGAGTACACACACACACACATGCTGCTACCACTAGCAGTTGTCACTACTGGAGAGTACACACACACACATGCTGCTACCACTAGCAGTTGTCACTACTGGAGAGTACACACACACACATGCTTGCTACCACTAGTAGTTGTCACTACTGGAGAGTACACACACACACCATGCTGCTACCACTAGTAGTTGTCACTACTGGAGAGTACACACACACACATGCTGCTACCACTAGTAGTTGTCACTACTGGAGAGTACACACACACACATGCTGCTACCACTAGTAGTTGTCACTACTGGAGAGTACACACACACACATGCTGCTACCACTAGTAGTTGTCACTACTGGAGAGTACACACACACACACACATGCTGCTACCACTAGTAGTTGTCACTACTGGAGAGTACACACACACACATGCTGCTACCACTAGTAGTTGTCACTACTGGAGAGTACACACACACACATGCTGCTACCACTAGTAGTTGTCACTACTGGAGAGTACACACACACACATGCTGCTACCACTAGTAGTTGTCACTACTGGAGAGTACACACACACACATGCTGCTACCACTAGTAGTTGTCACTACTGGAGAGTACACACACACACATGCTGCTACCACTAGTAGTTGTCACTACTGGAGAGTACACACACACACATGCTGCTACCACTAGTAGTTGTCACTACTGGAGAGTACACACACACACATGCTGCTACCACTAGTAGTTGTCACTACTGGAGAGTACACACACACACATGCTGCTACCACTAGTAGTTGTCACTACTGGAGAGTACACACACACACATGCTGCTACCACTAGTAGTTGTCACTACTGGAGAGTACACACACACACATGCTGCTACCACTAGTAGTTGTCACTACTGGAGAGTACACACACACACATGCTGCTACCACTAGTAGTTGTCACTACTGGAGAGTACACACACACACACATGCTGCTACCACTAGTAGTTGTCACTACTGGAGAGTACACACACACACATGCTGCTACCACTAGTAGTTGTCACTACTGGAGAGTACACACACACACATGCTGCTACCACTAGTAGTTGTCACTACTGGAGAGTACACACACACACATGCTGCTACCACTAGTAGTTGTCACTACTGGAGAGTACACACACACACACATGCTGCTACCACTAGTAGTTGTCACTACTGGAGAGTACACACACACACCATGCTGCTACCACTAGTAGTTGTCACTACTGGAGAGTACACACACACACATGCTGCTACCACTAGTAGTTGTCACTACTGGAGAGTACACACACACATGCTGCTACCACTAGTAGTTGTCACTACTGGAGAGTACACACACACACATGCTGCTACCACTAGTAGTTGTCACTACTGGAGAGTACACACACACACATGCTGCTACCACTAGTAGTTGTCACTACTGGAGAGTACACACACACACATGCTGCTACCACTAGTAGTTGTCACTACTGGAGAGTGTACACACACACACATGCTGCTACCACTAGTAGTTGTCACTACTGGAGAGTACACACACACACATGCTGCTACCACTAGTAGTTGTCCACTACTGGAGAGTACACACACACACATGCTGCTACCACTAGTAGTTGTCACTACTGGAGAGTACACACACACACATGCTGCTACCACTAGTAGTTGTCACTACTGGAGAGTACACACACACAACATGCTGCTACCACTAGTAGTTGTCACTACTGGAGAGTACACACACACAATGCTGCTACCACTAGTAGTTGTCACTACTGGAGAGTACACACACACACACATGCTGCTACCACTAGTAGTTGTCACTACTGGAGAGTACACACACACACATGCTGCTACCACTAGTAGTTGTCACTACTGGAGAGTACCACCACACACATGCTGCTACCACTAGCAGTTGTCACTACTGGAGATGTACACACACACATGCTGCTACCACTAGCAGTTGTCACTACTGGAGGAGTACACACACACACACAATGCTGCTACCACTAGTAGTTGTCCACTACTGGAGAGTGTACACACACACATGCTGCTACCACTAGCAGTTGTCACTACTGGAGAGTACGACATCACACACATGCTGCTACCACTAGCAGTTGTCACTACTGGAGAGTACACACACACACACATGCTGCTACCACTAGCAGTTGCCACTACTGGAGAGTACACACACACATGCTGCTACCACTAGCAGTTGTCACTACTGGAGAGTACACACACACACACATGCTGCTACCACTAGTAGTTGCCACTACTGGAGAGTACACACACACACACATGCTGCTACCACTAGTAGTTGCCACTACTGGAGAGTACACACACACACATGCTGCTACCACTAGTAGTTGCCACTACTGGAGAGTACACACACACACACACATGCTGCTACCACTAGTAGTTGCCACTACTGGAGAGTACACACACACACACATGCTGCTACCACTAGCAGTTGCACTACTGGAGAGTACACACACACACACACATGCTGCTACCACTAGTAGTTGTCACTACTGGAGAGTACACACACACATGCTGCTACCACTAGTAGTTGTCACTACTGGAGAGTACACACACACACATGCTGCTACCACTAGTAGTTGTCACTACTGGAGAGTACACACACACATGCTGCTACCACTAGTAGTTGTCACTACTGGAGAGTACACACACACACACATGCTGCTACCACTAGTTAGTTAGTTAGTTATCAGTTGGGGTATCTTCGTTGCACTCCGGACATGTCCATAGGTGCTCAGATCCTCCCCCCAGCATATGCATCAGCGTCCGGTGGCTAATAGTGCCAGTTCTGTGTTGGTTGACGAGGCGCTTTGTTTTCCCGATGTACCTCTCGCGTCTGGCTGTGCCGATTCTTACTCCCAGGTCTTTCATCCTGGAAAGCGATGTGGAATCACTGGCGTCAAAATCCTCTGTTCTCGCCATATCTTTAAGGGCGTTAATAACATCCGCACGATCCATGGGCTGGCCATCTACAGGGGGTGCAGAGCCAGCCAATTTATCAGCTCGTTCATTTCCCTCGACTCCCGCATGTCCCGGGACGAAGATGAAGGTGACTTTGCGGACAACAGACTTCCGCAGCGACTCAGTCCACTGTCTACGTACAGATCCAGCTTCGACCTTCTGAATCATGCTCATTGAATCACTTAGTACACACACGTTGGTATAATGCTGTGATTCCAGCCATATGAAAGCCTGTGTAACTGCCATCACCTCCATCGTCATGCTGCTCGTGGTCATAGAGTGGGCACCACTGGATTCTTGAACGGTTCGGCCCGCTGAACGGGCTGTAAATGCCCACGCACTTCTCTGCTGCTTTACAACAGATCCATCTGTATAGATGAGCACTTCGGGGCTATCTGAGTGATCATAGATGAGCGCGTTAACCTCTGCATTGACAGCGGCAGGGTTCTGCTCTCTGCACCGTCTGTCGAGTGTGATAATGCAGGAGAAGGTACACTTAAAAGCTGGAGGCACCGGCACCCATTCCTTGCCGGGGTTGATACTGGTAAGACTGCAGACCTGTCCGACGACATCTTCCGCCCGACCCATCCATGATTTGCCCCTCTTTAGCCTGTCACCCTTTTCTCTGAATACAGCGTCATGCAGAGGGTGCTGCTCATCTGCACTTATTTTTAAGTATGCACGAGCTCTCCAGATCTTGATCCTGTGTTCCATTGTCGGGAAGTCAAGGAGGTATCTCATTGCTACACAGCTGGTGTCTCTCGTGCAGCCCAAAATGATGCGCATGGCTTCGTTTTGTACCTTTTCAAGTCTTCCAATCTGTGTAGGGCTGACAGTGAGGATGGCCAGGGCATACTCGATGCGTGAAAGCACAAGTCCTTGGAACAGAAGTAATAGCAGTCTTTGCTCGATATTGGCAGTCGCCATGACTCTCATTGCTGCCAAACCTTTTCGAGCCTTCGTTATGACATAATCGACATGATCTCTGAAGGACAGGCTACGATCAAGCCTCACGCCAAGATATGTCATTGACTGGGTTCTACTCAGAATGCTCCCATCCATTCTTACTGCCGGCAGGTCTGTTTTCACAATATGGTTGTTTAGTGAGAACCATGTAACCGTTGCCTTTGCAGGGTTGACAAGGGCATCGGCATCAGCACACTATGAGGAAATTCGATCTAGTTCGCCCTGCATATAGTTGGCAACCGCCTGTCTATCTCGACCCTGTCGATACACGAGGATGTCGTCAACGAATGATAGAGTCCTACCCCTCCCATCCAACTGTTGTTCAGTGATCGGCACCGTATACACGTTGAATAGTACTGGTGACAGTGGTGAACCCTGCGGCAATCCTGGACATATCGTTATCGGCTCAGAAGACCAACTCCCGCATCTTAGGACCACCTTCCTTTGGAGTAGAACTGCAGCTATCCATCGTACAAGGTGAGGGTGCACTTTCAGTCTGAGGAGGGTTTGCATCAAGTGCTCGAAAGATACTCTGTTATATGCGTCCTCTAAGTCTATGGCGGCCGCACATGTCTCTTCTCTGACCTGAAATCCTTCGTAAACATCTTGAGCAAAGACCGCCGCATTCAGCCATGACTCTTTGTTGCGTCTGTATCCTCCAAGTGTGGGCGGGAAGCAGCCGAGCTGTTCCAAGTCCCAAGCAAGTCTGTGTGCTACAATTTTCTCCAGTAGCTTGCCAACAGTATTCTGCATCGTAATGATTCTGTAGCCGCTTATCTTGGAGTGGTCTTTGTTCGGTTTTGGCAGCGGCAGCAAGTAGCTGTGTAGCCATTCTTCTTTGACCTGACCCCTCTGGATACTGGTGTTGAATTCTCTGGCCAGTTCTTCCATGTCATCATCTGATATCACCATTAGGTCACCATATCGGATGCCGTCTGGGCCTGGGGCGGTGTTAGGTGATTTCTTGAGCATCGCACGCAATATGTCAACTGTGATTGTCCATTCTTCGTCTGTCCCGACCCCCTCGCACAACTGAGAGAGTGTTGTTGTGGTCCTCTGTCTGGCGGGCTCGTCTTTCTGGTCAGTCTGTTCTATGTAGCGTGCAAGAAGGGCCTTACCTTTATCCGCATCCGACTTTTTCCATGCGAGGTCTGTGCCTTGAAAGTCTGGAATACCCCTACGTTGTGCAGCACCGTTCATGCTCTTGTGGAGGCGCCAGAATGTCGTAAGAGATTGCTCGGAGCACACCTTCCTGCAGAACTCGTCCCATTTGTCGGCCTTGGCCTGTTTGGCGCAGGATTTGAATAAAGTCGTCGTCCTAACGACCTCAGTCTTCAGGTTCGCCAACTCAACCTGTGGCATGTTAGCCTTTCTGGCCTTTTGCCAGTCTTTGACAGCCTGCCTCTTTCCCAGCCACACCTTCTCGACCTCTCCATTCCACCATGGTGGCTGCAGCCATCTTTCTTGTCTCCTACGGGAGGAAGTTAGTTTCCTTCTTCTGATCTTGCTTATGGCGTCTTGACCAGTGGTGTCGTACGGGAAGGCATTGGTCTTGTTTCTTTGACTCATGGCCCCGTCTTTCTTGATCAGGATGACACAGGGGTAGTGGTCACTATCGTGGTATCCCAGTGTGCCCCACCGGCACCTTGGTGCGATGGTGGGCGACACCAGAGCCAATGTCAATGATGCTGTCAGAGTCGCCTGGTCGAGTGGCCATTCTAGTGACCTTCCCATCATTCAGACAGATTAGGGCAGCAGATGCTACCACTAGTAGTTGTCACTACTGGAGAGTACACACACACACACACACACACACACATTCACACATGCTGCTACTACTAGCAGTTGTCACTACTGTAGAGTACACACACACACACACACACACACACATGCTGCTACCACTAGCAGTTGTCACTACTGGAGAGTACACACACACATGCTGCTACCACTAGTGAGTTGCCACTACTGGAGAGTAACACACACACATGCTGCTACCACTAGCAGTTGTCACTACTGGAGAGTACACACACACATGCTGCTACCACTAGCAGGTTGTCACTACTGGAGAGTACACCACACACACACATGCTGCTATCCATAGCAAGTTGTCACTACTGGAGAGTACACCACACACACACATGCTGCTACCTCTAGCAGTTTTCACTACTGGAGAGTACACACACACACACATGCTGCTACCACTAGCAGTTGTCACTACTGGAGAGTACACACACACACACATATGCTGCTACCACTAGCAGTTGTCACTACTGGAGAGTACACACACACACACGCATGCTGCTACCACTAGCAGTTGTCACTACTGGAGAGAACACACACACACACATGCTGCTACCACTAGCAGTTGTCACGACTGGAGAGTACACACACACACACATGCTGCTACCACTAGCAGTTGTCACTACTGGAGAGTACACACACACACATGCTGCTACCACTAGTAGTTGTCACTACTGGAGAGTACACACACACAACATGCTGCTACCACTAGTAGTTGTCACTACTGGAGAGTACACACACACACATGCTGCTACCACTAGCAGTTGTCACTACTGGAGAGTACACACACACACACATGCTGCTACCACTAGTAGTTGTCACTACTGGAGAGTACACACACACACACACATGCTGCTACCTCTAGCAGTTGCCACTACTGGAGAGTAAACACACACACATGCTGCTACCACTAGTAGTTGTCACTACTGGAGAGTACACACACACACACACACACACACACACACACACACATGCTGCTACCTCTAGCAGTTGCCACTACTGGAGAGTAAACACACACACATGCTGCTACCACTAGTAGTTGCCACTACTGGAGAGTACACACACACACACACACACATGCTGCTACCACTAGTAGTTGCCACTACTGGAGAGTACACACACACACACATGCTGCTACCACTAGTAGTTGCCACTACTGGAGAGTACACACACACACACATGCTGCTACCACTAGTAGTTGCCACTACTGGAGAGTACACACCACACACATGTTGTTACCACTAGTAGTTGCACTACTGGAGAGTACACACACACATGCTGCTACCACTAGTAGTTGGCCACTACAGGAGAGTACACACACACACCATGCTGCTACCACTAGCAGTTGCACTACTGGAGAGTACACACACACACACTGCTACCACTAGTAGTTGTCACTACTGGAGAGTACACACACACATGCTGCTACCACTAGTAGTTGTCACTACTGGAGAGTACACAGACACATGCTACTACCACTAATCGTTGTCACTACTGGAGAGTACATACACACACACACATGCTGCTACCACTAGTAGTTGCCACTACTGGAGAGTACACCACACACACATGCCTGCCTAACACTAGTAGTGTGCCACTACTGGAGAGTACACACACACATGCTGCTACCACTAGTCAGTTGTCACTACTGGACGAAGTACACCACACACCATGCTGCTACCACTAGCATTTGTCACTACTGGAGAGTGTACACACACATGCTGCTACCACTAGCAGTTGTCACTACTGGAGAGTAAACACACACACACATGCTGCTACCACTAGCAGTTGTCACTACTGGAGAGTACACACACACACACATGCTGCTACCACTAGCAGTTGCCACTACTGGAGAGTACACACACACATGCTGCTACCACTAGCAGTTGCCACTACTGGAGAGTGTACACACACATGCTGCTACCACTAGCAGTTGTCACTACTGGAGAGTGTACACACACATGCTGCTACCACTAGCAGTTGTCACTACTGGAGAGTACACACACACAACATGCTGCTACCACTAGCAGTTGCCACTACTGGAGAGTGTACACACACATGCTGCTACCACTAGCAGTTGTCACTACTGGAGAGTACACACACACACACACACACACACATGCTGCTACCACTAGCAGTTGTCACTACTGGAGAGTGTACACACACATGCTGCTACCACTAGCAGTTGTCACTACTGGAGAGTGTACACACACATGCTGCTACCACTAGTAGTTGTCACTACTGGAGAGTACACAACACACACATGCTGCTACCACTAGCAGTTGTCACTACTGGAGAGTACACACACACATGCTGCTACCACTAGCAGTTGTCACTACTGGAGAGTGTACACACACACATGCTGCTACCACTAGCAGTTGTCACTACTGGAGAGTACACACACACACATGCTGCTACCACTAGCTAGTTGCCACTACTGGAGAGTACACACACACACACATGCTGCTACCACTAGCAGTTGTCACTACTGGAGAGTGTACACACACACATGCTGCTACCACTACCAGTTGTCACTACTGGAGAGTACACACACACACACACATGCTGCTACCACTAGTAGTTGTCACTACTGGAGAGTACACACACACATGCTGCTACCACTAGCAGTTGCCACTACTGGAGAGTACACACACACACATGCTGCTACCACTAGCAGTTGTCACTACTGGAGAGTACACACACACCATGCTGCTACCACTAGCAGTTGTCACTACTGGAGAGTACACACACACACATGCTGCTACCACTAGCAGTTGTCACTACTGGAGAGTACACACACACACACACATGCTGCTACCACTAGTAGTTGTCACTACTGGAGAGTACACACACACATGCTGCTACCACTAGCAGTTGTCACTACTGGAGAGTACACAACACCACACATGTGCTACCACTAGCAGTTGTCACTACTGGAGAGTACACACCCACACATGCTGCTACCACTAGCAGTTGTCATACTGGAGAGTACACACACATGCTGCTACCACTAGCAGTTGTCACTACTGGAGAGTACACACACACACACACACATGCTGCTACCACTAGTAGTTGCCACTACTGGAGAGTGTACACACACATGCTGCTACCACTAGCAGTTGTCACTACTGTACTGAAGAGTACACACACACATGCTGCAACCACTAGTAGTTGCCACTACTGGAGAGTACACACACACACACACATGCTGCTACCACTAGTAGTTGCCACTACTGGAGAGTACACACACACACACATGCTGCTACCACTAGCAGTTGCCACTACTGGAGAGTACACACACACACACACACATGCTGCTACCACTAGCAGTTGTCACTACTGGAGAGTACACACACACACACATGCTGCTACCACTAGCAGTTGTCACTACTGGAGAGTACACACACACACACACACACACACATGCTGCTACCACTAGTAGTTGCCACTACTGGAGAGTACACACACACACACATGCTGCTACCACTAGCAGTTGCCACTACTGGAGAGTACACACACACACACACATGCTGCTACCACTAGTAGTTGTCACTACTGGAGAGTACACACACACACACACACATTCTGCTACCACTAGTAGTTGCCACTACTGGAGAGTACACACACACATGCTGCTACCACTAGTAGTTGTCACTACTGGAGAGTACACACCACACATGCTGCTACCACTAGCAGTTGTCACTACTGGAGAGTACACACACACATACTGCTACCACTAGCAGTTGTCACTACTGGAGAGTACACACACACATGCTGCTACCACTAGTAGTTGTCACTACTGGAGAGTACACACACACACACATGCTGCTACCACTAGTTAGTTAGTTAGTTATCAGTTGGGGTATCTTCGTTGCACTCCGGACATGTCCATAGGTGCTCAGATCCTCCCCCCAGCATATGCATCAGCGTCCGGTGGCTAATAGTGCCAGTTCTGTGTTGGTTGACGAGGCGCTTTGTTTTCCCGATGTACCTCTCGCGTCTGGCTGTGCCGATTCTTACTCCCAGGTCTTTCATCCTGGAAAGCGATGTGGAATCACTGGCGTCAAAATCCTCTGTTCTCGCCATATCTTTAAGGGCGTTAATAACATCCGCACGATCCATGGGCTGGCCATCTACAGGGGGTGCAGAGCCAGCCAATTTATCAGCTCGTTCATTTCCCTCGACTCCCGCATGTCCCGGGACGAAGATGAAGGTGACTTTGCGGACAACAGACTTCCGCAGCGACTCAGTCCACTGTCTACGTACAGATCCAGCTTCGACCTTCTGAATCATGCTCATTGAATCACTTAGTACACACACGTTGGTATAATGCTGTGATTCCAGCCATATGAAAGCCTGTGTAACTGCCATCACCTCCATCGTCATGCTGCTCGTGGTCATAGAGTGGGCACCACTGGATTCTTGAACGGTTCGGCCCGCTGAACGGGCTGTAAATGCCCACGCACTTCTCTGCTGCTTTACAACAGATCCATCTGTATAGATGAGCACTTCGGGGCTATCTGAGTGATCATAGATGAGCGCGTTAACCTCTGCATTGACAGCGGCAGGGTTCTGCTCTCTGCACCGTCTGTCGAGTGTGATAATGCAGGAGAAGGTACACTTAAAAGCTGGAGGCACCGGCACCCATTCCTTGCCGGGGTTGATACTGGTAAGACTGCAGACCTGTCCGACGACATCTTCCGCCCGACCCATCCATGATTTGCCCCTCTTTAGCCTGTCACCCTTTTCTCTGAATACAGCGTCATGCAGAGGGTGCTGCTCATCTGCACTTATTTTTAAGTATGCACGAGCTCTCCAGATCTTGATCCTGTGTTCCATTGTCGGGAAGTCAAGGAGGTATCTCATTGCTACACAGCTGGTGTCTCTCGTGCAGCCCAAAATGATGCGCATGGCTTCGTTTTGTACCTTTTCAAGTCTTCCAATCTGTGTAGGGCTGACAGTGAGGATGGCCAGGGCATACTCGATGCGTGAAAGCACAAGTCCTTGGAACAGAAGTAATAGCAGTCTTTGCTCGATATTGGCAGTCGCCATGACTCTCATTGCTGCCAAACCTTTTCGAGCCTTCGTTATGACATAATCGACATGATCTCTGAAGGACAGGCTACGATCAAGCCTCACGCCAAGATATGTCATTGACTGGGTTCTACTCAGAATGCTCCCATCCATTCTTACTGCCGGCAGGTCTGTTTTCACAATATGGTTGTTTAGTGAGAACCATGTAACCGTTGCCTTTGCAGGGTTGACAAGGGCATCGGCATCAGCACACCATGAGGAAATTCGATCTAGTTCGCCCTGCATATAGTTGGCAACCGCCTGTCTATCTCGACCCTGTCGATACACGAGGATGTCGTCAACGAATGATAGAGTCCTACCCCTCCCATCCAACTGTTGTTCAGTGATCGGCACCGTATACACGTTGAATAGTACTGGTGACAGTGGTGAACCCTGCGGCAATCCTGGACATATCGTTATCGGCTCAGAAGACCAACTCCCGCATCTTAGCACCACCTTCCTTTGGAGTAGAACTGCAGCTATCCATCGTACAAGGTGAGGGTGCACTTTCAGTCTGAGGAGGGTTTGCATCAAGTGCTCGAAAGATACTCTGTTATATGCGTCCTCTAAGTCTATGGCGGCCGCACATGTCTCTTCTCTGACCTGAAATCCTTCGTAAACATCTTGAGCAAAGACCGCCGCATTCAGCCATGACTCTTTGTTGCGTCTGTATCCTCCAAGTGTGGGCGGGAAGCAGCCGAGCTGTTCCAAGTCCCAAGCAAGTCTGTGTGCTACAATTTTCTCCAGTAGCTTGCCAACAGTATTCTGCATCGTAATGATTCTGTAGCCGCTTATCTTGGAGTGGTCTTTGTTCGGTTTTGGCAGCGGCAGCAAGTAGCTGTGTAGCCATTCTTCTTTGACCTGACCCCTCTGGATACTGGTGTTGAATTCTCTGGCCAGTTCTTCCATGTCATCATCTGATATCACCATTAGGTCACCATATCGGATGCCGTCTGGGCCTGGGGCGGTGTTAGGTGATTTCTTGAGCATCGCACGCTATATGTCAACTGTGATTGTCCATTCTTCGTCTGTCCCGACCCCCTCGCACAACTGAGAGAGTGTTGTTGTGGTCCTCTGTCTGGCGGGCTCGTCTTTCTGGTCAGTCTGTTCTATGTAGCGTGCAAGAAGGGCCTTACCTTTATCCGCATCCGACTTTTTCCATGCGAGGTCTGTGCCTTGAAAGTCTGGAATACCCCAACGTTGTGCAGCACCGTTCATGCTCTTGTGGAGGCGCCAGAATGTCGTAAGAGATTGCTCGGAGCACACCTTTCTGCAGAACTCGTCCCATTTGTCGGCCTTGGCCTGTTTGGCGCAGGATTTGAATAAAGTCGTCGTCCTAACGACCTCAGTCTTCAGGTTCGCCAACTCAACCTGTGGCATGTTAGCCTTTCTGGCCTTTTGCCAGTCTTTGACAGCCTGCCTCTTTCCCAGCCACACCTTCTCGACCTCTCCATTCCACCATGGTGGCTGCAGCCATCTTTCTTGTCTCCTACGGGAGGAAGTTAGTTTCCTTCTTCTGATCTTGCTTATGGCGTCTTGACCAGTGGTGTCGTACGGGAAGGCATTGGTCTTGTTTCTTTGACTCATGGCCCCGTCTTTCTTGATCAGGATGACACAGGGGTAGTGGTCACTATCGTGGTATCCCAGTGTGCCCCACCGGCACCTTGGTGCGATGGTGGGCGACACCAGAGCCAAGTCAATGATGCTGTCAGAGTCGCCTGGTCGAGTGGCCATTCTAGTGACCTTCCCATCATTCAGACAGATTAGGGCAGCAGATGCTACCACTAGCAGTTGTCACTACTGTAGAGTACACACACACACACACACACACACACACATGCTGCTACCACTAGCAGTTGTCACTACTGGAGAGTACACACACACATGCTGCTACCACTAGTAGTTGCCACTACTGGAGAGTACACACACACATGCTGCTACCACTAGCAGTTGTCACTACTGGAGAGTACACACACACATGCTGCTACCACTAGCAGTTGTCACTACTGGAGAGTACACACACACACACACATGCTGCTACCACTAGCAGTTGTCACTACTGGAGAGTACACACACACACACATGCTGCTACCACTAGCAGTTGTCACTACTGGAGAGTACACACACACACACATGCTGCTACCACTAGCAGTTGTCACTACTGGAGAGTACACACACACACACACATGCTGCTACCGCTAGCAGTTGTCACTACTGGAGAGTACACACACACACACGCATGCTGCTACCACTAGCAGTTGTCACTACTGGAGAGTACACACACACGCACATGCTGCTACCACTAGCAGTTGTCACTACTGGAGAGTACACACACACACACACATGCTGCTACCACTAGCAGTTGTCACTACTGGAGAGTACACACACACACACACATGCTGCAACCACTAGCAGTTGTCACTACTGGAGAGTACACACACACACATGCTGCTACCACTAGTAGTTGTCACTACTGGAGAGTACACCACACACACACACATGCTGCTACCACTAGTAGTTGTCACTACTGGAGAGTACACACACACACACATGCTGCTACCTCTAGCAGTTGCCACTACTGGAGAGTACACACACACACACACATGCTACTACCACTAGTAGTTGCCACTACTGGAGAGTACACACACACACATGCTGCTACCACTAGTAGTTGCCACTACTGGAGAGTACACACACACACACATGCTGCTACCACTAGTAGTTGCCACTACTGGAGAGTACACACACACACACATGTTGTTACCACTAGTAGTTGCCACTACTGGAGAGTACACACACACATGCTGCTACCACTAGTAGTTGCCACTACTGGAGAGTACACACACACACATGCTGCTACCACTAGCAGTTGTCACTACTGGAGAGTACACACACACACACTGCTACCATTAGTAGTTGTCACTACTGGAGAGTACACACACACATGCTGCTACCACTAGTAGTTGTCACTACTGGAGAGTACACACACACATGCTACTACCACTAATAGTTGTCACTACTGGAGAGTACACACACACACACACATGCTGCTACCACTAGTAGTTGTCACTACTGGAGAGTACACACACACACACACACATGCTGCTACCTCTAGCAGTTGCCACTACTGGAGAGTAAACACACACACATGCTGCTACCACTAGTAGTTGCCACTACTGGAGAGTACACACACACACACACACACACACACACACACATGCTACTACCACTAGTAGTTGCCACTACTGGAGAGTACACACACACACACATGCTGCTACCACTAGTAGTTGCCACTACTGGAGAGTACACACACACACACATGCTGCTACCACTAGTAGTTGCCACTACTGGAGAGTACACACACACACACATGTTGTTACCACTAGTAGTTGCCACTACTGGAGAGTACACACACACATGCTGCTACCACTAGTAGTTGCCACTACTGGAGAGTACACACACACACATGCTGCTACCACTAGCAGTTGTCACTACTGGAGAGTACACACACACACACTGCTACCATTAGTAGTTGTCACTACTGGAGAGTACACACACACATGCTGCTACCACTAGTAGTTGTCACTACTGGAGAGTACACACACACATGCTACTACCACTAATAGTTGTCACTACTGGAGAGTACACACACACACACACATGCTGCTACCACTAGTAGTTGCCACTACTGGAGAGTACACACACACACACACACACACATGCTGCTACCACTAGTAGTTGCCACTACTGGAGAGTACACACACACACACATGCTGCTACCACTAGTAGTTGCCACTACTGGAGAGTACACACACACACACACACACACACACACACACATGCTGCTACCACTAGTAGTTGTCACTACTAGAGAGTACACACACACACACATGCTGCTACCACTAGTAGTTGTCACTACTGGAGAGTACACACACACACACACATGCTGTTACCACTAGTTTCCAAATCATCAAGTAATGCCTTGAACTGTCTGTGATTAAGTCCTCTTGATCTTATGAGGTTGATCACATTGACAACTTGGTCAATAACATGCTTGATATTCAAAACAGTTTTACACCGACTTTCTTGATAGATCACACAGTGAAGTAATAATGTTTGGTCTGGATATTCTGCTTTAATCTTATCACGTATCAACTTTACCAGACCTATATTTTTCCCAGTCACAGCACGAGCTCCGTCAGTAACACTTTCCATCTTGTTCCAAACCAACACATCTCTATCAATACAGTTAGTAACAGAACTGAATATATCATGACCTGTGGTTGTGTCTTTGAGTGACTCAACACTCAGTAACTCTTCAGTGAGTTTGAAAGAAGTGTTTATTCCACGCATACAAGGGGCGTCTCATAAGTTTTTAGCCTGACCATGAAGGAGTAGGCGGAGAACATTGAAATTTGGCCCAGTGCTTACTCCTTCTCAATGTAGCCACCACCTGAATTTATGCATTTCTGCCATCTCTGCGTGGCCTTGAAAAGACATTCAGAATAAAACAAACTATTTTTTTTAAAACTAAACCAGTTATCACAAGCTAGTATGACATCCTCGTCACTGTCAAAACGATTTCCTTTCAGCTGTTTTTATTTTTTTTTAAGATTAGGGAACAGAAAAATGTCTGATGAAGAAATAACAAGAACGCTCTAGATGTGTATGCACTTACATGCATGCGCAGACATGTGTGTGCGTGCCTACACACCTAAACTCGAGTAAGACCACAGTCTGCTCTAGCAAAGGAAAGGTGCTGAAGACGAAGGCAACCAGCCAGGAGGCGCACCACAGAAATCAGGATGCCACGTAATCACGCGTAATGAAATATTTCGACTACTGCTAAATGTTATGGTGCTCGGACTACTTTGGACCCCCAGGCAGATGCAGTGCCGGGCCCTATGTTTCGAAAGAGTCCAACCACAGCTACTGGAGGTCCTTCTCAGATGTCCTGTGGAGCCAGGGGACCTGATAATAGAGCATCTGGCTAAATCTAATGCACTGGATTGATTGATTGATTGATTTAGGAACCGACATCACAGCATTCGGGGCATTCCCATAAGCGCTCCGTCCCCATCCTTAGAAGCCAGCGAAGGGTTCCAACCCCAATAGTACCAGTAGCAATCTGATTATATGTGCGTCTCGCCTTTCCTCTAAGTGTCGAGCATCGGCCAGATCCCCTCGTCACTCCACGCTGTCGCATTCTTGCCAGACCATGGTGATCCATTTGCTCCTCCGAGGTGTACACGTGCTCCCACAATGCCGCAACCACGTCTGCCTATCATGCATCAATACTCCACACATGTGGATTTGCGTCGCAGACAGCAGAGCACATACTCAAGACTGCTCAAATTACACATGTCTAGCAAACCTTCTGGCCTAGAGAGACGACAGTGAATATAAACTCTATGGACTACTGAGTGAACTAAACGGACAGTTAATCATTCAGAGGTAACATTGCAGTTATAGACATATTTTAGGCGAACGAAATAAGAAGAGAATTACGTTAACAAGGTCAAGGACTGTTTACAAAAACAGATAATTAGAAAGAAATTGTATCAAAAATGTTACAACATCATAACGGTACATGAAATTCTGTAAAATTCAACAACATAACTTAAAAACGAAGTAAATTTATATTTCTAAAATATTTAATTATAATTTCTATAAATCAGTTGGCGGGCCGCATGCGGCCTGCGGCCATAGCCCACCCCTGCCATATATGATACTGGAGATATACCTAATGAATTGTTAATTCTGTATTTATTGCAGTCGCAAAGAAATCAGAGCCTAGGATGTGATAAACACAGAACAATTAGTATATTGAGATACAGCACGAAGATTTGCTACGAATTATATGCAAAGAGTTAGGAGGAAAATACAACCTGAAATAGGAGAAGAACAATGTGGGTTTGTAGAAGCAAGGGTACAGTAAATGCTGTGTATATACCGAGAACAGCAATTGACGTTTATAGAAGTAAACACAGATCTACACCTTGCTGCATTGATTACACAAAGGGTTTAGATAAAGTGAGGCATGTCGACATGATAAGGATGCTTGAAGATCTACAAATTGATGGAAAAGACCTGAGACTTGTAAAGAACATATATTGGAAACAACAAGCTGCTATAAGAAATGATAATGAAGTACGTCAATATCAGCCTATAAGAGAGGTGT